>CM047429.1:31641849-31833845 GCA_026168455.1 Theocolax elegans
TTTTAGGAAGTGAAGTTCCATTTAGATCCGTTTAAAATAATTCAAAATTTTAATAAGTAGTTATTAAATACTACAATTTAGTAAGTATATGCACTTTACTATTTTTGGTATGTTAATATTTCACTAACATTTATAATTATATAGATATAAATTTAAACTTTAAAAAAATTCAAATAGGTTGTTTACAGTTAATATTTAATATGTATACATTTTTTATCATTTGTATTCTTATTCCTTTGGTTAATCCCAAAGATCGTGAAAAATATTTTATTAGATTATTGCTTTTATATATTAAAGGTGCATCATCATTTCAAGATTTACGTAACGTTGATGGTATAATATATCCCACATTTTATGAGGCGGCTACAACTAAACATTTGGTTAATAAGGATCAAGAGTGGGATGGATGTTTAGAGGAAGCAACGCAATTACACTTTCCTACTGCCCTTTGCGAATTATTTGCATTTATTTGCATTTTTCATAATCCTATAAATGCAAGAAATTTATATGAAAAATACAAACATTTATTTTATCACCTAAAATATGAAAAATGGGTCGGTGAAAATTTAGCACTAAATGCAATTAATAAAAATTTACTAATCAATGATTTCTAAGATATCCATGGCATTGAAAAAATAATAGAAATTTATAATAATTATACGCAAAATGGAAACATTATTTTAATCATATTAATTAGAAAAACCTTTTTAAAAAGTAAAAATGGGGGTTTGGCGCGCGAAGCGCGCAGGGGGGCGATGCCCCCTAGTATATGTATATAATTAATTTATTATTATAAAAGGTACGGATTTCGAGTGTCGATGCAGGTAGATCCCTGAATTATCGGCACGGATTGTCGATAGAACCAAGTAGACTAGCTGGGATAATTGCGAATGGTAGCGCAGTGGTGAGGCTGCTATCTCGCGCTCCCAGGATCGTAGGTTCGCGCCCCGTTACCTTCGTTGATTTTTTTATTCGTCATATTACCCTTTTAAGAACGGGGATTTTGACGTTGAAATTCAACTTTTTTTTACACAATATTTACGCATAAAATGAAAACATATGTCACGTGGAGTGTCTAACAAAATTGGTGGTCGATATATCGACAATCCCGTCTGGAATGTAGAGTCAAATGTTAAAAATTTAATTTGGTGAATTAGGAGTGCTTTTAGACGTATTTGGAAAAAATGTTTAAGAGACATCCTTGACCTTGAAAATTGTATTTCAAGGTTAACTTCATTACTTGTAGTATTTTAGTCCAAAAATGATATCCAAAAATGATATGCATTACATGCATTTTTATCACTGACATATTATGAAAAAATATATTAGTTTTCGCTCTTAGCATGACCCAGAATCAACAGCGTGGATGTGGCAAAAATTTGATCTTTTTGGGGTGCTTGATTTCCGTGAGTCCCCTTGCCTCTCACGTTGGGGTGCGTTTTTTGCGTGAGTCCCCTTGCTTCTCACGTTGGGGTGCTTTATTTCCGTGAGTCCCTTTGCCTCATTTGACATTCTTTGACCGAAAATTGGAGTATAAAGCAGAGTATCTTTAGACCAATAGTCTTTCAAGTCACCATTTTGAATATGGACCATTAGAATTGAAAGGCCAAGAAAACATTCAAATTCATCTTTTGGATACCAAGTTTTCTGATGGGATTGCCGATCTTCATGATTCTGAAGATGAAGAAATAATCAGGATCAACAATAAGAGAGTATAGCGAATATCACAACCCGGGGCCGAGCCATTGCAGCTCCATGGTAGAGTCTGCGGGAGTATATCCTTGTTAAGTGCAATCGTTGCACCGGCAAAAGCGCCAGTCCTCTTGTTCTCTCTCTCTCTCTCACTCTCTCTCTCTATGGTGGGTAATACAGACGCTCTTCTTCTTCACTCTGTTTTGACTTATTATAGTTTTTCAATAAGGCATTTTCGTGAGTTCTAGTTACGAAATCGTGGACTCATCCAGGAGCTGCTTAGCCGTATTGAACAGCAGACAGAATTTTATGCAAAATCATTTTGGCGGACGGATTGAGTCTTGTCGCGGTAACACAGCGCCTCTATCGTAGATGATCGGAGTTGAATATCATTACATATCAGCCTTTAAGTCGTCAAATTCATCAAGGAAATGCTTCAATCGGCGAGGAACATGTGTTTCGTCTGTGGCCGACGTATATTGAAGAAAGACGTGGCGGAGAACTGCAATGGCTGCAACAATACTATTCACGCCAACTGCTACTCTAATATTCAAGGTACGAGTGAACTAAGGTGTTGCCGGCTCGCCAAAACGCTTGATTCGCCGCTATCCCAAACGGGGGCAGCACCTCTCGGGTCTCTTTCGAACGACGACGAGACGGTACGCGATGTAGAAATCACCGCGCATCCCCCCACCACTGTATCTACTAAACGCGTCGCCTCGCCCACCTCGCCGCCGTACGCGCTAGCTACTAAACAACCGCGCAATACTGCTTCGCCCGCCTGTTCTATGGGTCAATCTGACTCAAGCACTGGCTCCGTTGATATGACCGCCTTTCTCACGAGTTTCGCGGCGCGTATGGAAGAAACACTTACGCGTTCCGTGTCGAGAATAGAAGCATCGGTAAATGACCTATCTAAGGAACTTAAGTCCTTATCCGATAGAGTCACTCGGGTTGAATCATCGACTGGTTCTGCGATTTCATCCTTAGATTCGCGGCTAGCAGACGTTGAGAAATGTACGTCAAAGCACAGCGATCTTTTAAGCAATTTTCAAGGTTCAAGTAAATCGTCGAAAGCGAGCGGTCCTGCTCCCTCAGAGCTTGATACATGCGAGATCCTTATTTTGGGAATACCAGCGGAAATAAAATTGTCTGAGAAAGACCTGGTTGAACGCATCCTCATTGCAATTAATCTTCCACATTTAATCAGCCATGTAATTAATTTTCGACCATGGACTTGTACTAAGGGAAGGAGCTCCCAGGACTCCCAGGAAAGGCATCTACTTAAATTTAAGGGTCTAGTTTTTAGAGTATCATCGTCCTCAATTCGTGATCTAATCATTGAAAAAACGTATTTGTTAAAAAACCAAACAGCGCTTACTATTTTCGGCTCAGGAGACAACTCTAATATTTTTGTTCGTGCGTTATGGCCGAAACCCATCCACGATTTATGGGTAAAGACTTCGCGTAAAGCATCTGAATTGGGATATCTGCGGCCTGTTATTCTTAATTATAATGTATGTCTGCGTAAGGCTAAGGGAGGGCCTCTCATTATTATTCATTCTGACTCTGATCCACTTGCCCTCTCCCCCTCCAATCACAACGTAAATCAAAATCAAAACCAGAATAAATGAAATTCAACTGGCCAGGTGTCTAAGATTATTCCTTCCGCATTTTCCATTTTTCACTGTAACATCAATCGTTTAAAAACTCATTTTGCATCTCTTGAATCATTCATTGTTCCCCAAAATCATGATATCATCGCACTCTCTGAAACATTTCTGTCTGAACATGACTCCTCTAATATTGTCCGTATTCCGGGGTACTCCCTGTACCGATTGGACAGAGAAGGGAAGGAGGGGGGGTGTAGCTGCATATATCAAAGATTGTCTCTCTGTTAGGCTGCGTGCACACTCCGAGCCTCAATTCTCCAATACCCCGGAATACTTAATACTACAAATTAACAGCTCATCATTTTCTTTGCTTTTTGCGGTGGTATATGGGAGACCAACGGCTGCTTATCCACTAGCATTTTTTAATTCTATTTCTGATTTTCTTCCGCTCTGTGATCAAGTGGTCATTACAGGAGATTTCAATATTAATATGAAGGTCTCAGACGGATCGGCGGCCATGTTGAAATCCTACATCCACGCATCTAATCTTCACCTTATAAACTCCGAAGCTACACATCACACATACAATTCAAATTCCAATCACTCATCGCATACCTGGATTGACCTCTTCTTGGTTCGTGAGCCGCCTCCGATCTATTCATACATTAAATCGTCGGAACCCTTTATAGCCGGACATGACTTCATTGTCCTAGTTCTTAATCTTAAGAAAGCAGGTGAATCAGGCAGGAGGTTTTGGACACGCAACCTTGATAGGGTTGATCCTCAGTCATTATCTTCACTCTTCCTATCTAACCTTAATTCTTGTCCCTCACTTCAAATCCCATCAAACTCACTAAATCCCTCCACTGTCCCTCCATCCTATACTTCTATCTTAGCTCCTGGCCACTTGGACATTGACGTCAACTTGAACTTACCTAACCCATGTTTTATAATTTCAGACTTCATCACTACTCTTTCATCAATAATCATTAAGACGTTCGATTCAATTGCACCCCGAAAACTTATTTCAATTAAACACGCACCGAAACCATGGATCACCCACGAGATTAGACAAACCATAAAATTGCGTAATCAGGCATACAGAAGGTTTCAATCCTCTGGTTTACATTCGGATTATCTAGAGTTTAAATCACGTAGATCATTGGTGAGAAATGCTATAGATACGTCTAAGTTCGATTATCTTAACAATAAATTCACCAATACAACTAATACGGCTATGTTGTGGAGAGAACTTAGACACATAGGATTGACTACTCTTACTAAACAGTCGCCATTGAATCATTTCTCCATCGAATGTACACTATACCAATATTTCACACTCGGACTCTCCGCTAGATCATAGTCATCTGAACGCTGTCTTGGGGCAGGCGCTGGATCCGATTACGCCCTCCTTCACATTCGAGACTATTACCCCAAGAAGGGTGGTATCGGTAATTACAAATGCCTCGTCTAAGTCTATCGGGCACGATGGCATATCGGTATCTATGCTTAAACTATTAACACCCATTATTGTTCCTCACCTGGTCCATATATTTAACACATTGCTCTCGTTGGGCTTCTACCCTGATTACTGGAAAAAGTCTTTATTATTCCCCTTGGCTAAGGTGAGTGAGATAGTTTCGCCTTCTGATACTAGGCCAATAGCCAAACTTTGCGAAATCTCCAAAGTAATAGAAAAGTTGGTCCATGTCCAATTGTCAGGCTACTTGAATACTAATAATCGTATTATCGAAAGACAAGCTGGTTTTCGCAGAGGGCATAGCACCCAGACTGCATTGCTGGGAGTCCTTGATGATGTTCGAAGGGCGATAGATAGTCGTAAGGTCACCATACTCATCTTGTTTGACTTTGCTAAGGCCTTCGATTCGGTGCCGCACTCGCTCTTGTTATCTAAATTGCGATCCATGGGATGTTCCGACTTGGTTATTCGCTGGTTTTATCACTATCTGTCGGGTCGTTCCCAGGCAGTGGTAGATGACGAGAAGGTCTACTCCACTTGGCGTGAGACCTTGAGGGGTGTTCCACAAGGTAGTGTCTTGGGTCCGTTGCTTTTCTCAATTTTCATAAATGACTTACCTCAAGTATTAAAGCATTCAAGTCATATGATCTTCGCGGATGATACTCAAGTTTACCACTCTTTTTATCCCGCTGATCTTGCTCAGGGTGTGCAACGAGTCTCAGAGGATGCAAATGCTGTCAACTTGTGGGCCTCAAACAACGGACTCAAACTTAATCTGGAAAAAACCAAAGTGATGATCCTGGGTAGTCAGGCTTTTATTTCCAGGATTGACTTTGTCACTGCCCCGAGAGTTAAAATTGGTAATGACTCTCTTAGCTACACCAATATGGTTAAATCATTAGGAGTGTGGATCTCTCCGACTCTTGACTGGACAAGACAGGTATCATCCATTGCTCAAAGAGTTCATTTTGTATTGCATTCACTGCGGTTTTTAAGACGTGCACTCTCAAGACCAACAAGAAAATACCTCGTTGAAACACTGGTGTTCCCACACTTCGACTACGCTTGTGCGGTCTATGATAACTTAGACGGGTCAAAAAACATAAAGTTGCAACGCTTATTGAATGCATGTGTTCGTTTCGTGTGGGGAAAAATACCGTGGAGGGGCCACGTCACTCCCTATCGCCTAGAATTGGGGTGGTTGTCGGTTGAGCTCAGGAGGTCGTTCTTTATTGGTTCATGCGCATATAATATCATAGCTCACAATTCTCCGACTTATCTCGCTTCTCATTTCACTCAACGCTCTAATAATCTTAATTCCGTTCGTTCATCATCACGACATCCCCCTGTTTCCCTTTCTTTCCTTCCTCCAAGAACGGAGGCCTTAAATAGCTCATTCTTAATCACAGCAACAAGACTCATTAACCAACTTCCACACACAGATTTCGACCCATTGTCATTATCGTCATTCAAATCACACCTCATGTCTCACCTTCGCGAGCTTGACCGACGAGCCTGGGACAAAAGAGTCAATGAAGAGAGTATAACTTGCCCTCCCTTACCGTCGTTTTAAGTATTTATTCCTATTTATTTCTTATTTATTTAATTCTTATTTATTTAATTATTCTGTTATTCCATAGCGTTGCGATGCGTTGCATTATGTATTTTTGTTTTATTGTACATCCTTGCGTATTATCTACCATTGTAAAAGCGTGAAAGCTATTTTATTTATTATTTATTGTTATTTTATACTATTTATTTAACTACATTGTAAATTTATATGATGTTTCTATTTTATTTTGTTATTTTTAAAAATTTTATTGCTGCGTTAATGGAGGATTAGGCGATATATCTTTTTATCTTATTTTTATTTTTATTTTTATTTCTATTCTTATTTTTATCTTTATATTTTTTAATTTTTTGTTATTTTATTGTTCATTTTATTATTTATTCTATCGTTGTATATTGTTATTGTACCTCAGCGGCAAATCACTGTGTATACGGGGCATAGCCCCACATACTAAATAAAGATTTCAATCAATCTCTCTCTCTCTCTCTCTCTCTCTCTGGTGGGTATACGGACGTTCTCAAAATCAGCTCATACTCGTTTCGTGTTACTCGTATTCACACATACTTCTACAAGTTTTCAGCCAGGAGGAGGGGTTCCCTGGAGTGGCGGATTTAATCTGATATAATACCAGGTATTTTTTATCGCCCGGAAATCCTTATTTTCTCCTCCAAAAAGTTGGCCACTGGAAGAGGTTAGGTTGCCTTTTTAGCACAAATTGGCGGTTCAGCGGCGGCGATTTCGCGCAGGAGAGCAGCGCCTCTACTGGCTCTCACCTGTATTAAGGGGTCGGGCGCGATTACCTCTCCCTCAACTCTCAAGGCTCTTTACAACTCTGTCTTGGAAGGATGCAGCCAGCTACGCGCACCACCTGTTTCGTCTGCAGTAGAAGGATTATTAAAAAAGATCACGCAGAGGTATGTCCGGGATGTGGGAATTTCATCCACACAAATTGTTTTATAGTTCTACCCGACTCGAGCGAACCGCGCTGTTGCCGACTCGCGAAGAAACCTGCTTTGTCCGTGTCGCATGAGGGGGCAGCACTTCCCGGGACGGTTTCTCCCGATGCTGAGCTCGCGCCAAGCGCCGCGCACACGACTACGACCCCCACCACGGGGACGGCCAAACGCTTAGCCTCGCCCACTTTGCCGCCGTGTGCGCAGGTTGCTAAGCAATTTTGAGCGCACGGTCTCACGCATCGAGTCTTCGGTGCACGGATTGACCAGCGAGATCCGAGACCTCAACTCCCGGGTTTTTCAATTAGAGGCGGCGACCGAAGAGAAATTCTCCCGCGTCTCGGACCGTCTGGGAGCGTTGGAAGCGGCGAATGAGTCGATCCGGGGCTTGATTGGGGACGTGCGTAGCAGCAAATCGATTTCAGCGACACCGGCAATTTCATCCTCGTCGGACACCTGCGAACTTTTATTGGTTGGTGTCCCTGTAGATTCGGCTTCTTCGGACGGAGAGGTAGTGCACAAGGTCCTTAATGCTATTAACCTCCCTCGCGTATGCTCGCAAGTAGTTGATATTCGTCTCTGGCTTGTCCAGAACAGGCCAGGAAGTCAAGATCCGGGACCAACGACGTCGACAGCTCGTACTCTCAGTTCTAAGAGTATTGTTTTCCGGGTTTCCTACCATCAACCAGGGACTTAGTCCTCGAAAGGGCGCGCCTTCTCAAAGGCTTAACTACCGATTCGCTCTTTGGTTCGGGGGGGAGCTCGTCAATCTTTATCCGTGCACTGTGGCCCAAGGAGCTGCACACTCTATTTAGTAAGGCATTGCGTCGTTCCGTGGTCCTAGGCTTTGCGAGACCTATTGTAAAGGACTACACGGTTTTTATGCGCAGAGTTAAGGGAGGGCAGCTTATCCCAATTTATTCAGAAGCAGATTTAAGTGAACTTACGGTTAATAATTTTTCTCCTCCGAAATAAAGGTTGTCCGGCCAGACGTCACTACATTCGCACAATTCCTTCTCCATTTTTCATGTTAATATAAATCATTTGAAAACTCATTTTGCATCCATTGAATCATTAGTCAAAAGCCTTTGATTCGGTACCACATGATTTGCTGATTCACAAATTACGCTCCCTGGGTTGCTCGGATACGGTTATTACCTGGTTTTACCACTATCTGGTAGGTCGCTCCCAAGCGGTAGTAGATGAGCTGGGGAGGAGCTCGGCCTGGCTCGACACGTCTAGGGGGGTTCCTCAGGGCAGTGTCCTGGGTCCATTGTTATTCTCTATTTTTATAAATGATCTTCCACGTGTTTTAAGTCATTCAGACTACATGATCTTCGCAGATGACACCCAGATCTATTACTCGTTTTACCCAACCGAACTCGCTCAGGGTGTACAGAGAATTTCGGAGGATGCAAATGCGGTTAACGACTGGGCGAGGTCGAATGGACTGAATTTAAATGTGGGGAAAACGAAGGTGATGGTTTTGGGTAGTCAGGCTTATATTTCGCGCATTGACTTGGACTCTGCCCCGAAGGTTACAATAGGGAATAGTTTTCTTGAATATGAGACGGAAGTCAAGTCTCTAGGCGTTTGGATTTCGCCTACCCTGGATTGGTCTCGCCAGGTCGCGTCAGTGTCACAAAGATTTGATGTTCCGTCGGGCACTTCCGAGCGCCGCTGTTGCCAGATGGCAAAAGCTAAAGCGTTAGTCGTGGCTCCCACTGACGTGAGGGCGCCACCGCCTGGGTTGCCGCGACAAGTTAAGGAGATCTGCGCTACCAAGCCATCTGCCACGTCCATACCGACTCCTTCCAGTGCCAAGCGCGTAGCCTCGCCTCCGATGCCATCATCGTCGCAGGTTGCTAAGCAACCTCGCGGCGCCACGCCCACTGAGTGCCACTCCGGCCTACCTGCGCAGTCGACCGGTGCCGTAGATATGGCCACGTTCCTTACTGAATTCGCGAGCCGCTTAGAATCGAAATTAGAAAACTCGGTCTCGCGCATCGGGTCATTGGTACAGGGATTGGCTAACGAGATTCGGTAACTTAATTCCCGGGTTTCACTATTCGAGGCTGAGACCGATGAAAGGTTTACGGGTGTTTCGAGTCGTATAGGTGCTCTGAAGGACGCGAATGCTAACATTTGCGGTCAAAATAGTGAGATTAAAAATATTTGCTCGGGGAATGCCGCGATGTCGGTAAATGATACCTGCGAAATACTATTGCTCGGTATTCCGGTTAATTTGGAAATTTCGGAGGGAGAGGCCGTTAAAAAGGTATTGTCAGTTATTAAACTCCCCCTGGCCAACTCACACATCATAGACACCAGACCTTGGCTCGCCCGAAATGGAGCTAATAATCAGATCGAGCACGCGACAACAGCGTCAACTCTATTAGTCCTCTCCCTCTATTAGGGATCTCATCCTTGAGCGAGCGCGTCTCTTAAAAGGCGTTACGGCGGATTCGCTCTTCGGTGCGGGTGGTACGAGCTCAATATTTTTACGTGCGTTATGGCCCAAGCAACTGCACTTTTTACTATCTAAGGCTGTTCGTCGCTCTTCTGACTTGGGTTATGCGAGGCCTATAGTCAAGAATCTTTATGTATATATGCGTAAAACCAAGGGAGGGCAGCTTATTCCCATACATTCAGAATCGGACATCCTTAGTCTCTCGTCCTCTAATTCCACTTCGTCGAAATGAGGGTCGGCTGGTCAGGCACCATCTCTCACTAACACTACATTCTCCATCTTTCATGTTAACATCAACCGACTAAAAACTAATTTCTCATCCGTTGAATCATAAATTGCACCTTCAAATCACGATATCATTTCCTTTTCCGAAACTTTTCTTAAGGATCACGACTCCTCCGATATGCTGGGCCTTCCAAACTACACACTATATGGATTGGATCGAGTTGGAAAGGAAGGGGGAGGGGGTGTTGCGGCTTACATTAGGAGTAATCTTAATGTTAAGTTAGTCGCTCACTCGGACCCTGTTTTTTTCAACTCTCCAGAGTTTATGATTTTTCAAATTTATGGTTGCTCCAGTTCGTTACTCTTTTATGTGGTTTACCGGAGGCCCACAGCGGCATACCCATTCGAATTTTTTAACTCAGTATCAAAGTTCTTGCATACATGCGATTAAGTGGTAATCATTGGAGGCTTTAACATCATATGAACAAAAAGGATGGATCGTCCGCCATGTTGGAGTCCTACTTGGAGTCATTAAACCTCTCTCTAATTGAATCCGATCCTACTTATCATACTCACGCAGCTAATATTTCATCCCACACATGGCTCGATTTATTTATTATTCGAAATCCTCCGCCAGTTTTCAAGTATACGAAATCACTCGTGCCCTTTGCAGCAGGGCATGACTCCATTATTCTTGAACTAGAGTTTAGTAAACCTTTGTCGAAATCAAAAAGGTTCTGGTCGCGCAATCTTGCGTTGATCGATCTGTCGGAGGCGGCTGCACTGTTTTCGAATACTTTTGATCGAGCTTCATCTCATCTTAACACCACTATTATGTCATCTTACCGATCATCTACTCATTTATCGCATACCTCGCCTGGCCGCACAATCTTTCCTTCTCCTTCTCCTTCAATCTCTCCGTTTCAGGCTAATTTGCTGTCACTCTCTTCGTCGCCCATCATTATCAATGACCTCCTCTCCAATCTTGTCACTTCTATTCTATTTACATTTGACTCTCCAGCACCAGCAAAGCTCACTACCATTCAAAGCTCTAATAAATCATGGATCACTCCACTCATTAGACAAAACATTAACGCTCGTAACATGGCCTACAAGAGGTACTTGACCACGGGCCTGAGCTCTGACTACCACATTTACAAGGACCTTCGTAGTCTGGTCAAAAACTCTCTAGACTCGAGTAAATTTACTTTTCATAACCACAAAATCAAGTCTGCAGCCAATTCCTCAGGTCTGTGGAGAGAGCTCAGAACATGGGTCTTGTGGCTAAACCATCTCAGTCACCTCTTAGTTTGTTTTCACTCGATCAGCTTAATAACCATTACGCCTCCATATCATATTCACCCTCTCGTTTCACTTTGGCTCATTTTCAGTCACTCATCGCATCTCAGGACTTTTACCCTCTAATTATCCTTCAACTTCCTTCAGTTTCGCTCTTGTCACTCCTCATAAGGTACTTTCCACCATCTTCAGGACTTCCTCTAAAGCCATAGGCTATGACGGGATCTCTGTTCCCATGCTAAAATGCTTGGCACCTCAGATAGCACCTCACCGGCCGATCTATTTAATTCTTCTCTTTGAACAGGTTCCTTCCCGGAGCCCTGGACTAAATCCTTACTTTTTCCACTGGCTAAGTCGAACAGGGTGATCTCGCCGTCTGATACCAGGCCCATTGCTAAGCTCTGCGAAATTTCCAAAATTTTAGAGAAGCTAGTTCATGAACAACTTACTGATTATATTAATTCAAATAACTTAATTATTGAGAGACAAGCGGGCTTTCGTCGGGGGCACAGTACCCAGACGGCACTAATTGGTATATTGGATCATGTTAGGAGAGCGATTGACAAGCACATGATTACCGTCCTCATCCTGTTCGACTTTTCCAAGGCGTTCGATTCGGTGCCGCATGATATTATGCTCCGTAAACTGCGTTCTTTGGGCTGCTCGGATACGGTTTTAACCTGGTTCTTTCACTACCTTGTAGGCCGTTCTCAGGCAGTGGTGGATGAACTAGGTAATACCTCGGCCTGGCTTGACACATCCAGGGGGGTTCCACAGGGCAGTGTCCTGGGCCCTCTTTTGTTTTCAATTTTTATTAATGACCTGCCGAGCGTTTTAAAGCATTCTAACCACATGATTTTCGCGGATGACACCCAGATCTATCACTCTTTTTATCCGGCGGATCTCGCTCAGGGAGTCCAGAGAATTTCAGAGGATGCCAACGCGGTGGATCAATGGGCGAGGTCAAATGGGCTAAGTCTAAACGTGAAAAAGACGAAAGTAATGATCTTGGGAAGTCAAGCTTATACTTCGCGTATTCAGCTGGATTCTGCTCCGAGGGTTAGAATTGGAGACAACATACTAAATTATGAATTGCAAGTCAAATCATTGGGCATTTGGATTACTCCTTCCCTAGATTGGTCTCGTCAGGTTGCATCAATCTCACAGCGCGTTCATGGAGTCCTTCACTCCTTGAGATTTTTCCGACGGTCACTCTCGCGCCAGAACCGGAAACATCTAGTCGAGGCACTTGTTCTCCCACACTTTGATTATGCGTGCGCAGTCTTTCATGACTTAGATGCGACCAAGAATCTGAGACTCCAACGTCTCTTGAATGCTTGTGTTCGCTTTGTGTGGGGGAACATACCCTGGCGCGAGCACGTGACGTCATACCGTCTCAAGCTGGGATGGCTGTCGGTTGAGCTCAGGAGATCCCTTTTCATTGGCTGTAGCGCATATAATATCATTTCTCACAATTCCCCGTCCTACATTGCACGCCATTTCATTGCACGTGATTCCTCATTTTTATCCCGCTCATCCTCTCGCCACTCTCCCTTGTCCCTTTTCTATCTCCCTCCTAGAACAGAAGCCCTAAACAACTCCTTCCTAATCACTGCCTCTCGTCTCATTAATCATCTACCTTTCACTAATTTCGATCCGCTCCTCTTCACTCCCTTTAAATCTTTCTTACTGTCCTACCTCACTGAGCTTGACCGACAAGCCTGGGATTCGAGAATATTAATTGAAGGCATAGTGTGCCCTCCCTTGCCCGATTTATAAAATAATATTTAGTATTTTCATTTCTAGTCATTCTCTTGTATTATTTATTTTTTGTATTGCGCCGACGTCTCCGTTTATTTTATTTTATTTTAAAGTAATTTCTTGAACAATCGCCCGTATTCAATTGGGTTTTATATACGCTTAGATTTTATTGTTTTTATTTTATTGTTATATTTTATTGTTATATTTTATTGTTATGTTAAATTATTTTGTATTTGCGAGTTAAATGTTTATTTATTGTTATATTGTTATTTTATTACTTTTATTCTTTTCTGTGACACATTCTTATTTGTATTTTTAACTATTTTTATCTATATGTATATAATACATAATATCGGTCTCACTCGAACTAAATGCTTTAAATTAAAATAAAGCGGGCCTATCGTACTCTTTGTCCACTATGGTTGGTGGAATATAGATATTTTTATCTATATTTTATAATTTGTACCTGCGATTTGTTTCATCTAAAGTGTATACGGGGTGTTCCCCAAATTACCCAATAAAGAATTCAATCAATCTCTCTCTCTCTCTCTCTCTCTCTCTCTCTCTCTCTCTCTCTCTCTCTCACTCTCTCTCTCTTTCTCTTTCTCTCGTGCTGAGCTATGCAAGGCCCATTGTATTACATTTGGATGTTTACGTTCGTTAGACGAGAGATAGACCGTTAATGCGTGTCACTTCGAGGCCAACATTCTAAATCTTCCCCCGCTTTCTTCCTTTTCCGTGCATGCTAAATGAGACAGGACTGGTCGGGACAATAAAATCAAATCATCTAATAGTTTCTCCATCTTTCATGTAAACATAAATCGCTTGAAAACTCACTTCACAGACATTGAAGCATTAGTTCACCCGAAAGCATTCGATGGTATTGCGATCACGGAAACCTTCCTTACCGAGCATGATTCCTCTGAAATTTTTAAATTAACTGGGTATGTTTTGCATAGGTTGGATCGCGTGGATAGGGGAGGGGTTGGGGTAGCGGCGTATATACGTGAGGAGTACAAAGTGAGCATTGTTGCAAATTTCGATCCTGTTTTTTCAAATAAACCTGAATTCTTAATTTTACGCATAGTGGGTGGCTCGTTAACGACTGTTTTAGTGGTAGTTTATTGCAGGCCCACGGCTGCCTATCCGAGTGAATTTTTCGAGGTACTCTCAGATACATTACCGGAATGCAACAATGTTATAATCACGGGTGAGTTCAATATCGATATGAGCTTCAATAGTGCCGCTGCAAACGTGATGAGAGCTAACCTGATGGCATTAAGCTTCTCGCTGATCCCATCTGAACCGAATCATCACGCGGCGACATCGAATGGTTTCTCCCACACTTGGTTAGATCTCTTCCTGATTCGTCAGCCTGTGCCAAGTCTTAATTATCTCAAGTCAACTGCTCCCTTCGCGGCTGGCCATGACTCAATTAGTATAGAATTGTTTATGTCAAATCAACAATGAGGGGAGAGGAAGTTTTGGAGGCGTAATCGGGAAGAGATAAACCTTCACAATCTCGCTACTACATTCTCATCAATCTTGAATAACTCATCAGTCCATTAAATCTTATCATCATCAAAAACTCTCATAAACCGTGGGTTTCACGGAAAATAAAAATGTACATAAGAGCTAGAAATGCAGCTTTTAAAGATTCCGTAACTCGGGAGATTCGTCGGATTATAGTATCTACAAGAAGCTTAGAAATAGAGTCTCAAATGAAATAAATTCCAGTAAATTCAAATTTCTTGCGGATAAATTAAGCGCAAGTGGTGATCCAGCTAGCTCTTGGAAATGTCTCCGGAATATGGGTTTTTGCACAAAAGCGCATCCATCACTACTGAAAGCCTTCACTGCCCAACAACTTAATTTCCATTATTCATCCAATTCAAATCATACACCTCCACTCTCAATTCAGTCATTTGCCACCGCTGCGTGGGCTAAAAATAATGGTCTCAAATTAAATGTAAATAAAACGAAGGTAGACTTCAACACTGCCCCGAGAGTTAGATTATGTAACGAGTACTTAAGGTATGAAAATGAAGTAAGGTCGCTAGGAGTTATTATCTCTCCTACTCTTGACTGGTTAAGACAGGTGTCGGCAATCTCTAAACGTGTTCACGGGGTTCTTCATTAATTGTGGTACTATAAGAAAAGTTTATCGTGGAAACTCAGAAAAAACTTAGTGGAGGAGCTCATTTTTCCTTATTTTGATTATGCGTGTGCGGTCTACAACGATGTTGATCGGACCAGAAATTGGAAATTGCAAAGGTTGTTAAATGCGTGAGTTAAGTTTGTGAGGGGCGATCTATCTACGTATGATCATGTTACCCCTTGCAGGCTTAATCTTAAGTGGCGTTCCTTCGTCATCGGTTCATTAGTCTACAATATCATTAATCACAACTCACCAATTTACCTTGCAAACCATTTTATAACATTAAATTACCCCGTCACTAATCCTCGTATCTCATCTCGTCATCCGCCTAAAGCATTCACTTACCTACCACCTCGCACAGAAACGCTAAATAAGTCATTCGTTATCACGTCATCTCGCATAATTAACCAACTACCCATCACCACTTTTACCTAATCATCCCCAAACCTTTCTAAAAGCTTCGTTTTTGATTATCTGTTTGGACTTGACCAGGCAGCTTGGTCTGACCGTGTTCGGATCGAGGGAATTATAGTGCAGTCCATCCCTCGTTTCACAACGTCGTAGTTATATTTGTATATATATATATATATTTATTTTTGAGCGTATATCCCCTAAATTATTACATCGTAAAGCCCTTTTATTTTATCTTACATTTTTGCACCTACGAATTGTTAATTGTTGATTTTATTGTTTAACTTTGGTAACAAATTATTTTTTGTAAATATGTATTTTCTCTTTTATTGTTACATTGCGCACTTTTATATTTGTTTCTATATTTTGTATTTATACTTTACTTTTATATTTTGTTTTTATATGTATTTTATTTTTAGTTGATTATTTTTAAGAAAAATGTAAACATTCGCTGTATTGCTTTTGTGCCTACGGGATTTCTACCCCAAAGGTCCAATAAATTTCATTCATTCATTCATTCATTCATTCATTCATTCATGCATTCTCTCTCTCTCTCTCTCTCTCTCTCACCTCGGGCCCTTACTCTTCTCTGTTTTTATAAACGATCTGCCGCTAGTATTGAAACTCTCGAAATTTATGGTCTTCGCTGATGACACCCAGGTCTATCATTCCTTCTTCCCCCTCGAATTTGCTCAGGGTATAGAACAAATCTCCAAAGCTGTGAAAAACTGGGCAAGTACAAATGGACTGCAGCTCAATCTTGACAAGACGAAGGTGATGGTCCTGGGTAGTCAAGCCTTAAGGGGATGTCGGAGCTATAGCCTCCATCAAAAGCCGCTCGATCTCGCGGCTTCGAATGGCGCTGTAGTCAGGTGTCGATTTCTACGATAAACATACTTAAAACATAAATTATAAATTTTGCAGCTACATAGAGCTGTTGAAAGATACTTTCCCCCCTAGCTATGACTAAACTTAAGGTAATTATAATATTACTCTTGGCAGCAAATGTTTATTTTTTTAAAAAAATGTGAAATACGTTGCGTGTAGCATTACGGCAGATATAGATTCATTGAATATGAGACGTATTTCACATTTTTTAAAAAAAATAAACATTTGCTGCCAAGAGTAATATTATAATTACCTTAAGTTTAGTCATAGCTAGGGGGAAAGTATCTTTCAACAGCTCTATGTAGCTGCAAAATTTATAATTTATGTTTTAAGTACGTTTATCGTAGAAATCGACACCTGACTACAGCGCCATTCGAAGCCGCGAGATTGAGCGGCTTTTGATGGAGGCTACGGGTCCGACATCCCCTTAATTTCGCGTCTCGACCTAAACAGTGTCCCGAGGGTTTTAATTGATGGTGTACCCCTTGAATACCAGTCTGAGGTGAAATCACTAGGAGTATGGTTGTCCCCTACCCTAGACTAGTCTAAGCAGATTATGTCCATCTCGCAACGCGTCCATGGTGTTTTACACTCACTACGCTTCCTTAAGGGAGCCCTTTCACGTAAGTCTAGAAAGCGCTTAGTGGAAACCTTAATCTTTCCATATTTTGACTATGCGTGCGCAGTTTACGACGTTCTCGATAGTACAAAAAATCTTAAACTCCAACGACTTCTTAATGCATGTACAAGACTCGTCTGGGGCAATATTCCGTGGTGGGCTCACGTAACGCCTTACCGCATTAAGCTGGGTTAGTTATCGGTCGAGCTCAGAAGGTCATTCCTCATCGGCTCACTCGCATTTAAGATAATCTCAAACAACTCCCCTTCTTACCTATGTCAACATTTCGTCTTACACAACACATCCTTCACTGCACGATCCTCATCTCGCTTGCCTCCAACTTCACTTTCATACCTCCCTCCTAGGACTGAATCATTAAACAAATCGTTTACTATTTCAGCCTCTCGCCTCATAAACCAGCTACCCTTCATTGACTTTAATCATGTATCATTATATTCGTTCAAATCATCCCTCCATAGTTACTTATCTGAGCTCGATAATTCAGCATGGGCGGCGCGGGTTCGTCGCGAGAATATAATCTGTCCTCCTTTGCCTAATCTAGACTAAGATCTTTGCCTACCCTAATTCTGTGCATTATTGTAATTTTTATTATTGTTTATTTTTGCGTGCGTTATACTCATGTTATTTTATTATTACTGTTATCGCTTTTAAATTTTATTTCTTTTGTTAATATTATTGTTATTATCGTTAGTTGTTATTTTATTATTATTGTTATTACTTATTTATTTACTTACTTATTTGTTTTATATAATTGATCTCGCCAAGATTTACATTTATACTCTCCTGCGTCTTTAATTATTCTTATATTATTCTTACCATTGTATTGCTTTTATTTGTTCTAACCTACTGCGACGCTAAATGCATTCCTACTGTGTATACGGCGTTACCTTATTTCCGAATCCGACTCGATATCTAACGTCGATGGATTATACACATTCGATAATGTACGTACACTCATGTACATAAGATACACACAAATTGTACTCGTGTCCGTCGCGACCTTCTGGTTTTCCAAATTTTGTACTTAAAAGGGAAGTACATGACCTCCGGGAAAGGGATCATATCCTAACTTTGGTATGTTTTTTTGTAATATAAAAATATGAAAAAAGCCAAGTTATTACTTGCCAATGGCCACTTTTGCAAAAGTTATTCAACATCTAACCATAAATTTAATGAAAATTACTTCCACTTTGATTGCTTATAACTCAAAAACGAATATTGATAGGAACTCAAACAAAAAACTAAAAGAAAGATGAGTTCAAGTAGAAAATATTTAAAAAAATTATAAACAAATTTGGAACAAAATTAAAATAAGAAATGAAAGAAATTTTAACCAAAATTTATAATTGTTAATAAATTTAATTAATAGTAATATTTATTTTTTCTTTTGGCCAAAATTCTTCAATTTTTTATTTTCTTCATAACTTTGCTCCCAATTGAGCAATTTAAGCTTCTTTTTTTAAACCATATCTAATTGAACTCAACTATCTTTAAGTTTTTGGATTGAGTTCCTATCAATATTCATTTGTGAGTTATAAGCCATCAAAGTAAAAATAATTATTATTTGAGATTCGTTTCCCGGAGGTCAAGTACTTGCCTTGTTAGTCAAGTGCGCAGGGAGACACGAGCACGATCACACATACGTAAATACCACATGTACATATGAATAATACTCGCCTACCAAGGCAATTTTTAAATAGTTTTTATTAAAAAATACGGTTAATATTCAAGACAACATGGTGCTTTATTTTTATGTTTTCTTTATTTATCACTGCCTGTTCCGCTCAACATCGGACTTTCTCCAACATTTTTCTGGTCCTTCGAGCAGGATCCTATCGGACAGCGGCAAATATCTATCGAGAAACAATGCAGTGAAAATAGCTTCACAAAAAGAAGTGAACGAATAACAACAGTTATATGTGCAAATACTTAGTGCATTTTAATGCAATGAAATTTGCTTTCATTCTCCCGCTCGCGGAGAAGCATGACTATACATATATGGGAGATTCCATGTGAAGTGATCCAGTTAAAAAATAGAATTTTGTTTTAACGTATGGAATCAGTAAAAAACTACTTGAATAGAGTGTAACTAAATTTTTAGACCTGAATTTCAATTAGTACCAGAGTTGTAGACAATCAAAAAATCGAATTTTTTGAAAAAATTGACTTTTTGGCCATGTTTATCACTTAATAACTCAAAATCTAACAATTTTTTCTTATATACATTAAATTTGAAAAAGTTTATTAATTTCAAGAAGAATCAGTTCAAATATTTCATTTATTTTATTTTAAAAATTTGAATATAGTTATAATTAATAAAAACCTTTATAGTAAAAAAAAGGGTTGTACGATCAAAAATATTTTATCCATCCAAGAATCTAATTCATCGATGATTAATTACCTTCAAAATGGTGCAAAGTTTGAGTGCGGCAGAGCATTTCAGACAAAGTTATGGTGCTTTTAGGCAAATTTCTTAAAAAAGGAGAGCAAATGCATTTTATGAAAAAAACAGAGTAACCGTATACTTGCATTCAAACAATATGGCACTATTATTCCTCAATATTACTAAAATATACTTTTTATTGTTAGTTACTGATACTTTTATTTAGTTGTTATTTAAGTCTGATACTTTTAGTTATACCTGTTATATAATTGGATTTATTGGAATTATAAAAAGTTTCAGGTATTTATCCAATTATATAACAGGTATAACTGCGTATACCTACTATTTTGTGTTTGTAAGCAACTTAGAGATTAGAATGTATCTGTAACTAACAATAAAAAGTATATTTTAGTAATATTGAGGAATAATAGTGCCATATTGTTTGAATGCAAGTATACGGTTAGTCTGTTTTCTTCATAAAAATGCTTTCGCTCTCTTTTTTTAAGAAATTTGCCTAAAAACACCATAACTTTGTCTGAAATGCTCTGCCGCACTCAAACTTTGCACCATTTTGAAGGTAATTAATCATCGATGAATTAGATTCTTGGATGGATAAAATATTTTTGATCGTACAACCCTTTTTTTTACTATAAAGGTTTTTATTAATTATAACTATATTCAAATTTTTAAAATAAAATAAATGAAATATTTGAACTGATTCTTCTTGAAATTAATAAACTTTTTCAAATTTAATGTATATAAGAAAAAATTGTTAGATTTTGAGTTATTAAGTGATAAACATGGCCAAAAAGTCAATTTTTTCAAAAAATTCGATTTTTTAATTGGCTACAACTCTGGTACTAATTGTAATTCAGGTCTAAAAATTTAGTTACACTCTATTCAAGTAGTTTTTTACTGATTCCATACATTAAAACAAAATTCTATTTTTTAACTGGATCACTTCACATGGAATCTCCCATATATATATATATATATGCGAACTTTATTCCGTCACCTTGCCTCTGAATAAGTGACACCTTTCTACATTTTTTTAATGATCAATACATACATCGAAACTCAAACAAAGGAATTAGACGTAATATTTCGCGTCTTCCTTAACCTAAAATGAAAAGTCAACAAAATTCTAAATAAGTGCAATTCAAGTGAGATTAGAAGTTCTCGAAAAGAAATGGGAGTCTATTCAAGAAAGGCATACAAATCTTTTGAACATAAAAACTTGCAGCAGATAAAAATAAAAACTATTTCAAATGCAACTTTATCGAAACTGCTGAAGAAACATTCATTGAACAAAAGGCACAATTTTTGGATGCTCTGCATGAATTGGAACCAACGGCATCGTCGGTCTCTTCCTTACCGGTTTAATAATGCAAATCAAAAGCTACGCCTCGTAAGCTGCCTACATTTAATTTGCCAACTTTCTCTTCACGGTATTTCTGAACCATGACATTAATCTCAAATATGTTAAAAGGTTGTATTATTTAAAAAGTTGTTGATCAGGTGAAGCTGCAAACCTCTTCAAAAATATTTCAGTGACGGATAATAACTATGCCCGTGCTTGGGATAGATTCAAGTCAAGAAGAGAAGAAGAAATTCAATGTTTGGAGAAAACCAACTGTTGACTTCGTAAAAATGCAATTATTTATTTCCATCCAAATTTAGACAGTCAGGGTTTCCTACAAGTCGGCGGACGTCTAAAGCACTCTTATACTTCACCCAGATAAGAGAAATCCGTTTATCTTGCCGAAATCGTCGGATCTGACTCAGCTGCTCGTTTCAAACGCTCATGTAAAAACGCTGCACGGAGGTACGTAGTTGACATTTCTAAGACAATAAGTATGGATTATAGAAGGACGACGATTGGTAAAACCAGTTATCTCCAAGTGCCTTCCATGCTGGCGTCAACGAGCTCATCCAACTACTCAACTTATGGGAGATCTACCTCTCAAACGAGTACGAAAGTTTAGGCCCTTTCTCCGCTCTGGCGTCGACTACGCTGGACCTATTCATCTTCGATTCTCCAAAGGAAGATGAGCAAAATCCTTTAAAGGTTATATGTGCGTGTTTATATGTCTATCAAAACGTGCCGTTCCTCTGGAAGCTGTGTCTGGTTATTCAACTGCAGATTTTTTATCAAATCGATTGATTTTTACATAGAATATAGCTGACATTTAAAAATAGTAACGGTTAGACAGATTAATATACATTGCAATTACGTAGTTTGTACACTGAATCAAAAAACGATTAAAAATAAATTATAAAGAATATTTTTTAAGGAGACTTTTGTGAGTTCGCCCAAGTAATAAAATCACTAAATACACATAATTATTAGTAGGAATTTAATAAACGAACGAATGAAAGCATCTTTACTAAAATAGACTTCGGCACTTTACATGGCATAAAAAATTATTATTATGAACTATTAATGTAAAAATACAATTTAATGGGATTTGAATACATTTTAAACTATCATTGTATATTGTACAGTAATTATAAGTAATCACACCTTTTTTATCGATAAATGACGTTTCGAATATTTCATTTTTTAAATAACTTTGTGTACTAAGAGAAAAAAATAAATAATGTATATTACATGATGATTTTAAAAAAGAACGTATAATTTATATTCGAATCATCTTTTTATAGTGTATTATCTATTGATTTTTTTTATCTTTTACACAAGCGTATTATTTGTAACAACGATCTAATGAATTAATACTTCTATAAAATGGGAATAGAAAATAGGAATTTCGATATTTAAATTATTATTATTTCGATATTTAAATTACTAACAGCGAAGACGAACGAAGAAAATACCTGTCCCAAACGCCAAATACTTTATACGGGAATGGGCCACCACTAGCATTTTTAGAAAAAAAGACGAAAATATTATGCAAATAAACACTTGTGTATCCGAGGTAAATTCTAGAAGGTATCTAAGAATCCAAGTGTAATTAGACGGGAAGCAATAAATCATGCAAGGCAAGCGACTTGTGTCTATGTAACACCATAAGAACCAAATCGGATGAATCACCTCAACTGCACCGAAATATAGAGAACATTTATGTCCACTTCCGCTCCCGAAGTATTTTTTACTTACCGACCTGATTATGTCTAATAAAAATACATTTGATACTACCAATTTACTTACTCAATATTGTAAGATAAAGAAAAATTCAGAAGAAGAAGAACCCACGAAAAAGGGTATATAAAGAGGCGCATTTACAGCAATGGGATCAGTTTTAATTGAGAGACACCATATCCACGTCAGTCGATGTCAAGATTTTCATATTGGAAATTTTACGAAAATCGAAAGGAAAAAGGAATTAAGTCAAGAGGCAACAGCAGCTCCGAATAAGGCTCAGCAGGAGGACATTCAACGCCTTGAAGAGTGACCGCACAGGAAGACCACTCGGTACCGAGGACGGAGCACCGACCGACCACCCGCTGAGAAAAATAGAACACTGATCACACATCTTCGAACTACGAGGTATATATTTCCCAAATATCGGTTTACATTTATAACTGGCATTTTCCTTTCTTTTTATTCGAAATATTTATTTCTTGTTCACGTTATGAAATACCACGTGTTATAATTAATTAATTACAACTTGTAACTTCGCAAAATATTTTGAATATTTTTCCTGTTTTTTAAATAGAACAAAAATCAATACTTTATTCATTGTACTAAATTTAAATAATTTAAAAAAGAAACCCGATTATCATTCCCGAATCTTTTTCGTCAAACGCCCAACCCCGGAGACATGTGGACAAAAGTCTAGGTCAAAACAGGACGTGGGAGAGCAGATTATTTATAAATAATTTGCCCTCTCGATTAAGGTTTAACTGGCTATAGTGGCCGTTACTAGATTAGACGTTATAGGATGTATAGTCAAGTTATAAATTTTTTGGTGCATCGGCCGGGAAACTCAAATTCTTTTCAAAAAAAAAAAAAAAAAAAAGAAAGACGAAGAAAGAAAAAAAGGAATGATGTGGTTATGTGGAAAATATAAGTTCCACCGAGCGTCAGTAATCTCTATGTAAATAAGCAAGAAACACGAATTTTAAAGATACTTCCGGAGTATAGTATATTAAACGAATATTTGGAAAAACTTCATACATTGGGTTCTTTCAATTTAACAACCACACATAGGCAGAAAATTATAGTGTTATCGCGAGAAATCAAAGAATTACGAAATAAAATCGAGGAAAAGGGAAATAAAGTCAATTTTTTATCCGCGAATCGTTGAATTCCCCGTGAGTTATACTATAGTGACGTGCAGAATTCACGTTTATTAATTACGGAAATTGACGAAGAAGGTAAAAACAATACGGTAATTAATCCTATTAACATTAGAAAGTGTCTTTTACGACCAGCATTTTTAAACTTCGATAATCATAAAGAATTAAAAATTAAGCCGTCGTGTAATTTTGAAGAAAATATAAATAATTTTTGAAGGCATTTACGGTCGTTTTTCCGAATCAAACAAAGTTAAACTTAAATTAAACGAGGCACTACCCGCTCTTCGTCCACTATATTTAGTAGAAATTCCCAGAACAGGCCCTCGCTAAATAAAAATTATAAACGTTTCATCCTCGTTTTCGAGTTTGGATTCCTCAGTAATGAAATGGAGATCTTCCATTAGACGCCTAACGCATGATGTACTGCGATGACAGCAAAATGTTATGCGGCTCTATATATCAAAGATGACAATCTCTCTAGCAAGTGTAGAGAAATAGTCATCTTCCCCTAGCCATGGGAAAAACCATCAATCAGAAATAATGTATTACCGATTGCTAAAAATGTTATTTGAAATAAATAATTTTTATTGTAGCACCCCTAGTGAAAGGGATGCGGTTCTTTTGTTTTAACCTCCGAGAACGGCATAGCCTCAACAGACGAAAAATCACGCCTAAAATCAGAAGTTAAAAAATAATTGTTGGATTCCTATCTCGGGGAGCCGACAATCGTAAAAAAATTACAGGAAAGCGTTAAAAAAGGGACAACTTTCCAAATATTTTTCCAAGTCAGGGGGAGCAAAAAGCGGACATTGGGCAAATAAATAGGGATATTGTTAATTTAGCAGAAATTAAGAAAATCAAGGAAATAAACGAGGCATTTTTGCTCGGAATTAAATAGTATATTGTGGGCCTAGGGGATAAAGTGGGCTTTTTTAAGCTCAGTGTGGCTCTGCAGTACGAGGTGCAAGTGAGCTAGCACGAGTCGGAGGCGAGTGCTTTGCTCACCGAAGCCGAGTATGAAAAACACACGAGGCATAAAAGCCCACTTAGCCCTTAGCGCATTCCATATTTTTTGTGACAAGTGCACGAATGTTCGCGTTTGAAGGGCTCTAAAAATAAGGACACTATGCAAATATTGCGCTCTAATTAATAAATTCATATACATTAACATATACATACTAGGGGGGCTTCGCCCCCCTGCGCGCTTCGCGCGCCAACCCCCTATTTTTAATTTCGAAAAAGGTTTTTCGTAATTAATTAATTTAAAATAATGTTTTAAATTGTATTATTTTTTCACTACCATGGACACCTTAAAAATTAAACAGATTCACACAACACCTTGGAGGTATTGCTATAGTTATTATAATTTATAAATAAAAGTTTACCAAAATTTAGTGTAATGAAATCAGAATAAAAATAATAAAAAAAAATAGAGACATATTAAATGTTAACTGTAAATTTTAAACTATATGAATTCTTATAAAGCTTAAATTTATATTTTAATAATTATAAATGTTAATGAAAAATTAACTTACCAAAAATAGTAAAGTACATATACTTACTAAATTGTAGTATTTTAGTTAACAACTTATTAAAATTTTGGATTATTTTAAACCGTTATAAATAGAAAATCACCTCCTAAAATTAATTTATTTAATGACGAACGATCACCGCCAAAAGTTCTATGTCATTAATATTTTGTACTTTTAGAGTAATAAAACTTTCTTCTTAATTAAATTAATTTTTGTATTAGTTTTAAAGAATTATTTATAAAATTTTAGCGCTATATAAATAAAAACCTGTTTCTTCCATTTCTCCCGTGATTCGTAATTTGCACCCTCTTTCAAAATTTGCGTTTTAATCCATAATTATATCCAATTTATTTTTACTATGCAGAGCCCAAATATTTATTTTGATTATTATAAACAAATTCATTACTTAAATATCCTTCTGTTTCTAATAAATACATACTTGTTTATTTAAAATATTGTGTTATATAAATATAAATTATCTACATACTTATATATCCATACAATTTTGAAATATTAATTTAAAAAATATTAAAATTAAATGCTCCTAAATTAATAGTTTTTGAAAATCTATTCAAATGTAATTCGTATTTTATATTGCCACTGTTAAAATTAGAATTTTCTTTTGCCTATACTGTTTATAATAGAATTATCTTAAAAATGCAATAATTAATATATTTAATTGTTTATAATAGAATTATCTTAAAAATGCAATAGTTAACATATTTAATTTTTAACCCATTGTATATATCATATGGATATTTGGAAAAGTGTATGTTATACTTGATTAATATTTATTTCATCTTCAAACAATTTTGCATCTGTATTTAAAGCATTACATTGCATTTTAGATCCGTTATTATTATTGGGTATACGTTTAAAAATTTTATGAGTTTTATCAAGAATGAGTAGACAAATACACATTCTTTCAAGTTATGTTCACAACTTTTTTTTGCGCACGGAAAAAATACGTACATTATGTATTCTTGAAAAAACAATTTTAAAATATATATTATATAAATATTACGCCGCACGCACACACACCCACATACATACATACATATATATACATATATATGGTCTATTTCACGTCAAGTGGTACGATGAAAATTTTAAATCACTCTAAAATTTGAAAACAGGCTGGAAACATCTTCCAGAAAATACAAAAAAAATTTAAGTGTTAAAAATAATTTGCTTAAGAGTTATTCGACCATGAAAAGTGGAAATTTTTCAATTTTTTAGAAAAATTTCTATTTTTTAAGCCATTTATCTCAAAATGTATTAATTTTTTTGAAAAAACATTACAAAGAACTTTTGTTTAAATTAATCTGTAGAACTTATCTACCCTGGTTACATTTCTTAATTTTAAAATCTCGAAGAGATAGAACACCCGGACATATTGAATATCAAAAAAAAAGCTACCACACCATAATCGATTTTAATCTAACACCTATCAAAAGTTCACATTTTTTGCGAGCTTTCGAATGGCTTGGGTTAGCTTATTGGCCAAGACCGCTGTTGCAAGTTATGCCTCATAAACCTCATAAAATCACTAATTTTCACGTATTTTAGGACATAACTTACACCAAAGGTGTAATATATATAATATATATATGGCGTATTCCACGTGAAGTTGTCCGATCAAAATTTTAAAATGCACCAAATTTTGAGTACACATTGCAAATGTTTTTCAGAATACAGAAAAAAATTTTTAGGTACTGGAATTTATTAGCTCAAAAGTTATTATAACCTCAAAAAGTGAACTTTTTCCAGTTTTTTTCAACACCAGCTGGGTTTATCGCTATTTAACTCATAATCTATCAACTTTTACTATACAACATTATATGTAACATTCGTTGCTAATTATGTGTAGAATTTATCCTTCTGGGTTAGAATTTCTAATCTTAAGGTCAATGTTACATAAACTACATGTCAATATTCAACTTAAAAAAAGTGTAAGTTTGCCACAATTGATTTTTTTAACCAAAAGTCTAAAAGAAAGCTTGGAGCAATACCTTTCAAATGGTCTGTAGCATTTTTATGGCCTTTAATTCTGTAAAAAGTTATGATAATTTAAAGAAAGACAAAAAATTCACAAAAATTAACATGGTATTTCCCATTTAAATTTTTAAAAATTTTGGTGTTTAAGTAATATTGACCTTGAGATTATAAATTCTAATCCAGAAGAATAAATTCTACACATAATTAGCAATGAATGTTACATATAATGTTGTACAGTAAAAGTTGATAGATTTTGGGTTAAATAGCGATGAACCCAGCTGGTGTTGAAAAAAACTGGAAAGAGTTCACTTTTTGAGGTTAGAATAACTTTTGAGCTAATAAATACCAGTACCTAAAATTTTTTTTCTGTATTCTGAAAAACATTTGCAATGTGTACTCAAAATTTGGTGCATTTTAAAATTTTGATCGGACCACTTCACGTGGAATACGCCATATATATATTATATATATTACACCTTTGGTGTAAGTTATGTCCTAAAATACGTGAAAATTAGTGATTTTATGATGTTTATGAGGTATAACTTACAACAGCGGTCTTGGCCAATAAGCTAACCCAAGCCATTCGAAAGCTCGCGAAAAATGTGATCTTTTGAGCGGTGTTAGATTAAAATCGATTGTGGCGTGGTCGCCTTTTTTTGATATTCAATATTTCCGGGCGTTCTATCTCTTCGAGATTTTAAAATTAAGAATTGTAACCCAGGTAGATAAGTTCTAAAGATTATTTTGAATAAAAGTTGGTTGTAATGTTTTTCAAAAAAATTAATAGATTTTGAGATAAATGGCTTTGAAAATAGAAATTTTTCTAAAAAATTGAAAAATTTCCATTTTTCATGGTGGAATAACTTTTAGGCAAATTATTTTTAACACCTAAAATTTTTTTTCTATCTTCTTGAAGATATTTCCAGCCTGTTCTCAAATTTTGGAGCGATTTAAAATTTTCATCGTACCACTTGACGTGAAATAGACCATATATATATACGTTGAATTCTGAATTCTTAGACACGGCGGAGGCGGCGGCGGCGGCGAAATATTTATATATTATAGAGAGATATATGACATATAGATATAAAACATATATATATATGTTGAATTCTGAATTCTTAGACACGGCGGCGGCGGCGGCGAAATATTTATATATTATAGATATATATATATATATATATATATATATATGGGTAAATATGTGTAAGTGTGTATGTGTGTGCGTGTGTGTACATGTACGTGAGCGTGTGTGTGTTTGTATACGACTAAGTAAAAGTCTAAATCTACGCAACGGACGCAAAAGGGGGTCTATAAAGAAAACGCCCGCTGCTGAAAAAAAACGCCCACTCGAGGTTTAGCGGGCGTTTTCTTTATAAGCGCAAAAGGACTACTTCAGTCCCTATTTTTAGGGTGCAAAAACGCGATTTTCGTGCATGTGTTACAAAAAATATATTACCGTCGGAGACAGGAGTAAAAATTAAAATAGGAAATCAATCGAATTTTGAACAGAAAGCATACAGGCCTGTTACCGAAATCACTAAAAAAATGTCACTTCCTTCGATTCGAGATTCATCAATTGAAGACGCGTTAGATTTAATTCCGCATTTTAAAGGACACGATTTATCATTACCAAAATTTTTGGAAGGGTCCTACGAAGCAAAAGAAATTGTACCGTCTACGTATAAAGAAGAGTTAGCCAAACTAATTAGAATTCACCTATATGAGTAGGCTTTGAATTGTACTCGCGGGCAAAATTTTGAAAATATTCGAACGATATCCGAATTTTTCGAGAAGACCTTCAGGTCAATGAAAACCTATTATGAATGGACCGGTGAATTGGCAAGGATTAAACAGAAAAGCGGCGGGACGGTCGTCGCATATTTAGATCGGTTGCGAGAAAGTGAAAGGGAGGTGTCGAAAGCGGTCGAGAGGGAAAATGGTGTCGAGGTGGAAGAAAATTTTAGAACCAACTTAGAAAGGGACTGCGTGAGATTCTTTTTGAGAGATTTACGATGGAAAATTCGTGCTCGTATGGGGACATCTGCCACAATAAACGAGGCGCGAGAGCAAGCTTTGGGAATCCAACGAGAATTTGCTTCTAACGTACTTGACGATAAACTTGTGAGTCGCGAGGAAATTCATCCGTATACAAATAGAGAGAGACGGTAGATTAATTACGTTACGGAAAATACGCCTATAATTTGCCAATATTGTTAAAAAACGGTCCATGGAGCCATAAATTGTTTTAAATTTGCTATAAGTCTAGCAGGAAGAACCCCCGAATCGAATACAAATGAACGCCCAAACTTTATAAATAATTCATATTTTTCTCGTAATCGTCGAGAAAATAACTAAAAGTTTCGTTCGCCTAACTTACAGTTCGGCGGTTAGAATGAAAATAGGAGACGCACGGACTTTCTACCCAACGAAAATGACGAAAGAGGAAACCGTTATACAATGACATGTATAATACAAAGGAAAACAAGAGAATGTTATATGAAAGTCAGGATATACATTTTCCTGCATGATCAAGATTCAAGCGGTACTAAAAAATTATCGCAATTATATGAGGTCTGTGATCAAGTAGAGAAAATACAAGAAATAAAGGAGAAAATGGAAATACTATTGGTAGGCCAAGTGTTTACGCTATAGTCGAGAATGGGCTACGTAAAGAAAAAGATAGGAATAATAGGTATTATGATGTTTGGGGAGTGAAAAGGAGACGATTTCACCGCAACAAAATGTAACGACTTATTTAAAGGAACTGAAGGTTTTCCATGAAAATGAAAAATATTTAGAGAAAAATATTGATTTATCGAAAGTGAATAAATTGAGTAACAGTTATCTAGTGAATTTTAATACTTAATTTTAATATTAATTTTACAGTTATGAAAACGACGAAAATTATAAACTTAAAGAGACTAATATTGCTGGTAATAAAAAAACGATGTTTAGTATATTTACGGAAACTGACTAAAAGGATCGCAATAGTCGATTAAAACAAGCTTTACGATTTAATCAAATCAAGACAAATCAAGAAAATCTATTGAAAATTTAATAGAAAAATATTCGGATTGCTTTTGCTTGAAGGAAGAAAAGTTAGGCGTAACTAATGTAATCGAGCATAGAATACCAAGGGTTAATGATATACCGATTACAGCAAAACCGTATAGGTTTTCGCACGCATTTAAAAGCGAATTGGATCGACAGCTTAGAAAGATAAAAGACGGCGATACAATCAAACCTTCAAACTCTAATTGAGGAGCTGGATGCAAGAACACGCCGAGCGCGGCGAATGGATAGAGGAGGCGGAGAGAAATTAAGAAATTGACGTCACCGTGACCAAATTTTTTAATTTGCCGAATTTAGTTTAAAAAAAAACTGTCGTATGCAGAATTAAAAGACGCAACTTTTTTCTGTTTAATGTTTTTCTGTACGATGTGCAGATCTTATGAAAAAAAATTAAGAACTGGAAATTTAGAAAACGGATCTTTAATCCATTTTTCAAAATTGAATCGCTGTAACTTTAACAAATCTTAATGAAATTTCCTGATTTTTCGTACAGATACTTAATATAGTCTAACGATAAATATAAACCTGTAAAAAATTCTACTTTAAACAAATTTTATACAACAATTGAACTTAACGTAAATAACAAGCTTTTAATGAAAGTGTGTTGTAAAGATTTGTCAAAGTTACAGCGATTCAATTTTGAAAAATGGATTAAAGATCCGTTTTCTAAATTTCCAGTTCTTAATTTTTTTCATCCGATCTGCACATCGTACAGAAAAACATTAAATAGAAAAAAGTTGCGTCTTTTAATTCTGCATACGACAGTATTTTTTTAAATTAAATTCGGCAAATTAAAAAATTTGGTCACGGTGACGTCAATTTCTTAATTTCTCTCCGCCTCCTCTATCCATTCGCCGCGCTCGGCGTGTTCTTGCATCCAGCTCCTCAATTGTACATTGCCAGCTTTCTTAGTCGCCAAGAAATCCGACAGCGAACAAAAGATATCGATTGTAGTGGATTTTCGTAAGTTAAACGAAAAAACTATAAAAGATCAATATCCGTCACCAAGCATTTTGAATATTATAGATCAAATCGGATTGGAGAATCGTGTTTTTACAGTATTAGATCTTTGTCAAGGATTTTTGCAAGTACCACTCAATAAAAAAATCGAAAAAATCGTTTGGGTTGTTTCAATCTAAAACAATGCCAATGGGACATCATTGTATAAACAATATATTGTAAGTATATTCATTTGTGTCAGAATAAACATTCATTTAACATTTTTATACAAGATTTAATAAACCTTTTCTTTTTAGCATTCGATTCAGGCTTGTCCCCTTTAGGAAAAAGGTGTGTACTTGCCTGATCCAAAAAAATTAGAAGCAGTTAAAAAATTTCCTGCGCCCAAGACAGTTAAAAATATTCGATAATTATTGGGCCTTGCCGGATATTATAGACGATTTAGATCGAGTTTTTCAGGCAAAGTCAGACCTTTAAACAACTTATTAAAGAACGATGTTCTATTCGTATGGACTGAAGAAGTGCAAAATACGTTCGAAACATTGAAAGAGAAATTACGTAAACAGCCTGTGTGCCAAATAGCAGACTTTACAAAACCGTTCATAGTAGCCTGCGACGCTAGTGGATAAACCATCGATACTATATTATCACAAGGCGAGATTGGAAGAGATAAACCAATTGGTTACATTTCACAAGTACTTAATAAAGTGGAGCAAAATATTATACGTATTCAAGAGATGCTTTAGCAATGTTATACGCCGTCACTCAATTCAGACCTTATTTATTAGGAAAGAAGAAGAAATAAGTGAAGGGGCATTAGTGCACAATAATAAATTGGAGCAATTCGCCTTAGATGAGCAAAATGCATTAATTAATAGCCAGCAAACAAGAGAAAAATTATTTGTCGAAGCGCGCGAGCAATAATTTATGCGAAAGGAAAACTATATTTATTTTATTACAGCAACAGGTATAACCCTAAATTTAGGATCGCAAAAACTGTTGAAAGTTGCAATTGACCATGCTTGCCAAAAAAATTTGTAACATTGTTGCATTTGCTGCCAGCGAGAGAGTCTGTTTACATTTAAGTTTACAAGCGATGGTTCTGGTATGACAACTAAATTATGACCCGTCAAAAAATGTCCCGGTGTGAGTGGTTCAAAATTCTCGATATGATTATTTAAAGGTCCAAGTGGACGTGAATTTACGGCCGCTTCTATTTGACATAATAGTGTACCGGATTCATCAATAGTAGATGTTTTACTGCCAATAATTCGTTTTAGATGGCTCTTAACACTGCGGACACCAGCCTCCCATAGTACGCCAAAGTGAGGAGGTGCAGGAGGATTGTAATGCCAAGTGACTTTATTATGCGCTATTAAATTACGAAATTCTGTGTCTTTACATGCTTGTTTGAAAGCTTCGCGTAATTCACGATCAGCGCCTCGTAGGTTAGTCCCACAATTACTGTATACGTGTGACGGAAATCCATGACTCGCGACAAATCTTTTATAGGATGAGGTAAATACTTCAGACGAATAATCATATGAAAGTTCTAGGTGGATAGCCTTTGTAGCGAAGCATATGAAGATGTCTATATAACATGGGTGTGATTTATGTCCTCGTCCGCCTGTCATACGAATCTGCAACGGATCCGCGTAATCAATACTACAGTCATTAAATACCCGAGGAGGTCGAGTCACACGATTTACTGGTAGATCCGTCATAAGTTAATGTGAAAGTTTAGCATTTATTTTTGCGCATATCACACATTTGTACATGACCGACTTGACTGCTGGTCTGGGGTTAAGAACCCGATAAGTTTGTCTGAGTGTGTTTAGCGTTAACTTTACACCTCCATATAAGCATCGAGTATGTATATACTCTATAAGTAACGTAGTGACTCGATGTTGAGCTAGTACGATAGGATTTTTGGTTTGCAGCTTTAATTCGGATCTACACAAGCGTCCGTCTACCCGTATAATGCGATTATCAAGGTACGGATTTAATAAAATTAACTTGCTTTTCGACGAAAGAAGGGTGTTACTTTGTAAGTCTATAATTTTCTGTGAAAATAATGAATTTTGTATATTTTTAATAACATGTGATTCAGCACTTATTATATCATTCGTGTTTATTAAATTCGACTCGTTTAATTGTTTTCTAATTCTAGCCTGAAGAAGTTGGATAAATTTTCGTATAGTTGCTACTACTCTAACTATTTTTATCCATTTCGAGAAGCGATTAAATAATTGTGTCAATTGATCAAAATTTGGTATAATTAAAGGAACTTTGAGGTCAACTGATTTCTTTTCAAGATCTAAAGTAAGTGAGACATTATTTAACTTGAAGGCCATTCTTCGCATGACTTTGTTAGCCACGAGGGGCCCTTCCACCACAATGATAAGTTTATGAGTTCGTCTACAGATTTACCACGTGATAATACATCTGCCGGATTGGTTTTAGTCGGCATATATCGCCAGTGGCAGGTAGGTAACAACGAATGGATTTCTGCGACTCTGTTACCGATACATGTTTTCCAATGTGATGCGGGTTGACTCAACCACGTTAGCACGATGCCTGCATCTGTCCGACACTGATAATTAACATCTTTCAATGAACGAGCTGTGTGAACAGCAACAATAAGACGTGCAAGTAAAAGGACTTTGGAGTTGAAGCCGAGGAATTGAAATTTGTTTGATTGGTGCAACTTTAGTTTTGCTTGTAAGCAACGAAGCCACGACTTTACCGCACGACGTCACTAGCCGTAAATAAAACGCGTAATTGTATGACGTGTAAGGTTGGAGCAAACTGTGTCCATCGCGGGATTGATAAATTTTTTATTCCGGTTAACGATTCGATATATTTAACGCTTGATAATGATGTTTCTGGGAGTCGCACGTATAATTATCTCGCCACATTTGCTGCATAATAATTTTTCCTACTATGATAATTGGGGAGATCCACCCTAACCGATCAAATAATCTCGAGAGTATGGTAAGAACCGACCGCTTGGTAAGGTATTTGGGAGGTTCCATACAAATATAAAATCCGAATGAATCTATACTGGGATTCCAACTTATTCCGTGAATTCTCACAGTGTCATTTTCATTTAAAGGAGCAGTCCACGCAAGACCATGGTCGGCGATGTCGATATTTTTGAGTAATTCCATTGAATTACTAGACCATTCTCTAGCGTGCAGTTTGGCTTTATTTAATAACCCGGTTACTTGTTGCCGTGCGTATTGTGCGTTTTCTTTATCACGAGAGCCAAATAAAATGTCATCAATATACGTATCGTATTTCAAAAGTCCTCGACTATTTGTAACAGAACACGTAATGATAAGTAGGGTGCACATCGAGTGCCATACGTAACGGTGAGGAGACAATACTCTTGGATAGGAATATCAGGCTAATCTCGCCACAGTAAAACCGGCTTATGAGTTTTAAATTTGAGTGCCAAATCTGAATACAGCTGCATATGATTTAATAATTTATACTCTTGCATAAATGCCACATATTATACTTAAAGGAGGATTTGATTTGAACGGTATTCGTACAATATAGCGACCATCACTAGTGCGTGAATGAGTTTGTTAAAAATGCGTTTCACACATTTCATCTTCTAATGAAACTATTCGCGTTTGAGGTAATTCTTCGCATTCAAAAAATTTTTTAAGTGATAAATTAAGGGAGTGATTTGATATACATCTTAATGTCAGCAGCTGATGATATCGGGAACTTCGAAACCACGTGCTAAATCACTTGATATAAAAGTCTACGTTGATCTTGGGTCTAGTAATGCGCGAACACATACAGCGCGATTATTCGTAGATAATACCCATACATGTGCCGTAACGAGTAACATGTGCGAATCGTCAATTGATTTTGATAATGAAAAGTGTATGTTTACAGAATTATCATAAGACATTGTGTCGTCTCCTTTGTTTATATTACTCTGTGATACACTTACACCTTCGTAGTTTAGTTTAGTTTTAATTAAACTGATGTAGGGGGGCGAAAAGAAGTTACAAAAACCTATCGTCGTGTAAAAGAACGTTACTACTGGGAAGATATAAAAAGAGATGTTCAAAAGTTTATACATCATTGTTTAACTTGTCAATTCAGAAAATTAGTAAGGGTAAAAACGAAGCAGCATATGATTGTTATCCACACACCTCAAACGGTTATGGATAAAATTTCAGTAGATATTCTAGGACCGTTCCCAAAATCTCGCAATAATCATAATAATGTGCTCACAATACAATGTAACTTTTCTAAATATTGTTTAGCTATACCATTAGTAGATGCAACAGCGGCTTCCATTGCTGATGCGTTAATACTACGTTTTATCTGTATATTCGCAATTCCAAGAGTCTTATTATCAAATAGAGAGTCGAACTGTTTGAGTAGTTTAATGAGACGAGTGCCTAAGACATTTAGAATTATACAAGTACACACGACGAGCTATAGGCCTCAACGTACGGGAGACAGCATATGGTTATCAAAAGGAGGAAAAACGTATAAATTAGGCGATCAATATACAGGGTCACATAAGTTACTCAAAGTAATAAATAATAAAAGAAATGTAAGGATTTCTATGCCTAGAAATAAGACACAAGTCGTACATGTAAATCGGTTAAGATTTTCGTACATACAGTTTCGTACATACAAGTACAGTTGTCAATCATGATAACTTAATAAACAATCCGTAAATATTAATTCTTTTCCCGAAAAAAACTCTTCGGGTTGTATTAATTACATGGCCCTGCTCGAAAACTCCGTAACCCCGAAACCACGGTACTAGCTCCGGCGGGCGGCGTATTCGTAGTACTAGAAGATATATTATTCTAGAGCTTAAATACTTAATTTTAATTACAAGTAAGCATAAAGCCGTCAAAACCATGGCCTAGATACGTTTCCGGTAATTTTTGGTTTTCAATAGTATAACAGTGTTTAGTCAGAAAAAACTTTAGGCGCCTGCAACTTTTTTCTTATCACACTGCAAGTTCATGAACCCTCGTTTTTACAAGATGAATCAACTTCTCTCATTACGAATTCGCCTGCTCTACTTGGAGGTCATCAGTAATCATCGGAATATAAATTTCTTAAGGGGATGTCGGACCCGTAGCCTCCATCAAAAGCCGCTCAATCTCGCGACTTCGAATGGCGCGGTAGTCAGGTGTCGATTTCTACGATAAACCTACTTAAAACATAAATTATAAATTTTGCAGCTACATAGAGCTGTTGAAAGATACTTTCCCCCCTAGCTATGACTAAACTTAAGGTAATTATAATATTACTCTTGGCAGCAAATGTTTATTTTTAAAAAAAAATGTGAAATACGTCTCATATTCAATGAATCTATACATGCCGTAATGCTACACGCAACGTATTTCACATTTCTTTAAAAAAATAAACATTTGCTGCCAAGAGTAATATTATAATTACCTTAAGTTTAGTCATAGCTAGGGGGGAAAGTATCTTTCAACAGCTCTATGTAGCTGCAAAATTTATAATTTATGTTTTAAGTAGGTTTATCGTAGAAATCGACACCTGACTACAGCGCCATTCATTTAAACTGAAATGACATAATAATATATGTACTAACAAACCGAGAAAATCCAAATGATTTCTGACTCCGCCAATATCGGTAAATCGTTTAGTATAGAAATTTTAGGTATAAGTAGAAAGTGCGCGTAATATCTATAATAAAAAAGGGGAAAAATCTCTAATTTTTGCAAACCATTACAAAATTACTTATAAAAAAAATCTTGTTTCGTTTCTTTTTAACCAAAATTCCCCAGTTCTCTTCTGCTCAGGTACGGACGTGAGTATCAGAATATTATTAGCCCTGACTGAGTATTACCCGAAGCTACCCGACCGAATATTAAGTAAGAAACAGATACGCGCTGAAGAACGGCGGGCGGAACGAGAGAAAAATCGGAAAGAAAACGCCTGGGTAAAACTGTGCTCCGATACGGAGCAGAATTTTACAAGGAAGAGAGAGACCATATTACTCTCGGTTATTATAGACCATTGCGAGATAAATTAGAATTAGTAGCTCTAATTACATATCGTAACTGCCAAGATTTCAGGACCACCGTGCGGGACGCATATTTAGACGCGGTGTATAACCTCAATAGTCTTCCTCAGCGGCTAAATAGATACATGGCCCGAGCAGCCTAATTCGATATTCAACACCCGGAGTTGCCACCCAAATCCGAGAATGAAGAGTTGAACTGGTTCGATCAAAGGTATCGAGAAAACACCGCTTTTCAAGCGTTAGGAAGAACTTGCGCGCAATATTTGGAAGTAGAATCTCTTGGCGGAAACGGAAAGTTTGAAATAAGCTAATTAAAAACCGATATTGACCAAATAAATAGGGCAAACGTGAATCAGCAAAAAAAATTATAAAAAATTAAAGAATGAAAAATAATAAAAAAAACACAAAAAATATATTTACGGATTAGTTATTGGGTTGACAAATACGTTGGTTACTATTTTTCAGGAATACGAAATGCAAGGACCAACCACTATATTGACACTAATTTTAGCAATAAGACTTGCGGAAGAGATTGAAGTCAATAACATAGAAATACAAAACCTCCCTACATTAGAATTATTTTATGAGAGACATACGGACGTTAGGATTCTACGGAATCCTTGGCGGATTATCATCGTAATTCGACGATATAAAGGAGACGATGTCCGATATAATGCAAAGATTTATCGATCTTAAAGATAGTTGCTCTTTTGGACAGACAAGATGTGATCTATTGTTACAAAAATTTTCTCCGTTAGAGACAATGTATAATAGTACAAAGACGGCGTTATTAGAGGCACGGACTCTATATTTTGATTTAAAATCGACCATAGACGAGAGTGATCTAAAGAGATACGAATCAGAAATTACTCTAGTAGACTCCCATGCAGATAGAATAATTGAGTGGTGTGTCCAGAATACTACTAATAGAAGGTACATTCGAAGAGGACAACGTAAACCGCGAAAGAACCCGAATTAACGAAGTTAGTGTTTTAAGATGGATAGAGGAACTTCAAAAGGAAGCTCCATTGGATCAATATACTCGTGAAGTCAACAATACGAGAAATAAATAGAGAAGCTCTGGAAAAAATAACCAAATATAAAATGGAGATATTACTAACGATCGAAGAGATCCTTAACGGACGCGTCTATCCTCAGCTACTTACAAACGAACAAATATAGGCTATCTCTAATTACTTAGAAAAATATGGCCACCCAGATAAATTTTCATTAGCGTCAGGAGAAATAAGTTTAGAAGAACTTAATCAGTATGTTGATCTTGATTATGGGCGAATTAAAAATATCTTATTTATCCAATTAACCACATCCATGATCGAGGAACCTAGATACGTTTTATACAAGTAACCGCCTACCCTGTACCGCAACACATACACGACATCGCTTACACAATACCTACCCATCACCATTTCTTGTAACGGGAAAAGAAATATTATAGCATCACTTCATCAGAACTAAAGTACTGCAAAAAGGTAAAAACTCATTGGCTTTGACCCCAGAAACTGACATTGACTAACATAACTACCTGCAAAACGACGCTCTTGACTGATCCCACTAAAACTAACTACCGGAGATACAAACTAGCACATAGGTTAAGTACAAGATTAACCTTAATAAAAATCAATACGATAGACAACATTTTACATTCAACTGCCACCCCTACCAATATCACGATGACATGTGGAGAAAGGAGCAATAGGACCTTAATAGTATTCGGAGTAGGAATCATCCGCGCTAAAAGGAACTGTGCACTCGAGTAGAAAGGAGAATCAGTAAGAATCTCCGCATCCCCTGAAAAAGGCCCAGCACCTTTTATAATGCTAAATGCCTCGCTGGACATCACGCACTTAAGTGAAATATTTCAAGAAACAAATACTAAATATTTATTTCATAGATTGAGTACGCGTCTATACTGTGAGACGTTTTGGGACATCGAGGATCTTTGCATGGATATAAACAATTTAGAGCAAAGACGCGCCGAGTCCCTCGCACTGTTTGTAGCTTATGTAGTTAGGGGGTTAGTACTGTTTCTCCTCATAGGAGGAATTATATTATTTCTATGGTACTTCAGTCGCGCCTTAGATAAAATTCCGGAGGAGATAGAAATACACACCTTATAGAAAGAGAGAAAATACACTTATGTGTACAAATAAATAAATAAATGACAAACGACAGAACTTATAGAAATTCAATTGTGTGTTTATTTACAGATGGCACGTATACTCTTTCTCCTGGCATTAATCTTGTATTATTCGGATTAAACGAGCGGGTTATACGGATTCGATTGCGGGGATCAATTTTCGAACCTAACAACAATATCCTTAGTAGACGTTACGGAATGTGATATTCGCGAACCATACATAAACATAACAAAAATACACGTACAGCTATTTCAATTGTACGATAATAGCGCTACTTACGTGTACAAATGTTCTATTAAAATATCGCGAACAGTCACGCATTGCGGAATGCATAGCCACACGGCGCGCGTATTGAACGGCGAAATAAGCTATTTTGAAGAAATAAGCAGAGAAGAATATTTTACATTACATCGCACCAGTTATTTATCAATAAGAGGAACATCAATACTTAAAATTCCCCGAAATAGTAAAACTCATAAACCTATCATCTTCGTGGGGCATACGGATAGTACCGGAAATTGCCAAAGGTAGCTATAAAGGTGTATACGTCGCGGGTTGGGTACAAATAGGTATTCTAGATTATTATACGGCCGTACATTTGGATTATAATAAGGTGAAACCAGACTCGGGAGTAACATGTACTTTAGCAAATCTAGAGTGTACCGACTCAGATGCGTCACTGGTTTTCTGGACCCTCTTCACGAGGACACTTGCAGAATAAGTAAATATTCGGTACTTCACGAAGGCCATATAGACAAAATTTACGAAGCCCAAGAAAATAGGATCATGTACTCCCTTGAGACCAACGACATTACTTTCGGCTTATGGAAAAAGGGAGAATGAAACGCTTGCGGATTTCGGTTTGCTCGAACAGAACATCCGAAATTGTTTATAATGGAGAACGCGAAAGCAAACAGCTTTCTTGGTAAAGGGACGATAGCATATAAACTTAATAGAATGCATTACGATATTCTAAAACAAAAATTCGAGCTCGAGAGACAGATATTAATAAGCGCTTTAGCTATAGCATCAATTTCTCCGGGTGAAGTCGGATATCACATAATGAATAAACCGGGATATCTCGCGGTAACAGCCGGAGAAGTTATACGTCTATTAAAATGCTTAAAAGTAGACGTAACACAGAGAGAAACTACGGGATGCTATGAGCAATTACCTTGTATCTTAACAATGAACCCCATTTCCTAGCTCCTAAAACTCGCATCCTGTTACGCACGGGCAAACCACTTATCTGCGACTTTCGCTTACCTGTAATGTATAAAATGCACGAATTATGGTTCAAATTATTACCGCCACATTGAATCCGCCATTTTGTATTCTGAAATTCTGATATCAGATTCGTTTTCAGCGACCCCAAAGGACTCCAAGTATGACTTTCCACTTACAATCAAACATTTTTTTTGTAAAATCAAGAATACGTGGGCGTCATTTTGAACCCTACATAATGAATTCTGAAATTTTGACATTAGATTCGTTTACAGCGACCCCCAAAACCCCCGAGAATAAATTTCCAAATTGCATTGAGTACTTTGTCAGTACATTTTGAAAAAATTTTTACCCCAAAACATTTTGTGAAATTTTCATGAATTTCATCACTTTTCAAATAAAACTTAGAAAGAAAGTGAAAGAGATAGCAACTTTTAACCTATTTAATTAAAAAGGTATACTCCTGAGCTTTAATTTGTGAGGTATAGCAGGTAATAATAGTGTTTACATCAAAAGTTATTAAAGAAAATGTCATGACGAGATAACTCGTCATCGCGCATTTTTGACCGGTTGCGTTATGACGAGATATCTCGTCATTACACTCAAGAGGGTTAAAGGTGTTACAATTAAAAAAGGAAGTAAAAAAAAATAAAAAACTGGATAAGAAACATTGAATAATAAAATGATAGCGTTAAATATTGATTGTTGGCAGCTTAAGATTTGACTTTTAAATATACACTAGAGATTTCGAAACTTACTAGTTATACAATGAAAATACAAAAATTATTACGTGCTGTTAATCTAGATATTAACATCTACACTAATTTTAGCACTGAAATTAAACAAAGTCTGTCGTCATCTCACAATATAATTCTAGATATAAGAACTTATATTTGTGCGAATGGTAAATCTAATCATAGGGTAGATCGTAAACATCGTCGAATTTCAAATTATAACTACAATAATATGAGTAATTTCTTTTCAAAAACAAATATGAAACTGAATAAAATCATTGTGCATTCCTTAAGTAGGACCACTTCCTGGGACTGAGAAATGAAGTCTTGCCAGTTTTGGAATGATTTGGTTCGTAGAGATCAATTCATTTACATCAAAAACATTATATTAACGAGCAAATATTTAATATTTTATATTGCATCGCATTCAAAACGATGTAGTGTGAAATGTTGGAATATTATATATTTATTACTCAAACACACAAAAATATTAGTAGCCAATTATTTAAATAACGAACAAGTCGAAATAATTGTCAAAATTTTTTTACATATATTAAAATGCGTCGTAAATAGTGTATACAAATTATTAGGCCATATATTGACTATTAATGTATGCGTAAATTAAAAAAAATTAATTATTCAACTCACTCGTGAGTCTAATTATATTTTATAACTGTAGTACCTTTGCAGCACAAACTTACAAAAATACTTATGAATTATTTAGCTTGCAATAAGCCTAAGTAATAACACTAGTTGTATAATAAATTTGATTAAAAAAAAATAAAAAAAAATTGTTTACATATATCATGTAAAGATATACTATATATGTAGAACGGTGGAGAGAGACGGGTCTCACACGATAACGCGTGATCACGGAACGCGGGAGTACGAGTCTGGAAAAACCGTACCCGATCGGGAAAATATCACGCGCAGAAGCGCGCCGAACGGAAACAGCCCACCGGCGATCGCAAGTAGAGATCCGAGATCGAAAAACAAGGAGGATTATTGAATGCCTCGATACGGTGTTCGTCCCTTTCTGTTTCTTTTCCTTTGGTCGGAGTGTAGTGCGTTTCGTGAAGGGTGACGGAAGAGGGGAAGTCCTCGAAGCCGACTTGCTAGACAGAGGGGCGTGGCGAGTTGCCCGGCAACTACCGAAGGAGAGAGAGAGAGAGCCGACCTGCCCTTCAACAGAACGAGAGTGAGAGTGTGTGTGAGAGAGAGAGAGAGAGAGAGAGAGAGAGAGAAGTTTCGTGTGACACGCCCCTTCTTCTTATTTCTTTCTTACTTTAATAGTTCAATTGTGCGAATGGTTTGATTGACTATCGCCACGGAGCGCTACTCTACAGGACAAATTTGTTGACTGGCTCTTGCCCATGCTCATCAGCAATCTCTATACTAATCTCTGGTAATGTTTACATTTTTTCAGTTGATGACGCACAGGTTTCGTATACAATATGATCAGCTGATTTAACGAGTTATCATTTTAAATATAATATGCGAATACTGTATACTTAATTTAATTGAATCTTCTTGTTTGTTTATGGAATCTTTCTGTAAATTAATATGTACCATTTCGGATGCCAAGTTTTTTACCATAGTTCGCTTCATTATCTAAAATTTTGAAATTCTGCTAATTAAATTTATGATTATTATGCTGTATATGTTGAAAAACAACCGAATCTTTACTTTTTTTATATTCATTAACCCAGGTGATAATTTGTCAATTTGTTTGTCCAACATAAGAAGCATTGCAGTCAATACAATTTAATTTATATACAACATTATTCAGAGATTTCTATCTGTTTTATCTTTACATTTAATTATGATATTCTTTAATTTATTTTCTACAGATGGGATGATTTTTATTCCGTGCAGTTTTAAATTAATTGACATTTTCTCAAAGATTTTTAGAGTATGGTAAAGTGTGGACCTATTTGTAATTATTATTTTAAAATTCAAGGTAGATATTTGAAACTATTTAATACTTCCATTGAATAATTAGTTCTTTCATTGAATAATTATTTTAAAAAACTGTTGGAATTATCGAGCATAACTACGTATATGAAACTTTGATAATTTTTTTCTCAAAAACTTAAGCGTTAAATAAAAATTGTCCATTAACAAAAATGTCTTAAGAATGACCAAGGAGAACTTTTAAATTTTTTTGTAATTTTTAGAAAATGATTTTTATTTTTGAAAAAATCACAAAATCAAAATTTTTTTAGAAATATCTCCAAAAAATCTGAAAAAATTTGGAGTATTCCTTGATTGATTCTGAGAAATTTTTGTTGTAGGGCAATTTTTATTTAAGCTTTTAATTTTCGAGAAGAAGATTAATAAAGAAAAAATTCGATTTTTCCAATGTTTTTACATTTTGGCCGCCATTTTATCAAAAAAAAAGCGCGCATACAAAAATTTCCTGGTAAACTTCAACTAATTTGTGCACCTTTGGTTGCCGTCAACCCCATGAATTCACATTTCATATGCCTAAAAAAAATCATAAACTTTGAAAATGACAATTTTTTGTGATTTTTTTGCAGAAACCGCCATATCTTTTTTGTAATAAAAATTGGCAAATTCTGAGCCCGGATTCTGATTCAGCATACCCAAAAACATAAAATTTAGCTACGAAAAGTTAGTCTAACATCGACCGTTTTGGTCGTTAATGAATTAAGTAATAGCCTTAAATCCAAAAATTGGTATACATGCTAGATATTTTAGTTTACTTTAGATTAATTTGTAATTTTCACCCTCCATTGTTGAATTAGTAAATAGTCAATTTACTATTTATTTATTTAAGTGTACAATGTTTCGTCTGCTAGGATTGCAGACCTCTTCAGGTGCTGAATTTATTGAAGAAAATTATAAATATTTACATCAAATTTTATAATGCATGTGAATTGAAAATTAAATTTTATCTTAATATTGAATATAATATTACAGCCCAAGTGAGCTTCGTAGAATAACATTTGATACGAAATCAACGAGTATTTATACAAAAACAAAGTAGGTGTGTGTTTACGAACTATACGTCATAGTTTATGTAAACTAGTCTCTTTAAACTGTATTCATAATATTTCTATATTGACGGTGTTAATGCCGGTTGCGGTATGGGTGTAGTAAGAACAAAATAAGTCGGATTTAACTCTTTAATATAACTGTAGATTACTTTCAACAAAACTATATAATAGCAAATATATATATATATGGGGTATTCCACGTGAAGTGGTCCGATCAAAATTTTAAAATGCCCCAAATTTTGGGTACACATTGCAAATGTTTTTCAGAATACACAAAAAAATTTTTAGGTACTGGATTTTATTAGTTCAAAAGTTATTCTAACCTCAAAAAGTGAACTTTTTCCAGTTTTTTTCAACACCAGCTGGGTTCATCGCTATTTAACTCAAAATCTATCAACTTTTACTATAGAACATTATATGTAACATTCGTTGCTAATTATGTCTAGAATTTATCCTTCTGGGTTAGAATTTCTAATTTCAAGGTAAATGTTAGATAAACTACATGTCAATATTCAACTGAAAAAAAATCTAACTTCGCCACAATTGATTTTTTTATCCAAAAGTCCAAAAGAAAGCTTGGAGCAATACCTTTCAAATGGTCTGTAGCATTTTTATGGCCTTCAATTCTGCAAAAAGTTATGATAATTTAAAGAAAGACAAAAAATTCACAAAAATTTACATGGTATTTCCCATTTAAATTTTTTAAAAAATTTCGTCTTTCTTTAAATTATCATAACTTTTTACAGAATTGAAGGCCATAAAAATGCTACAGATCATTTGAAAGGTATTGCTCCAAGCTTTCTTTTGGACTTTTGGATAAAAAAATCAATTGTGGCGAAGTTAGATTTTTTTTAAGTTGAATATTGACATGTAGTTTCTCTAACATTTACCTTGAAATTAGAAATTCTAACCCAGAAGGATAAATTCTAGACATAATTAGCAACGAATGTTACATATAATGTTCTATAGTAAAAGTTGATAGATTTTGAGTTAAATAGCGATGAACCCAGCTGGTGTTGAAAAAAAATGGAAAAAGTTCACTTTTTGAGGTTAGAATAACTTTTGAACTAATAAATTCCAGTACCTAAAAATTTTTTTGTGTATTCTGAAAAACATTTGCAATGTGTACCCAAAATTTGGCGCATTTTAAAATTTTGATCGGACCACTTCACGTGGAATACCCCATATATCTTCATAACAATATTCTACCTGAGTGCCAATCAGGATTTCGGAAAAATAGATCATGTGAAGATAACGTCTTTACATTACAAGCTAGGATCACAGCGGAATTGCATAAACCTAATGGCAAATTATTTGTGGCCTTTGTAGATTTCCGCAGAGCTTTTGACTCGGTTTGTCACTCCATACTTTGGCCAACTCTGTATAAATTAGGAGTAAGCGCAAAAAATATCAGAGTTCTCAAAAACTTATACAACACAGCGAACATGAAAGTTAAAACAAAATGTAATGAAGAGACTAAGAGAATAGAAATAACACAAGGAGTACTACAGGGAGATTCGCTAAGCCCTCAACTTTTTATTTTATTCATCGCTGATATAGTCGAATTTTTTAAGAATAATGGGCATTATGAGATCGAAAATGATGTAAACATTTTACTTTTTGCAGACGACTTGACAATCATCGCGAATGATGCCGTACACCTTCAGCACAAGTTAGACACGCTAGCTAATTACTGCAAAGTCAAAACCCTTGAGGTAAACACTGATAAAACGGAAATTATAATTTTCAAAAAAAATGGAAGACCTAAAACTACAAGAACATTTAAGTATAATAATGCACCACTGAAAGTAGTCAAGAATTATACATATTTAGGAATTGTCTTTTCATCCACAGGCTCCAATAAATTAGAATTAGAAAATGCCTTATCTAAAGGAAAAACAGCACTAGGCGCAATTTGGTCAATACTAACAGCAGGGAAAAATAATAACATATCAACATCTAGAAAACTCTTTGACACAGTTGTATCAACTACAGTTCTCTACTGCTCAGGCGTATGGGCCTTCAACCATATTAAGGAAATTGAGCAAATTCACTCACTCTTCCTAAAACGATTTCTACAAGTGCCGAAATCTACTCCAGGATATATGCTTAGACTAGAAACCGGCACTGTAAGTCTCGAGAAAGATATTATACTAAGGATGATTCGAGTGTGGACTAGAATTATAAGCATGGATCAAACAAGATACCCTAGAATGATGTATGAAAAAATTAAAAAATTAGATAGTAAAAACCCAACAAACCCATCATCTAAACTTAATTGGTATTCCTATCTACGTACCTCTCTAGATCGTTTGAAACAAGCACATCTACTGACTAATGAAGACAAAAATATGATAAACCTCGCCATACCTATTATGGAAGGTATACTTTGTAAAGACAGTTTCAACTCAGATATTAATAGGGCCATCTCTTCGTCTTATTCACCAATATATAAACATATAAAAAGACTAGACAGTCTGCATATCGAACCATACCTAACGCTTGCTCTTCCCATCTCATACCTCAGAACGGTTGCTCAATGTAGATTAACAGGAAAACTGAATCTCTCAATTGTATGTAATAAAATTCAGTATAAAATTAAAATTTCTGAACCATGTTATGTATGTAATTTAAATACAAATGAAACGTTACAACACATTCTCACAGAATGCCCTGGATATAATTTTGAGAGGTTAAAACTTCTTAAAAATGCTAACATAAGAGACATACTGATTCTCTCGGACGGCCAGGAAACTGCTAATTTATTTTATTTTATTATAAATATCGTAAAAAGAAGATCTTTTATTATAAATGATTGTTTTTTTGAATAAATCTTCATTGGTTATTCTTTTCCCTTATAAAAGTCACTTAGGTATATAAAGATGATGAACGATTAAAATGTATGTAACAATATAAAAATTAGAATCAAATGTAAGCGACACATACTATATTTTAATATAAGAATATGGAACAAAACAACTATATGTACATATTAAACACTCTTGTAAGGAAGCCCCAACAGACCAGCATGGTCATTTGTACTGGGTTCTTATCCTCACACAAATAACAATAAATAATAATAAAATAATAATAATAATATATATATCTTCAACGAGATATATATGAACTATAACGCGCTCGAGGAAGAGATTTAAAGGATGTAACCCGCGGCTGACCGTATTAGACTGACTTCCCAGAGGCGGAACCTCCCTTATATAGGGTCTCACTCCATCGCCCCCACCAGTCCGCCGCTGAAGGTTCGCGCGGAATCTCGAGGCCGGTCATTGTTCCGACTCGAACACGCCAGCCAATACCGACCCCGGTATAGAAATAACGCGCCAAAAGACGAAAATTCGTCCGCGTACTTCATTCTGGCGCTTCGTTGGTCCGTTCCTTATTGTTAACAGGTAGTCGGACCAGTTTCGTGATTGGTCTCTGGTAGATGTTTCCGGATGTCCTAATGGTGGTAACTCGAACATGTCGGTCTTGACCTGGGTGTCTCGGAGTACTCGTCCGCGAGGCCAACGTCCATTTGGCATCAACAGAGAAGGGTCAATGATAACCACCAGGTCTCCAGTGGTTAGGTTTGGAGAAGACCGTAGCCATTTAACTCGCTGTTGCAGAGTGTTAAGGTACTCTCGTCCCCAACGAGTCCAGAATCGATCACGGAGCGCCCTGATCAGGTTCCAATGGGTCACGTGATCAAGGTCCGCCTCCGTGGTAGAGGGCCGGGGAGTCGAAGTTAGCGAAGGGCCAACCAAAAAATGGCCCGGTGTCAATGCGTCGAGGTCATCTGAGTCGCCAGAGAGAGAGGGGCGAGAGGACAGCTATTGAGCATCATCTCGATCTCTACAAGCAGTGTAGAGAATTCTTCGTATGTAAGTTTTCGTGGTCCAGCAATTCTTCGGAGGTGGGCCTTGGTGGACTTAACCCCAGCCTCCCAAATCCCTCCAAAGTGTGTCGCTGAAGGGGAGATGAATCGCCTAACAACTCCGTACTCAGCGAGACTGCCCTCGACCACGCCCCAATCCAACTCAGCGAGACTGCCCTCGATCACGCCCCAATCCAACTCAGCGGATCGGAGAACGCGGTGAAGCTCCGATTTGGCTCCGCGAAAAGTAGCAGCGTTGTCGGTCCACACTTCCCGCGGTCTCCCTCGGCGGCCAGCGAAACGGTTAAAGGCATCTCGGGTGAGCTCCGTGATGTGGGAGACGTAATTATCCACGAAATCATGACCAGTTGGGCCATCCGATCTGAGCCAATAGAGCACTATTTGCGAGTTGCTCCACAAAAAGCAATCGGTTAGTGACACGTTCATACCGTCGGCCACATACTGCAGTAGTCGAGCTCCTATTAAGGGGTCAAGCCTGGGTTAAATGTTATAAATAAATAAACAATTATTATTAGAATAAATTTTTTTTTTAATTCTTCTTACAAATTTATTTTTTTTACATAATATATATATATTATACTTTATATTTATCAATATAAAAAATGTTTATTATGTATTTTTAATCCTGGTTATTAAACTTCTAATGATATTAAAAAATTGATCAATTTTTGCAGTTGCCGCAGGATGTTGAAGCACTGAATGCATCTTTTAATGTCTAATAAGTCTTAAAATGTTCATGGAACATATGTTTACAGATTTATGTTTTTCTTTTTTTGAAAAAAAAATTAATAACAATGTATTAAATATAAAAGTTGATAATAATAAGAAAAATAGTGAATGTTATGTACGTATACGTACATAACATTCACCTAAAACTTATCTTTTTGAAAATTGGGCAACATAAGTCCGTAGAAATATATATTTTAAAAGTTTCCCCAAAATTTCAAAGTGATTCATCAACCTGGCTCTGAAATATCCTGCGGCAAGTAAGCTAAAATCATTAATAAACCATTAATGAGATAAATGCATTTAAAGTTTCACTTATTAGATTTAAAGTTTTACTTATTTTATAATTCTAATACCGTATTCTTCAGGTATTATACAATTTATATATATATATATAATCTTAATAATATATATATTTAATAGGTTTATAATGCCTTTTTTCTGGTTTTATTAATATAATACTCAGTATATTTTTTTAATATACATGTATTATCTAAAATAACAGAAAATCAACTTCAAAAATCAGTTTCTTTATAAAAAGAGGAATAAAATTTTTTAAAACTACAAGAATACTTTGCTATTATTGAATATTAATGCATGATTATATGGATTTTAAAAAATATTTTGATAAAAAATCATATACTATATTATATATGATTATAATTTTTATTGTAAGCAATAAATTTAATTAAAAATATGTAAAGAATGCAGTAAAAACAAATACTGTTTGACAGTTGTGTACAATATCTCTTTCTCTCTCTCTCACATGACAAGTCTTCCATAAGATTATTGATTTTTCGGATAGCCTTGTCACGTGATAGAGAAAGAGAGAGGCATGTATAGTGTTACAGCTGCTAATGGAAGTGTGCACCAGCCACACGTTTGTAGTTCAGTTTTAAGCTATTATAATATCAAGTAGAATTATATATTATATATATTATATTATATAATATCTAAATAAAATAAGTAAAAAAAACAAGTGGTTTATAAAACTGCATGAACAAATTATATCAGATAAGTATTTGCATAACCTTAAATTTATATTTTCTTTATGTCAAGAAATTGATTCTTTGTTTCTCCATTTCAGCATAACCAATGTGTCAACACTTACATATACAATATTTGCAGAATACAGATAAAATTATAAACAAGTGTTTTGTTATGCTCAGTGTATTTGTGCTTAGTGCGATATTATGTGGTTGAAGTTATTTTATGTGTACTTATTTGTGAAAGTGTTTCAAACCTCCAATATAATTAGTATATTTCATGCCGTAAAGTACCACTCTCTATATTCTTTTGTTTCTTCTTCTGGTCGCAATTCACATGCTCTGCAAAAAGATTGCTTTGGAGGAACGTCAATTACTTTTTTATTCTCGTGCAGTATCAACACCTTGAAGAGAATTGAATCCTCGCTTCCTCCAAGAACCATCACCTGATAGACTTATATGGCAATTCTGACTTGTTGAATCATATACTTGCTCTACAGTTGCTTTCATAGACTGTTTACCAACTTCTTTACAAACATTTTTTATCTCTGTATTAATAATGTCATAATTACTGTGACAAACTGGACTCGGCAAATCCATATTTCCACAAAAAGTAACTAAACCAGCATGCCCATGACCAAGAGTTCTCATTGTGTACACTAACGTCTATTTATTTCATAAGCGTTACTTTTTTTCCAACTTTTGTACTTGAATCAATAACAAATACCTTAAAACAGTTTGTACATGTTATTGTTATTTTACTTCCCAAACCTCTCACATCAACTTCAGAAAATTTAACTGTACCATGACAATTCTGACAAACTAAAAATTCTTCTAATGTTGGGAAAAGTAGTGATATATCAATAATTCTATTTTCTGTGCTGCTTTCTTCAATGGTATCAGTTTTTAACTTTTTACTTGATCTGGATCAATGTTGATGGAAGTGCATCGTAGTTGGATCTTACTGATGTTGATAATTTTTTTATGAGCAGATGTACCAGGTATTCTATTACTTGAGTCTGGCATTTTTTTTACTGCTCTTTTTTTGTATAAACTTATAATTAATTTCTTAAAACTAATAAAATTTAAAGTTAAAAATATACTTTTAATTTAAAATCCACTGAGTATTTACTAAAATAATGTAAATACTTTATCAATGCAGACAATATTTACTTCAAATAGAACTGTACGTATTTGTGCAGTATATTAGAGTAAAAGGAATCATTTATTTATTAACTATTAAATTTGAATCGTATGGTAAAGTAGATTTCTACTTTACCAAACTCTACGCTTGATAGTTGCTTCGTTTAATGTACTTGTATGTAAACGTCGAAAACCTCGCAAATAATATTTTCGTTAAATTAAAATAAAATGTCTTTTTTTGCAAAAATAATTTTAGAGAAATAATGTCTATTGATGCTTACTTTATTTCAATTATAACTTGCGAAAAAATTTTTTGTTTTTTTTCAAATTTTGGGATAATGTTTTATGTAAGAAATACTTTAAAAAAAGTTAATAAAAAAAAAATCGATTTTTTGAGCAGTTAACCCAGGCTTGACCCCTTAACGCTGCACGTAAATCCAAAGGGGGGATGGTCATCCGCGCAGCGGATGTTGATGTCGGAGTCAAGCTTTTCACTAGAGTCAACTTCGTCTTTGCCCATAGAAGGCTGATTGACACGTTGCCGTCGTTGTCGCAGCCTCGACAGTAGAGTGCCGCAGCCATGGCTCGCCGACTAGCGTCAGAGAAGGCGTGCAGTTCTACCCTGTTCGATGGGCAATACACAGTCAAGCGTGGGATCTTCAGCCTATCAACATGGCGCATCGTCTCTTGGAAGTCGGGCCATTTCCGAGCCCAAGGTTCAGGCATCCGTTGATCCTAGTCTATCTTTGCTCTCCATAGGTCCTGAATGATCATTTTGGCCGTTAAGATCACTGGAGCCAGCCATCCCACAGGGTCGAAGATGCGAGCCAAATCCGCCAAAGCCGTTCGCTTAGTAAGTTGGGAATCTTGGTTGGATAGTGAGAGGGTGAACCGAAAACAGTCCTGGACGGGATCCCAAGCAATGCCCAACTGATTGACCAGACCGTCCGTACTGAGTTGAAGCCAAATTGGTCGCAATCGATCGGCCTCTGCAATATCCTGCAGAAGTGCGGGCCTATTGGATACCCATTTCTTCAAGGTAAAGCCGCCCGCCCTGAACAGTCCGATCAACTGGTCGCGACGGCATTTGGCGGAGACAAGGTCGTCGACCCGCTGAGAATGTCATCCACATAGAGTTGACCGTTGAGGGCCTTAACTGCTTCAGGATATGATTTGCCCTCATCAAGGCACAACTGCTACAGTGTGCGAAGCGCAAGGAATGGAGCGCATGTCTCTCCATACGTCACAGTTAACAGCACGTAGTGAGACATTGGCTCCTTCGGAGAATGGCTCCACACTATACGCTGGAGGTGGACTTGCTGAGCATCGATCCAAATTTGGCGGAACATTTTCTCTACGTCCGCGCAGAAGGCGATGCGATGCATCCTCCAGCGCGTCACAACCATTGCTAGGTCGAGTTGGAGCTTTGGGCCCGCCAGGAGTACATCGTTCAGGCTCTTTCCCGTAGAGGTAGCTCGGGAGGCATTGAATACGATCCTCAACTTGTTGCCGGTCCCGCTCCGCTGCCAAACCCCATGTTGGGGTAAATAATTGACGGGTAGGGTCTTGTCTACCAGCTCATCTTGGGTGACAAGGCGCATGTGGCCCAGACGAATGTAGTCGTGCATGAACTGGCAGTAGCTCTCACGCAATCTTGAGTCCTGTTGCATCCGCCGGTGCATGGAAGACAAAGTCAATTAAGCATGCAAAAGGCTGCTGCCCAGTTGCGACACGCCGTCGTTTCTTATATGTAGGGGAACTACAAATCTTCCTGCATCGTCACGACGTTGTCCGGCGACGAAAAGACGCTCACACTCTGCATCAAGGGGGGATTGCCTCCGCACCTGAGGGACTTCCTCCAAAGCCCAAAACCGCTGGACCAGTCCCATCAGTTTCTCATGGCTCAGAGAATCGGTCACTGAACGTGACACCGTGGGCGTATGGGCTGTCATGAATGACGGTGCACTGGTGGCCTGACCTTGTAGAATGCCGGTTAGCGTCCATCCGAAGACTCCTATGCCAACAGGCTCTCACTCCGATGTACGCCTGAGAGCTGAACGAAGGCATACACATTGACACCAAGGACCGCACTGACTCCCCGAGGTATGTGGAAGTCTGGGTCAGCAAGCTGAAGCTCGGAGGTTACTTTGCTCATGTTTTCGGATGGGGGCCTCGAAGGAGTAACGAGGCCTAGATGTCGCAGCCCGTAGACCTCAATGCGCCAGGATTGAGACCGGTGCGGATCCAGCAGGTGGATGTGAGTACGGATCCGTGCGGAATCCACTGGCGATCCCGAAACACCGGCTACTGCGACGTTGATACTTTCAATCCCATCGCCATGCCCCCCCCCCCCTAGAAAGAATAAAAATAAAATTATTATAATTATTAAATTGTTAAATATTATTAAATTATTAAATATTATTCATTATTATTAAATATTATTAATTATTAATTATTAAATTATTTTATTAATTATATATTAAAAAAATAAATAATTTAAAATTAAATTTTCATTGTTTGTTTAATATTTTTATTATTTTTTCATGTATAAATGACCGGGCGAGAAAACTAATAAAAAAAGCAGGCGTGAATTGGCCATTTTGCGCCCGAAAAAGCGGGCGCAAAACGCATTTTGCGCCCGCGCGGGCAGAAAAAAATTTGTGCACTTACCTTGGAGTGGTAGAAAAGTATCTTCACTTGTTTCAGTATCCATCTAATCCCCTGTAAGCTGCTAAAAATACAAATATTATTATACAAATGTAAAAAAGAACTACTGGATACCTCTAAAACATATTCCCACAGTTATAGCAATATTTATTTTTTTCATCTTCGATGTCACAGAGAACCACCCATATATATATATATATATCTCCAACGAGATATATATGAACTATAACGCGCTCGAGGAAGAGATTTAAAGGATGTAACCCGCGGCTGACCGTATTAGACTGACTTCCCAGAGGCGGAACCTCTCTTATATAGGGTCTCACTCCAGCGCCCCCACCAGTCCGCCGCTGAAGGTTCGCGCGGGATCTCGAGGCCGGTCATTGGTCCGACTCGAACACGCCAGCCAATACCGACCCCGGTATAGAAATAACGCGCCAAAAGACGAAAATTCGTCCGCGTAGGCGGGAATGACACAAACAGACGGTTTAAATGTTGAGTATCTTCTATTTTGTTAATCGTCGAATTATGATGTTTGATACGTAGCATTTCCGAAATGAGTCTTTTTTATAACAAGATTCTTTATTATTTTTACATCTTCCCAGTTAAAATTGTGATTTACATTATTTAAAATATGTGCAGTAACAACGGCTTCTGGATTTTTATTGTTTTGATTGTTCGGTTTTTTAGGCAGCGTTTTGTTACGCATTTAATACAAGATAACTTGTAAACTACCCATGTCTCCTCCCATTTTGATGTTTTGTCTTTGCGTAATTTTGTGATAGTATCAAGTTTGTGATTAATAAACGGAATACCGTTTCTATTATATTTGAAAAAGTCTTTATTATAAGGTAGTGAAATGGTATATATTAGGATTTTTTTATGTATTTCAACATTGTTTTAAATTGTAATATTGCGTTTTCTTTTATTTATTGCTATATTTATAAATTCAATAGGGTAATCATTGATTTTTAGCATTTCTGTAGTAATATTTAGAAACTCTTTATGGAACTGTCTATGTAACAATATCATTGCCTTATCTACGAAATTATAAATAATATTTCGTTTCTATTGTATTGTGTGATTAGAATTAAAATTTAATAACCGATTTGAATTAATTGGCTTTCTATACCAGTTTGTAATAATACTATTGTTTTCTCTAATTAATGGGAGGTCAGGAAAAATTGTACAATTATTGTTTTCTATGTCATATCTAATATTGAGGTGTTCATTATAATTGTTAAAAATGTTGAAAATTGTGTTTGTATGACTTTTTTTTACGCATCAAATTGTATCATATAAAAGGAAATGTTTTGCCGTCTGCCGTTGCTTTTGATATGATTTGGAATTACACCATTTATTCTGTGTTCTCATTTATAGCGAGTCTTGTAAATAAACATATAATTTATGCATTAATACATATAAAAATCGTCTTCTAAAATTAGAAATTAATAATATTCATATTCATTTAAATTATCTGTATATATATTTGAACAAGTTAAAAACTAAAATTATTAACACAAATTTATCTATGATTATTCTTGATAAATTCTTTTTATTAACTGAGAAAAGAACACAAAAAATGTTTTTTAATGTTATTAAAATACATAACAATAAATTATACAATTTAATTTAACAATTCAGTAATAACAGAACAAAAAACCAATGGATAAAAAACGTATAATCAAGTACAATTCCTGAACATGTAATAAAAGTAACATCTCTCAGTTCAAAATTTACAAATAATGATATTGTAACAACGATTAAAAATGTTGAATATACCTTAGATAAATTGAAAGTAATACAGAAAACTAAAAATAAAATTAGGAATATCATTGTAAACAACATAAAATCGGTAACAAAAAAGTGACCACACATAACATACCATAAGTATACGTTAAAAATTTTCCTAAAGTTCATAGTTTTCGAGAAATTATATTGTAAAATTCTAAAAGTTGAAACGAGTAAACAGAAATCGCACTATGTTTATTAATTTTTCTCGAAAACTATAGACTTAAGGAAAATTTTTATAAGAACAAAAAAAACTTAGAATTAGTCAAAGATACGCTCAAATTTTTTTAGATTTTTTAAAAATTTTTTGAAAATTCAAAATTGTAATTTTTTGAAAAATCAAAAAATTTCTCCAAAAATTCTGAAAAAATTTGGAAGTATTCCTTGGCAAATTGTAAGACATTTTTGTTCTATAAAACTTTTTTCTAAACCTCATAGTTTAATAGAAAAAAAATAATATCGAGAAAAGGATTTTGTTAACAGATTTGAGCATTTTATCCGCCATTTTGAAGAAAAATTTTCAAATATAAATTTTTCCTGTTAAAGTTCAACTATTTTGTGCACTCATGGTTGAAGACAGATTTTAATATTGATGGATTTTAAACTGGAAAAAAATTCATGAAAAATTTTTTTTTTAATTTTACTAATGTTTTATAAACTATCCGCCATTTTTATTTTTGTAAACGAAATTTTTTAATTTTGGGCCCGGTTTCGGATTTAGCATACTCAAAAACATAAGGGACGGTATCTTGGATTAATTCACTCTTCCGTTTTACAAATAACTTTTGCGATCAAATATAGGTGCAGAAAATGACGTCTTTGGTTGTTAATGGGTTAATATAGCTAATTTTTTTCTCAAAAAATATAATTTTGAACTTTCTAGTTTTAGCCATGCGTCAACTATATACGGTTGTGTTAATTTTCATAAATTTAAATATCGACTAAAATTATCTCTAATGCTCAATTTATAAGAATAAATTTGCAACATGGATATATAATTACAATTGTTTTCTTCACTTCCCGTATTTGACATCCATCCGCATCCTCCATTTGGATATATAAGTAGATAAGTCATAGTATTAGTGTGTTTACTTATTAAAGGAATGCTATTTGGGTTGTCATAATTTGAATATACAACAATATCACGTTCTGCAGGAGAAGGTTCATTTTTCTTACAAATACCATCGCTACTTTTTGCAAGTAGCTTCAGTATATGTATTTTTATCTAATTTTTCATTTCGTTTGATAGACATGGTTATCGTTTTTGGTATACAATCACATGTAATACATCATTCTATCTCTTCTTTTTCAACTTCATACATCATTTTATAAGCTTTAACATAAGGGTTAATATTTGTCAATAAGTTTTCTAATGTACTTAACAAGTCTAATTTTGTAACAGAATTATTTTTATATCTTTATCTTTTAACTGAAGCTAATTCATTATCTAAAACATATAATTGTCCGTATGTTCGAGCTTTACTTTCATTTGGGTGCAAAGCAAAAACGTTGTGATATATTTGACCGCAAATTCTAAGAATTTTGACAAAAAATTCGCAGAATTTGCGGTCCATTACTAAACAATTTGTCAAAATCAGCTCCAAAGCTTGCCAAAGCTAAAGCATTATTGTATATTCGAATATTTTTACGAAAATTAATACTATCTTCTGATAGTCCAGTAGCTAATTATTTTAACTCATCTAGATATGGAGGATTTTCCAGCAAATACATTAAATTTAAAAACATATACATCGTTTAACTTCGATGCTACTCCAGCATGAGTTCCAAGTTCTTTTACAACTAATTTTTGACCTTTTTTGTCAATGTTGATTCAGAGTTAAAATTAGTTTCACTGATGGCACTAAATTATTTTCTAATAATTATATAATTAATTATTGTTAAAAATGATCCCAATGTTATAATAATCTTAATTTTTGAATATATATATATATATATATATATATATAATAATTTAGAAATATAATTAGTAAACATATTATAATCTTTCTTTTTTTTTGTGTAAATAATCACATAGATTTTGTAACATGTATTTTTGTTATGTATTTATTATAATTAAAATTTTGTCTATTTTTATTTCTTGATGTATGTTACGTCAATACCTTATCATGTTCCAAAGGAATGCAAGTCCTGTACAGTATAATATTAATTCCTAGTATATTATAAAACGATCAAAAAAATTCGATTGAATGCAACCGGAAAAATCCACATCGTCGGGAGGAGACTAAACTTCTGTCCAACATCGTCATTCCTCTACTTGGGAAAAATAATTTATATTATCACATAGATTAAATTAAATTAATTAATAAATAAACTTAAATTAAGTTCAGGATCGTAGAACTTTTTTTCTGTTTTTCTTGTTTTCAAGGTTTTTTTGTTGCAATGAACGTACCAGTTTGCAGAATTGGATGCCACCGAGGGATGAACGAAAATGATTAAATTAAAAAATGTTATTCAGTTACATAATTAAATTAATTCTGTCACGTCCAGACTTGTACCAACTACTATAAAAAATGTTACAAGGCAAATGGTTAATAAACCATTCGCGTTCCTTTCGCTCTTGTTTGACTAGGACTAGCCTTACGTCTCCGGGAGTAGGGAGCGAACTTATTTTGAGAGTAGAGATGTAGGATATAATGTGGGATGAATAAAATAATATATGTTTTATTTCGTATTAATCATGCATTATTCATTTAAATATGTTAACATCATAATATGCTGTTTTCCTTTAAATGAACACGTGTAACTAAATTCTTACAGCTTTTTAATGGGCTAAAACACATAAAATTACACTATTTTATCAACAATTGCATAAAATTATTTAAGTCAAATAACAATTTTAAATTTGATTGAATAAACATTGTACTGCGAATACGTTAACAAATTATAGAATGAAATATACAAAAGGTTATTTTTTTATAAACATTAATAATTAATAATCAAAATAAGAATCATTATAAATAAATGCAGATTAAATTAAAAATTAGAGCCGCGGTGGCTCATGGGTAGAGCTCCCGACTCTCACACCGAGGGTCGTGGGTTCGATCCCAGACGTGTACCTCTGAAAATTTTTTTATGTACATTTTTCGAACACCGCGACTCAGTGGCTCGGCGTGTCACTATAACTTAACAGTGCATGAGAGGCACGGGCATCTGAACTATAGGGAACGTTAGGGACGCGAAGATGTAAAGAGGATCGCGGTGGTTCCATCGGGAGGACAGGAAACTGTAATTATTAGACTAATTACAGTGACCGATGATATCTTCCGATGGACACAAGCACCTCTGTTTCAACTACATACAGACACACCGTTCACCTCCGTCGCTGATTAGCCCTGGCAGCATAATAGAGCGACGTTAAATAACAAAAAAAAAATTAAAAATTGTTGTTGTTGAAAACATGAATTATTGTAAATAAATTGCAATTCAAACCGTAAATATTGCAAATAAAATACAATGCAAAGAATAATTGTATTAATAAATTGCAGTATCAAATAATAATTGTTGTAAGAGAAAACGGTTGGTTCAGTAATTGAAATAACATAAAATATCAGATTTGCCTTTACGAATAATACAAGCGTATAGATAGCCGAGAAGAATATACCTTAAGTACCCAAATATATAGATATATATATATATATATATATATATATATATAAACTTCCCAATAGGGGTTTATGACGCCCGACATGTTAAATTTGAATCTTCTGTCTGATTCCCACCACTGGTTGGGGGTGGGAGGGTTATGGAGCCCTGGCGTCCTAACCCGAAGGTATTTCTTCCTCGTACTAAAGTACGTATCTTCCCTCTCTGTCATGGGCACCATAAACCCCGAAATTTAAAATTATAAATATATATATATACTAGGGGGGCTTCGCCCCCCTGCGCGCTTCGCGCGCCAACCCCCTATTTTTAATTTCGAAAAAGGTTTTTCGTAATTAATTTATTTAAAATAATGTTTTAAATTGTATTATTTTTTCACTACCATGGACAAAAATTAAACAGATTCACACAACACCTTGGAGGTATTGCTATAGTTATTATAATTTATAAATAAAAGTTTACCAAAATTTAGTGTAATGAAATCAGAATAAAAATAATAAAAAAAAATAAAGACATATTAAATGTTAACTGTAAATTTTAAACTATATCAATTCTTATAAAGCTTAAATTTATATTTTAATAATTATAAATGTTAATGAAAAATTAACTTACCAAAAATAGTAAAGTACATATACTTACTAAATTGTAGTATTTTAGTTAACAACTTATTAAAATTTTGGATTATTTTAAACCGTTATAAATAGAAATTCACCTTCTAAAATTAATTTATTTAATGACGAACGATCATCGCCAAAAGTTCTATGTCATTAATATTTTGTACTTTAATAGTAATAAAACTTTCTTCTTAATTAAATTAATTTTTGTATTAGCTTTAAAGAATTATTTATAAAATTATAGCGCTATATAAATAAAAACCTGTTTCTTCCATTTCTCCCGTGATTCGTAATTTGCACTCTCTTTCAAAATTTGCGTTTTTATCCATAATTATATCCAATTTATTTTTACTATGCAGAGCCCAAATATTTATTTTGATTATTATAAACAAATTCATTTCTTAAATATCCTTCTATTTCTAATAAATACATACTTGTTTATTTAAAATATTGTGTTATATAAATATAAATTCTCTACACACTTAATATCCATACAATTTTGAAATATTAATTTAAAAAATATTTAAATTAATTGCGCCTAAATTAATAGTTTTTGAAAATCTATTCAAATGTAATTCGTATTTTATATTGCCACTGTTAAAATTTGAATTTTTTTTTGCCTATTCTGTTTTTAATAGAATTATCTTAAAAATGCAATAATTAATATATTTAATTTTTAACCCATTGTATATATCATATGGATATTTGGAAAAGTGTATGTTATACTTGATTAATATTTATTTAATCTTCAAACAATTTTGCATCTGTATTTAAAGCATTACATTGCATTTTAGATCCGTTATTATTATTGGGTATACGTTTAAAAATTTTATGAGTTTTATCAAGAATGAGTAGACAAATACACATTCTTTCAAGTTATGTTCACAACTTTTTTTTGCGCACGGAAAAAATACGTACATTATGTATTCTTGAAAAAACAATTTTAAAATATATATTATATAAATATTACGCCGCACGCACACACACCCACATACATACATACATATATATACATATATATGGTCTATTTCACGTCAAGTGGTACGATGAAAATTTTAAATCACTCCAAAATTTGAAAACAGGCTGGAAACATCTTCCAGAACATACAAAAAAAATTTAAGTGTTAAAAATAATTTGCTTAAGAGTTATTCGACCATGAAAAGTGGAAATTTTTCAATTTTTTAGAAAAATTTCTATTTTTTAAGCCATTTATCTCAAAATCTGTTAATTTTTTGGAAAAAACGTTACAAACAACTTTTGTTTAAATTAATCTTTAGAACTTATCTACCATGGTTACATTTCTTAATTTTAAAATCTCGAAGAGATAGAACACCCGGACCTATTGAATATCAAAAGAAGGATACCACACCATAATCGATTTTAATCTAACACCTCTCAAAAGTTCACATTTTTCGCGAGCTTTCGAATGGCTTGGGTTTGCTTATTGGCCAAGACCGCTGTTGTAAGTTATGCCTCATAAACCTCATAAAATCACTAATTTTCACGTATTTTAGGACATTACTTACACCAAAGGTGTAATATATATATATATATATATATATATATATATAAAACATATATATATATATATGTTGAATTCTGATTTCTTAGACAAGGCGGAGGCGGCGGCGGCGGCGAAATATTTATATATTATAGAGAGATATAACATATATATATATATATATAACATATATATATAACATATATATGACATATATATATATATGTTGAATTCTGAATTCTTAGACACGGCGGCGGCGGCGGCGACGGCGGCGAAATATTTATATATTATAGAAAGATATATATATATGTATGTATACGGCGAGGAACGAAGGTCCGCCTCGAACGTGGATAGCGGTGTCAAATTGCTGGATAATGTCCTGCTAGACCTGCGGGCGTCGACGTTAGATGTGTATGCTGTTGGAGTTCGATGATTGCCAGATGTCGAAGTCGTAGTTCCTTGACTATGGCTCGTAGATGTCAACGATGCGTCTTGATCCCCGAATACAAGATCTCTCTTGAATTTGAATGCGTATTTCTTCAAAGTCCGAGTAGTAGTGCCACGCCCTCGGATAAAAATCAAAGATTGACTAGCAAAGCTTCGCCTTACGAAAGCTTTAGATGAAAAATTAGGAGTGGCTGTGTCTCTTCTGGGTCCTCTTTATATACCCTAAAAATCTATGCATCTGTTCTTGTCTTACGCTTTGCCTTATATGGAAATTGCGTAAGTAGTTCTCGATGTTTCTGTGCTTCCACCCGATTGGGTCGTTAGATGTGCGTGATTAAAAATTATCGAATCCCATGCATTTTCTGTATCGCTTCGTAGTTAATTCGGAGAATTTGCTGACCCCTTTTATTACTGCGACATTATCCAAAGAACGGCTTAATTTATTACTTCCTTCTAATGCTCGAATTTTCTAGTCCATGTTTCCCATCGCCGGTTCTTCTCCGAGCATTGATTTTATAGTGCAGTACAAAAAAAACTCTTGCGCAACCCTTCGTTTCGATCTCACAATCGGCGATCCCGCTTATATGCGTATTGGCTTCGAATAAAATCTTCAACTCTACTTATCAGGCTCTTTTTCGTTTGAAACACTCGTAAATTAATCTGTCCCTTAGCTCTATAAATTATATTTTATATTACGCCGCAAGTTTATTCTAAACTACCCAGTACTTTTTACGAAAAATAATAATATAATTTTCGTCGGGACGCGACAATTCCCTTTAATACGGTGATAGTTAAATTGGATATTGCTTAACAAATCTCCATAGGAAAGTCAGTAAAGTATTGCTCGGTGGGAAAAACCATCAGCCAGTGTGCGGCGTATTAGACCGTTAATTTTTGGAGGACAAATCGCCTTTAATTTTTGAAAAGGCCATACACTGGGAAATTTTACCAACCATAGTGGACAAAGAGCAAAATGTGCTCTATATTTCAAAAGTAAAGCTTTAGTTCGGAAAGACCGATAAATATATATTATACAAAAAATATCATTAGTTTGAGACGAATATTTCGTCTGTATAAAGTTTGCATGCAGGTTCATACATTTCAAGAAAATGTTACAAAACCGTTTTTATGTAATTAAAAATAGTGCCACAATTAAGCTGCTAAAGAGCAATGTGAGACTCTCATACAGTGGAAGTAGAACCATTATCAAACTATATTATGTGAATGTTACTCTGTAGATTTCGGCAAATCCGGTCAAAAGTTAGTTAGAGTTATCTTCGATACATGATTATATACATACATACAGTTATGGAAAGACATTAATAAGGCCTAATGTTTATAAATTATATACAGCGGGTGCTTCAGCTGATCGACCATTAATGCACAATGCGCGAATCAACGATGTGTAAAATGCTATTTTTATGTTGCGCAGCCCAGTAAATTAAAAAAATTTTAAAAGTAGTTTTTCCAATTATTATTCAATTTAACTATAAAAAATAATTTTTTTATCTGAAAATCTAATAACAATAAAATATTAATTTTTATAATTTAAAAAAAAATTTTTTATATAATTGTATGTATATTACTTGAATATATTTTTAAGATACACCATTTTATAATTTATATATAAATTATTGTAATTCTAAATTTCGCGCTGTGGTGGAGGATGTCCGCATGATCGATTTAATTGGAATTGAACGCACGAGTGTCTCTTCAAACGCATGGCGAGAAATTTTGAATGATTTTTCAGTATTAACCATCTGTGATATTAAGTGATTTGAGTATTCTAATTTTTCAGACTGCCTGTTGCTCAATAATTTATTTATTTATTATAACTTTAAATTCATTGTGTTGATTATGTTCACAACAATGGGCAAATGTATATTGTCATTCATTACCTCAATTTCTGTGCAGATTATGCTTTCTAACTTATTAATTTTTGCCTATGTTTGTTTTCAATTATAGAACGACGCATCAGAGATGCTATTAATTTCTACATATGGTAGTAATAACGTAATAGTAAGTAATTTATTAGAAGTATCTTAATATTATTTATAAGATGTTATATGTATAAAAAGATGCTTTTAAAAAAAGTTAATATAATATCATTAATAAAAGGTATTGCCTGATGAGGATGCAATCAAAACGTCGCCAAGCAAATAAATTGGTTAGGTCATCAATATCGAAAAAGAGCCCGACCTTCCTAAATAAACTTCATGGACGACTAAATAACGTAATAATTTACTGAGAATATTATTATGATTATATTTAGAAAAAGGTACAGATAATGAATTAAAAGATTTCAAAGATTTAGGTCAAGCAAAGATACTATTATGGAGGTAGATACTTATTGAAAATTGAAATATTTTAAACAAGTGCTTTTTTACGGGGATGGGGCATCCGTAAACGTTTCTACTATACCGACACTTATGTAATGCATAGTAGTTATATATTTGTTCAAATTATTTAAGACACGATACAAAATATAAACAAAAGCATATTTAAATTACATACTAAATATAAATGGAAACCAATAAAACTGGTATACAGTTGTAGTATAATAAAAATATGAAAAATTAATTCCTAAACATAAAGTAAACTAGTTGAAAACCATCTATAAATTTGTCAAATATTGAAAAAACTAGGCAGTTTTATGGAAAACCATGAGAATAGTAATTAGTAACTTGCGATGGATTGACATTGTATTGCAATTAATTGAACATTAAGCCAAAATTTATATTTTGATATAAATGGTCATGTTAACCTATAGAGGGCCGACATTTTGAAAGGGAAATTCGCCTTAATAAATTGAGACATTAGGTATCTTATATCACTGACTGAATGACAAAGTGTCGATAAGGTGTGCCATTTTAGTGGTTTTCCAGCCCTCTAAAGGTTAAGGAAAAAGTGTAGCGTTTCAAGTTCTTTCTAAAGTACAATTACCTGAAAAGGTTCAATCAAATGATGATTTACACATTCCACAACTGCCATTTTTGCTTTTTTTTCATCTTCAAAAGTTCGTAGATTAAAAGGCATTAAACCATGTTTATGGGTTACTTCAGAATAAAACATTCGAGATGCTTTTAGTTTTAATTGATATGATTCATCAGTTTTTTTGAAAATTGTAACTCTTGTATCATGTTCTCTTCCTACACCTTCTCCGGTGCTAACCAAAACGTCCATAGCATATACCTAGACATAATATAAATTAATAATATAAATATAAGTTTCATTTTATTTTATTACATATTTCTACATATTAAATTTTAAGTTAATATATAATTACTTATACATAAATATATGTATATTCATATACATAATCGGGACTTATGAGGTTATCTCCCTATAACCCTATTTTTTCCCACTTAATATGAGAAACCTCGGATCCATAACTTGGATGTACATATACCACTATCCAAAATTCCAAAGACCCAAATATCAATTGGTTATATAAACCTCGGAGAAAAATTCATGAAAATGCCTATATAATTCGTAAAAGTGCTAAAATGTCAACTTTGACTCTTTGTAACTTAAAATAATGGCTCCAAAAAAATCTGAAAAAATTTCTGAACTACTGGACACCTCGTAAATATATTCCCACAGTTATAACAATATTCATTTTTTCATCTTCGATTTGACAGGGAACCACCCATATATATAATTATTTTAACATCGCTCTTATTATGCTCCCAAATCGGTACTACTCAGCGACGGAGGTCATACGATGTCTTTGTCAAGAAAGCACTTTTTGAAAATACATTCCCCACTGGTCCTTGCATCAATCGGCCGGAGCCGGGAATCAAACCTGGGATCTCCAGATTACGGGCCCGATGCCCTACTGACCGAGCCATCGTAGGTCGGTGATATTCGGACAAATCCTATGCGGCCATGTCACCGAGTTTATCACCAATTTTTTTTCTAAAAGAACATCCGAAACTGCATGAGTCAAATTTGTGGACCCCTAGAAGTCTCTGGTTTCGAGTTAGAATTTTTCAGTTTCAAAAATCGCTAAAATTGAGCTATATTTAGAAAACTCTCCTGAGCTCGCTTTTTAATATTTTTTAACATAGTCAACGTATATCAGCTCGTTTTTTCAGCATCTATTAAGAAGCGATTAAGAAATTTTAAAACTTTGTAGGCCCGAAAAGTCCTCTTACTAAGAGCTTTTGATTTATTAGTAGGTTTTTTCAAAATTGTTGTAATATAGTAAGTATTATAATTTTGATTATATACTCAAATTGATAAGCAACGATGTCGTACAACGAGACGAGCTCATACGAGAGCGACCGCATTGCGCATGCCTCGCATCTATAGTTTAAGCAACTGCCGTACTGTATAGACTGTTCGCTCACTCTACGTTCAGACTCCGATGTAAGCGTTCGCCAACTACGGCTATTGCCGTTTGTACATATATACCTTCTTAGTTAATTATATCATTGTTAACATTAACCTCAATTATTTATTTATCCCGCTACTCCAACATGGTAGCATGTATTCTATGACTGTTTTAGAGCCTTTCCATAGGGCAAGATTGCACCGTCTAGCTGACAGTATTTGATTGCCCTGGTTCCTCCGTCATTCGACTTTGGCAACCCCTCAGGATCCAAGTAGGTTTGTTCTGAAATGGTCCCAAGCGCCTCGAATTCGATTCGGCATTTCAATGACTTTTTTGAGTTACGAAAGTCGTCAAGAGTCGCCTTTGGGATCGGTTTACCACGATCTGAGGCCACTTAAATCAGTGTACCGAAACTTCTTACGAGGGCCCACCGCCTTGCGACGGCTAGCCTAGAGTCGTAATTCTCGGTGTGAATGCGGCGGTGTTTAGCTCACCGCCATCGTCCGCTTTCGAACATAAGCGGCATCCAGGTCAACTTCGCTTCACCCGTCAAGCCTGCTTGCAACCACATACCCCGCAGAGTCCAACCCAATACTGGGGACACGCTGGCGTTTCACTTTGACTCAGAGGTACGCCAACGTGGGGCTCGGTTCCCAGTCCCTGCGTACCAGAGTAAAGTCATCCTGGTCCAACTGTCGACATGCCGAAGCACATCTTCCTATTACTCCCCGGATCCCCGGGGAGATTTTGCGGTAGGTGGCCTAGCGTTCGAACGTTCGTGAAGGGTAAAGCATTCGTCACTCCCTTCACAAACTCTCTAAGGTATACTATTCGAAAAATCCCCTGGAAGAGAAAAAAGCGTACAAGCCTTTTGGCTTGTACGCTATAGCTTGTGAAGAATAAAACATTCGACAATCCTTCCACAAGCCTTTCAAGGAATACCATTCGAAAAATCCCTTGAAAGAGAAAAAAGCGTACAAACCAAAAGGTTTGCACGCTATGGTGTTTAACATCTCACCCTATGCAAAGTCTTCAGTTCGGAAGTATACCACAACTCGACTTACTAACTTTATACATAAGGATCTCTTTTGATGAAAGGGACACCCTTCTGTGAGACATCCCAGCAACTTTTGTCGTCTGGATGAGAAACTACTTCGGTCCGGATGTGCCCCAAGACGGACCTCAAGAGGCTCGCCTCAGCATTTTGACGCTACACGTAGTACACCCCGAAAGGTATCTACTTTGATTTAGCGGCCGTCCCTTCATCCCTAGGTAGAGTCTCCCTTGACGAAGTCGCCCAGATGAATAGAATAATCGTTAACAGCATATCTTCGACAAACTAAGCGTGTTAGTGAACCAAATATAGCAAGTTAAACAGTGAATCGCCGACACAGGCTCGACGAATCAGCTCGAATTCGAGGCACACTTGTGGCAATCCTCTTCCTCCACTATCGTAGGAGGTATATATCGGACTCTCGGAATTGGGGGCCGAGTCACTCACCCTCACCCAACTCAGGAAATCTGAGAACGGGTTTCCGCCAAGTCCAACATGGTAGCAGAGCATAGTTGCTATATATTAAAACTCATCTTCTATAATGACTCTCGAGTCTTATAGAGATAATTCAAAGTGAGGTTAGTAAAACGCCACGTGGAAAATTAGTTAACGGTTTTAGTTAACAAAGTGAATCGCACAGTGAAATATTGAGCACTGAAATAAAAGGAGAAAATTTCTCATAAAGACTATATGTTTGTGAAGCATGAAATTCGATTTATCATACAGAAATATCTGTTGAAAAATGAAAAGTTTCAAGTAATAAAAAATAAGTATAGTAAAGTCAAAGTCAAGAAATACATGCTCAATGACGAAGATAAAGTCGTCAGGTACTAAACAATAAGAAGATTTTTGAAAAATAATCAAGATTTAAGTGCGATATTGGTGGATTAAAGTCGGCGAGTGAAACACGTGATAAAGTGCTAGTATACAGTACGTGGCAAGTTTGAGGTTAAACCTATGTATAAATGAGTGAAGAAAATAATAGTGATATAAAACTCGAATTAGCAACTAAAGAAGAAAACGAAGAAATTGCATCAAGTAAAAAATCAAGTGTACGATAATATAAGTGCAAACGATTTAAAATGGCTAAACAAGCTAAAGTTGAAGATATCATGATGCCCATTTTTGATGGCGAAAATTATTCTACCTGGAAGATAAGATTAATGATTTTACTTGAATACAAAGAGTGTAAAGAACCAGCAGTCGGTGAAATGCCAAATACATACCAAGTCAGAGATTGGAACAAGATTGATTTAAACGCTCGCGCTATGATAACAAGTAGTATATTAGACAAACAATTGGAGTATGTTGGAGAATGCAAAACAGCTCTCGAGATATTACAAAAATTCGACAACATGTATCTAACTCAGTCCACAGCCCTGCAAATAATATGTAGAGGTAAAATCGAAGAAATTAAATTAAATAACTTTAAAACAGTAGAAGAGTTTTTTGTAGAGTTTGAAAGAGTAACAAACGAGTTAAAACAGCTGGTGGAAAATTACAAGAAACCGAAAAGCTGAGATATTTGCTTAGAGCATTGCCACCAAGCTATAGTTACATTGGTGATTTCATAGATATTATTCCAGAGGCTCAGAGAACTGTAGATTATGTGAAGTCTAAAATTAAAGAATAGAATATGACTAAATCCGAGTCAGATAATAAGAGTAACGTCAGTACTTTTGTAACCCAGGCAAAAGGTGAATGCTATAATTGCGGTAAAAAAGGGCACTACAAGAATGAATGCAAGAGTCTTCAACAATCGAGTAACCGAGGCAGATGTGCTCACTTCAACCAAGGGCAACGAGGTCACCAACAAGGCAACTATCGAGGTGGAAGCTACAGAAGTCGTGGTCGAGGACGAGGTTCATCAGGTTCACCACGAGGCGAATCATCAGGTGATCAACGCAACAACTGCCAATCCGAGTCGTGGACAACGGAGGTGTGTAACTCCAATAATAATTACTTATCTTCTACTTTGACTCTCGAGTCAAATAGAGATAATAAAGTAAGTATGGTAAATCATGCAACCGGGTATAGCGAAAATTGTAATGAAATTAATTGGTTGTTAGATAGTGGTTACACAGGTCATATTATTAAAAATGATAAATTTTTTGATAAATACACAGATTTGGAAAATCCTGTTAATGTTAAATTGCCAGACGGTAAAATGTTAAAAGCAACCAAAATAGGTACTGTTAAAATATACTTTAAAAATGATTATAATCAAAAACAAGTAGATTTAAAAAATGTTTATTACGTAGAAGGCATTAGACAAAACTTATTAAGTTTTTCAAAAATAACTGAAAGCTGCACAATCATAGCTAAGAATGAAAATGCCAAAATCTACAATAAGCTTAGAGAATTGATAGCTGTTGCAAACAAAGTAGATAATTTGTACTATATGAAAAGCAATGTAATTGGAAAATAAACTAAACAAATGATTGTAAACTCAGTAAAATTAACTGAGAAAGAAATATGGCATAGGGCACTTGGTCATGTAAATTTTCAATACCTAAATAAATTAGTAAAATATAAATTAGTTGAAGGATTGCCAGATAAAATTGAAACCACTTAAATGAAATGTACAAATAGTATAGAAAGTAAAATGACAAATGTATCTTTTTAAAATAACAGAACAAAGACAACCGAAATTTTAAAGTTGATTCATACGGATTTGAATGGCCCTCATAGCACAACTGGCTATAGTGGAGAAAAATATTTTTTGACATTTGTTGATGATTATAGTAAATGCACTAGAATTTTTTGTATTAAAAATAAATCTAAGACTGCGAATTGTCTGAAAGAATTTGTAAATCTAGTAGAAAATAAATTCAATAAAAGAGTAAAGAAATTACGTTGTAATAATGGTAAAGAATATCTGAATAAAGAAATTTATGAATTTGTTAAATCAAAAGGAATTGAACTATTACCATGCCCGCCATATGTGCATAAGTTAAATAGCGTAGCGGAAAAATATAACAGATCTGCAATGGATATGGGCAGATGTTTAATGAGAGAAGCAAACATTCATAGGCGATAATGGCCCGAAATTATGAAAACTGTTGCGTACTTGAAAAATCGTATAATAGCAAACATAGCAGAAAATAAAACTCCTTATGAGATATTTTTTGGAAAAAAACCAGTGTTAAAAATTTAAAAATTTATGGAAGTCGAGTCTTTGTTAGAGTACCCGAAGTACTACGAAACAGCAAATTGGATAATAAAGCACAATTAGGCGTATTAGTAGGATATGTTGAAAATGGATATAGAGTTTTAATTAATGGCAAAGTAATTAATGCTAGACATGCTCAAATTGATGAAGAAAATATACAAATTATTTGTTTAGATTAAAATGATTTTGAATAAGATAAAGATTTTGAGAATAATGAATTAAGAAATAAAGAAAATGATATACTGGAAAGCGAATCTGAAATTCATGAATGTAAGACGCATTCTAATAAAACTGATCTATTATCATCTACTCATACCTTCGGAGAAAGTAGAGATAATACTCAGAATGATATTGAAAGAGAAAATGAAAATGATAAAATTTTAACAGTCAAAAGAAAATCAGATAGAAAGAAAAGCCGGGTAATAGATATGGCAATCCAGTATCACATTTTATTTATATAAATTATATTGATGCAAATGTACCGAATACATTTGAGGAGGCGATAAATTCGAAAGATTATAAAAATTGTAAAATTGCTGTGGATTCTGAATTAAATAGTCTTAAGAAAAATAATACTTGGCAAATTGTAGAAAGGCCAAAAGATAAAAAAATAATTGATGTAAAATGGGTCTATAAAAAGAAAAATAACACTATTTATAAAGCGAGATTAGATGTAAGGGGATTTCAACAAAAAGAATATTTAGAAAATGTTTATTCGCCAGTAGGTAAAATGCAAACACTGAAAATTTTATTGTCCTACAGTTGCAAAAATAATTTATTTATAGAACAAATCGATGTAGAGACAGCTTTCTTAAATGGCGATGTAAAAACCGAAGTGTATATAAATGAACCAAAAGGTTATGAAACTGGTGACAATAAAGTTTGCATGTTGCAAAAGGCTTTATACGAATTGAGAGAAAACCCAAGGGCTTGGTATGATTATTTCAATAAATTCATTGAAAGTTTAAATTTTAAAAGAAGTAATTACGATTAATGTTTATATGCAAAAAATACAAACAAAGATCCAATACATATACTAGTTTTTGTTGATGATCTCTTAATTTGTTGCAAAGACAAAAATAAAATAAGCAAAGTGAAAGCTAGTCTAATGAAAAGATTTGCAATGAAAGATTTAGGCAAAATAAGCCAATATATAGGTATGGATATAGATTATAGTGATGATAGACATAAGATGACTTTAAGTCAAACAAAATACATTGAATCTTTAGCTGTAAAATATAATGTAGAAAACGCCAAACTGTATGAAACTCCAATGCAAAACAAATTTGAAATTAAATCAATCTAGATAGACGAAAATATAAAATACAGAAATTTAATTGGCAAACTATTATACATAAGTACAGGCACAAGACCAGATATTGCATATAGCGTAAACTATTTAAGTCGATACCATAATTGTTATGATCAAACGCATTATAAATATGCATTGGGAAATTTAAAATATCTATATAAAACGAAAGACTTAAAACTAACTTACTTCGACAATGTTAATACCGAAATATTAGACTGTATGGTAGATTCTGAGTATGCAGGTGATAATGTAGATAGAAAATCTACAACAGGTTTTGTTATTAGATTTGGAAATTTAATTTTTTGGAAAACACATAAACAGAGCACTGTAACGAAATGTTCTACCTTTGCAGAATACACTGCTATGTCAGAAGCAGTGACTGAAGTTATGATTGTTAAAAATCTATTATGTGAAACTTTGGTGTAAATTTCGAAAACCCTATTAATATGTACGAGGATAACTCAGGTGCAATTGCTATTGCAAAATTTGGAAATTTCACAAAAAACTCGAAACACATCGAAGTGCAGTATCACTTTATAAATGAAAATGGACTAGTCGATATTATAAAAAAAGATTCTCAATTTAATCTAGCAAATATGTTGACAAAAGGCCTCGATAAGACAAAATTAATAAAAAATAGACAAGCATTGAACTTGTTTTAAATCACTGAATTTGGGATTTACTTACCTGAACTTGGCAACATATCATGTAAATGTATTATATAATTTATCAAGATTATAAACTTAAGGGGATGCCATACCTGAATTAAATCCTACTATGCCGACACCTGTATATTACACGCACTATTTCTCCTATTACTATTATTTAATACAATGACAACCTATAAACGAAGTGGAGGCAAATTTGTAATACATATATTAAATAAATTATCAGTACAAAAGTTTAATTTGCGTTTAAATGTGCTTATAATTTGAAAAATACGATTTCAAACATAACCTCTTTTAGTTAACAGGCAACAACGATTTAATTGAATTTTGTAGAAACATGATAGATTTCTAACAAATACAGTGCAGACGCATAATTTCACGATATTGGTAAATGTTGGAACACTAAAAAAAATAGTCAAAAGTGCACGACGAAGAAATAAATAGAAAAATACGATTGGTACAAAGACGTTGGGAAGCTGGTACTACATATTTACGATGAAAATAAATACAGATTGCAATTACAAGCATCAAAAAACGAAGTAGAGGCAATATTTTACATTATCTGAGATTCATTTTTCAGTAAAAACTAGAAGAATAAATAATCGATTAAAAAATTAAACGAAAAATAAAAACGATATACATTCCTTCTAAAAATGTGTAATTTAGCAGACGCAAGAGTAAGAAAAAGTTTAGCTACGTAGTTTGAAAAAGCATCAATAGGTGGCGATGCTAAACGTTTCCGCACAAATATACGACGGAATCTATAGGAGGTGCGAGCAACGATTCGGGCCGTCTGCAGCTCGCACCTTCTACTTTCAAATACATTGTAATATGCAGACACTCAATCTTAGGTGCATTATTTGTTTAATTATAATTATTTAGATTATTGTCTGCTTGAAATGGTGGTCGAGGCATATTATTCAGCGATTCGAGCCGTCTGCCGCACGCACCTCCTACTTTCAAATACATTGTAATATGCAGACTATGAATCTTGGGTATATAATTTAATTATTACAATTGTTTAAAATAATGTCTGCTTGAAATGGTGGTCGAGGCATATTGTTAATAAATATCTTTAGTGTAATAACAAATACAAAATCTAAAAATGTTCTAAAATTTTCCGAAAATTTGAAAAATACGAATGGAAAAATAACCTCTCTCAGTCAAAAGCGTCGGATTCTAGGAGGTGCGTGCAGCGATTCGAGCCGTCTGCCGCACGCACCTCTTACTTTCAAATATATTGTAGTATGCCATCAAAGTATGTTGGGTGCAATATTTGTTTAATATCAATTATTTAAATTATTGTCAGCTTGTAATGGCGGTCGAGGCATATTGTTAATAAACATTTTAAGCGCATAACAAGTAGAAAACATGAAATGAAGGAATAATATTTTAAATATTTGAAAAATAAGCAACCAAACATAACCTCTCTCAGTCTAAAGCGACGGATTCTAGGAGGTGCGTGCAGCGATTCGAGCCGTCTGCCGCACGCACCTCCTACTTTCAAATGCGTAGTTATATGCAGACTATGAATCTTGGGTGCATTATTTGTTGAATTACAGTTATTTAAATTATTGTCAGCTCGAAAACAGAGTAGAGGCATATTATTAATAAACATTTAAAGTTTATACCGATTACAAAATTTTAATTTATGTTAAAATATTGAAATCATTTGAAAAATACGAATAGAAACATAACCTCTCTCAGCCAAAAGCGACGGATTCTAGGAGGTGCGTGCAGCGATTCGAGCCGTCTGCCGCACGCACCTCCTACTTTCAAATACATTGTAATGTGCAGACGATCTTGGGTGCATTATTTGTTGAATTAAAGTTATTTAAATTATTGTCAGCTCGAAAACAGAGTAGAGGCATATTATTAATAAACATTTAAAGTTTATAACGATTACAAAATTTCAATTTATGTTAAAATATTGAAATCATTTGAAAAATACGAATAGAAACATAACCTCTCTCAGTCAAAAGCGACGGATTCTAGGAGGTGCGTGCAGCGATTCGAGCCGTCTGCCGCACGCACCTCCTACTTTCAAATACATTGTAGTATGCCATCAAAGTATGTTGGGTGCATTATTTGTTTAATATCAATTATTTAAATTATTGTCAGCTTGAAATGGGGGTCGAGGCATATTGTTAATAAACATTTTAAGCGCACAACAAGTAGAAAACATAAAATGGAGAAATAATATTTTAATTATTTGAAAAATAAGCAACCAAACATAACCTCTCTCAGTCAAAAGCGACGGATTCTAGGAGGTGCGTGCAGCGATTCGAGCCGTCTGCCGCACGCACCTCCTACTTTCAAATACATTGTAATGTGTAGACGATCTTGGGTGCATTATTTGTTGAATTAAAGTTATTTAAATTATTGTCAGCTCGAAAACAGAGTAGAGGCATATTATTAATAAACATTTAAAGTTTATAACGATTACAAAATTTCAATTTATGTTAAAATATTGAAATCATTTGAAAAAATACGAATAGAAACATAACCTCTCTCATTCAAAGCGACGGATTCTAGGAGGTGCGTGCAGCGATTCGAGCCGTCTGCCGGCACGTACCTCCTACTTTCAAAAAACATGGTAGTATGCCATCAAAGTATGTTGGGTGCATTATTTGTTAATATCAATTATTTAATAGTTATTGTCAGCTTGAAATGGGGGTCGAGGCATATTGTTAATAAACATTTTTAAGCGCACCACAACAAGTAGAAAACAGAAAATGGAGAAATAATATTTTAATTATTTGAAAAATAAGCAACCAATACATAACCTCTCTCAGTCAAAAGCGACGAATCTAGTAAGGTGTGCGTGCACGATTTCGAGCCGTCTTGTTAATAAACATTTTAAGCGCACAACAAGTAGAAAACATAAAATGGAGAAATAATATTTTAATTATTTGAAAAATAAGCAACCAAACATAACCTCTCTCAGTCAAAAGCGACGTATTCTAGGAGGTGCGTGCAGCGATTCGAGCCGTCTGCCGCACGCACCTCCTACTTTCAAATACATTGTAGTATGCCATCAAAGTATGTTGGGTGCATTATTTGTTTAATATCAATTATTTAAATTATTGTCAGCTTGAAATGGCGGTCGAGGCATATTGTTAATAAACATTTTAAGCGCATAACAAGTAGAGAACATGAAATGAAGGAATAATATTTTAAATATTTGAAAAATAAGCAACCAAACATAACCTCTCCAGTCTAAAGCAACGGATTCTAGGAGGTGCGTGCAGCGATTCGAGCCGTCTGCCGCACGCACCTCCTACTTTCAAATGCGTTGTTATATGCAGACTATGAATCTTGGGTATATAATTTTATTATTACAATTGTTTAAAATAATGTCTGCTTCAAATGGTGGTCGAGGCATATTGTTAATAAATATCTTTAGTGTAATAACAAATACAAAATCTAAAATGTTCTAAAATTTTCCGAAAATTTGAAAATACGAATGGAAAAATAACCTCTCTCAGTCAAAAGCGACGGATTCTAGGAGGTGCGTGCAGCGATTCGAGCCGTTTGCCGCACGCACCTCCTACTTTCAAATACATTGTAATGTGCAGACGATCTTGGGTGCATTATTTGTTGAATTAAAGTTATTTAATTTATTGTCAGCTCGAAAACAGAGTAGAGGCATATTATTAATAAACATTTAAAGTTTATACCGATTACAAAATTTAAATTTATATTATAATATTGAGATCATTTGAAAAATACGAATAGAAACATAACCTCTCTCAGTCAAAAGCGGCGGATTCTAGGAGGTGCGTGCACCGATTCGAGCTGTCTGCCGCACGCACCTTCTACTTTCAAATACATTGTATCATGCCATCACAGTATGTTGGGTGCATTATTTGTTGAATTTCAATTATTTAAATTATTGTCAGCTTGAAATGGCGGTCGGGGCATATTGTTAATAAACATTTTAAGCGCATAACAAGTAGAAAACATGAAATGGAGAAATAATATTTTAATTATTTGAAAAATAAACAAACCAAACATAACCTCTCTCAGTCAAAAGCGACGGATTCTAGGAGGTGCGTGCAGCGATTCGAGCCGTCTGCCGCACGCACCTCCTACTTTCAAATACATTGTAATATGCCATATCTGTATGTAGGGTGCAATATTTGTTTAATATCAATTATTTAAATTATTGTCAGCTTGTAATGGCGGTCGAGGCATATTGTTAAAAAACATTTTAAGTATATAACAATTACAAAATTTAAAAATGTTCTTAAATTTTCTGAAATTGTGAAAAATACGAACGGAAAAATAACTTCCCTCAGTCTACAGCGACGGAGATTATAGGAGGTGCCGTCTGCCGCACGCACCTCCTACTTTCAAATACATTGTATCATGCCATCACAGTATGTTGGGTGCATTATTTGTTTAATATCAATTATTTAAATTATTGTCAGCTTGAAATGGGGGTCGAGGCATATTGTTAATAAACATTTTAAGCGCACAACAAGTAGAAAACATAAAATGGAGAAATAATATTTTAATTATTTGAAAAATAAGCAACCAAACATAACCTCTCTCAGTCAAAAGCGACGTATTCTAGGAGGTGCGTGCAGCGATTCGAGCCGTCTGCCGCACGCACCTCCTACTTTCAAATACATTGTATCATGCCATCACAGTATGTTGGGTGCATTATTTGTTTAATATCAATTATTTAAATTATTGTCAGCTTGAAATGGGGGTCGAGGCATATTGTTAATAAACATTTTAAGCGCATAACAAGTAGAGAACATGAAATGAAGGAATAATATTTTAAATATTTGAAAAATAAGCAACCAAACATAACCTCTCCAGTCTAAAGCAACGGATTCTAGGAGGTGCGTGCAGCGATTCGAGCCGTCTGCCGCACGCACCTCCTACTTTCAAATACATTGTAATATGCAGACACTCAATCTTGGGTGCATTATTTGTTGAATTAAAGTTATTTAAATTATTGTCAGCTCGAAAACAGAGTAGAGGCATATTATTAATAAACATTTAAAGTTTATAACGATTACAAAATTTCAATTTATGTTAAAATATTGAAATCATTTGAAAAATACGAATAGAAACATAACCTCTCTCAGTCAAAAGCGACGGATTCTAGGAGGTGCGTGCAGCGATTCGAGCCGTCTGCCGCACGCACCTCTACTTTCAAATACATTGTAATGTGCAGACGATCTTGGGTGCATTATTTGTTGAATTAAAGTTATTTAATTTATTGTCAGCTCGAAAACAGAGTAGAGGCATATATTAATAAACATTTAAAGTTTATACCGATTACAAAATTTAAATTTATATTATAATATTGAGATCATTTTGAAAAATACGAATAGAAACATAACCTCTCTCAGTCAAAAGCGTCGGATTCTAGGAGGTGCGTGCAGCGATTCGAGCCGTCTGCCGCACGCACCTCTTACTTTCAATATCATTGTAGTCATGCCATCACAGTATGTTGGGTGCAATTATTTGTTGAATTTCAATTATTTAAATTATTGTCAGCTTGAAATGGCGGTCGAGGCCATATTGTAATAAACATTTTAAGCGCATAACAAGTAGAAACATGAAATGAAGGAATAATATTTTAAATATTTGAAAAATAAGCAACCAAACATAACCTCTCTCAGTCTAAAGCGACGGATTCTAGGAGGTGCGTGCAGCGATTCGAGCCGTCTGCCGCACGCACCTCTACTTTCAAATGCGTAGTTATATGCAGACTATGAATCTTGGTGCATTATTTGTTGAATTACAGTTATTTAAATTATTGTCAGCTCGAAAACAGAGTAGAGGCATATTATTAATAAACATTTAAAGTTTATACCGATTACAAAATTTTAATTTATGTTAAAATATTGAAATCATTTGAAAAATACGAATAGAAACATAACCTCTCTCAGTCAAAAGCGACGGATTCTAGGAGGTGCGTGCAGCGATTCGAGCCGTCTGCCGCACGCACCTCCTACTTTCAAATACATTGTAATGTGCAGACGATCTTGGGTGCATTATTTGTTGAATTAAAGTTATTTAAATTATTGTCAGCTCGAAAACAGAGTAGAGGCATATTATTAATAAACATTTAAAGTTTATACCGATTACAAAATTTCAATTTATATTAAAATATTGAATCATTTGAAAAATACGAATAGAAACATAACCTCTCTCAGTCAAAAGCGACGGATTCTAGGAGGTGCGTGCAGCGATTCGAGCCGTCTGCCGCACGCACCTCCTACTTTCAAATACATTGTAGTATGCCATCAAAGTATGTTGGGTGCATTATTTGTTTAATATCAATTATTTAAATTATTGTCAGCTTGAAATGGGGGTCGAGGCATATTGTTAATAAACATTTTAAGCGCACAACAAGTAGAAAACATAAATATGGAGAAATAATATTTAATTATTTGAAAATAAGCAACCAAACATAACCTCTCTCAGTCAAAAGCGACGTATTCTAGGAGGTGCGTGCAGCGATTCGAGCCGTCTGCCGCACGCACCTCCTACTTTCAAATACATTGTAGTATGCCATCAAAGTATGTTGGGTGCATTATTTGTTTAATATCAATTATTTAAATTATTGTCAGCTTGAAATGGCGGTCGAGGCATATTGTTAATAAACATTTTAGCGCATAACAAGTAGAGAACATGAAATGAAGGAATAATATTTTAAATATTTGAAAATAAGCAACCAAACATAACCTCTCTCAGTCTAAAGCAACGGATTCTAGGAGGTGCGTGCAGCGATTCGAGCCGTCTGCCGCACGCACCTCCTACTTTCAAATGCGTTGTTATATGCAGACTATGAATCTTGGGTATATAATTTGTTTAATATCAATTATTTAAATTATTGTCAGCTTGAAATGGCGGTCGAGGCATATTGTTAATAAACATTTTAAGCGCATAACAAGTAGAGAACATGAAATGAAGGAATAATATTTTAAATATTTGAAAATAAGCAACCAAACATAACCTCTCCAGTCTAAAGCAACGGATTCTAGGAGGTGCGTGCAGCGATTCGAGCCGTCTGCCGCACGCACCTCCTACTTTCAAATGCGTTGTTATATGCAGACTATGAATCTTGGGTATATAATTTTATTATTACAATTGTTTAAAATAATGTCTGCTTCAAATGGTGGTCGAGGCATATTGTTAATAAATATCTTTAGTGTAATAACAAATACAAAATCTAAAATGTTCTAAAATTTTCCGAAATTTGAAATACGAATGGAAAAATAACCTCTCTCAGTCAAAAGCGACGGATTCTAGGAGGTGCGTGCAGCGATTCGAGCCGTTTGCCGCACGCACCTCCTACTTTCAAATACATTGTAATATGCCATATCTGTATGTAGGGTGCAATATTTGTTTAATATCAATTATTTAAATTATTGTCAGCTTGTAATGGCGGTCGAGGCATATTGTTAAAAAACATTTTAAGTATATAACAATTACAAAATTTAAAAATGTTCTTAAATTTTCTGAAATTGTGAAAAATACGAACGGAAAAATAACTTCCCTCAGTCTACAGCGACGGAGATTATAGGAGGTGCCGTCTGCCGCACGCACCTCCTACTTTCAAATACATTGTAATATGCAGACACTCGATCTTGGGTGTATTATTTCTTTAATTATTATTATTTAAATTATTGTCAGCTTAAAATGGTGGTCGAGGCATATTAATATTAGATATTTGTAGATTATAACAAAGACAAAATTTCAATTTATTTTAAAATATCGATATTATTTGAAAAATACGAATGGAAACATAACCTCTCTCAGTCTAAAGCGACGGATTCTAGGAGGTGCGTGCAGCGATTCGAGCCGTCTGCCGCACGCACCTCCTACTTTCAAATACATTGTAATATGCCATATCTGTATGTAGGGTGCAATATTTGTTTAATATCAATTATTTAAATTATTGTCAGCTTGTAATGGCGGTCGAGGCATATTGTTAAAAAACATTTTAAGTATATAACAATTACAAAATTTAAAAATGTTCTTAAATTTTCTGAAATTGTGAAAAATACGAACGGAAAAATAACTTCCCTCAGTCTACAGCGACGGAGATTATAGGAGGTGCCGTCTGCCGCACGCACCTCCTACTTTCAAATACATTGTAATATGCAGACACTCGATCTTGGGTGTATTATTTCTTTAATTATTATTATTTAAATTATTGTCAGCTTAAAATGGTGGTCGAGGCATATTAATATTAGATATTTGTAGATTATAACAAAGACAAAATTTCAATTTATTTTAAAATATCGATATTATTTGAAAAATACGAATGGAAACATAACCTCTCTCAGTCTAAAGCGACGGATTCTAGGAGGTGCGTGCAGCGATTCGAGCCGACTGCCGCACGCACCTCCTACTTTCAAATACATAGTAATATGCAGACTCTCAATCTTGGGTGTATTATTTAATTAATACAATTATTTTTATTATTCTAGCTTGAAATGGCGGTCGAGGCTTATTAATAACAAATATTTTTAGTGTATCACAATTACAAAATTTAAAAAAGTTCTAAAATTTTCTGAAAATTTGAAAAATACGAATGGAAACATAACCTCTCTCAGTCTAAAGCGACGGATTCTATAGGAGGTGCGTGCACCGATTTGTGCCGTCTGCCGCACGCACCTTCTACTTTCAAATACATTGTAATATGCAGACACTCAATCTTGGGTGCATTATTTAATTAATTACAATTATTTAAAATAATGTCTGCTTTAAATGGTGGTCGAGGCATATTATTCGTAAATATTTTTAGTGTATAACAATTACAAAATTTGAATTTATGTTAAAATATCGATTAAATTTGAGAAATACGAATGGAAACATAATTCGAAATTGAGTTAAAATATCGTTAAAATTTGAAAAATTATAATTAATTCATAACTCTTCTCAGTTACAACGTCAGATACAATAAGAGATGCGTGTACCGATTCGGCCGTCTGTATTTCCGTGCAAGTAAAATCAATTGCACGCTCATGGCAAGGAAGCTAGTCGACCAGACGTGACGTGAAAATCTACTATTCTTGTAGATCCTACAGAGATGTATTAGCGCATTCTGAATAATTTTTTTTTTAACTTATAACATTTAGGCTGTCATTGCACAACAGCGATATAATAAATACTATGTTTGATTAGTTCGAGAATTAAATATTTTATTTATAATAATAATAGCCTTCGATAATTCTTGTGTAATTAAAAAATCCGCGAGTTTTGAGTCTACGAAGCTAGTCGATCAGACGGGACATGAAATTCGACCAGCTTCGAAGATCCTTATATATATATATATTTATAGATCTAGGATGCTAGTCGTATTTTACGTTCCGTATGGTCGACTATCTATCTTCCTAGCCTCTGAGCGCGCGAATGGTTTTACTTGTACGGATATACAGACGTTTCGAATCGTTGCACGCAACTTCTATAGAGTCAGTTGCTGTAGAGTAAGTGAGGACATGTTAAAATGCGTACTTTTCAAATTTTAACAATATTTTGACACCATTTCAATTTTGTACATGTTTACACTTAAAATGTTTATTAATAATACGCTAATTATGTTTATTAAAAAAATGTTTATTAATTATGATATGAAATATTTGTAATTCAACAATTAATGCAAATAAGATTCAGTGTCTGCAAATTACAATGTATTTGAAAGTAGGAGGTGCGTGCGGCAGACGGCTCTAATCAGTGCACGCACCTCCTATAGATTCCGTCACTTTAAACTGAGAGAGGTTATGTTTCCATTCGTATTTTTCACATAATATCGAAATTTTAACATAAATTGAATTTTTGTATTTGTTATAAACTTTAAATGTTTATTAATGATATGCCTCGACTCTGTTTTCAAGTTGACAATAATTTAAATAACTGTAGTTAAACAAATAATGCACTCAAGATCTTCTGCATATTACAATGTATTTGAAAGTAGGAGGTGCGTGCGGCAGACGGCTCGAATCGCTGCACGCACCTCCTAGAATCCGTCGCTTTAGACTGAGAGAGATATGTTCCCATTCTTATTTCTCATATTTTTAGTAATTTTAGAACATTTTTAAATTTTGTAATTGTTATATACTAAAAATATTTATTAAATAATATGCCTCGACCACCATTTCGAGCTGACAATAATTTAAATAATTGTAATTAATTAAATAATACACCCAAGATATAGTGTCTGCATATTACAACGTGTTTGAAAGTAGGAGGTGCGTGCGATAGTCGACTCGAATCGGTGCACGCACCTCCTAGAATCCGTCGCTTTAGACTGAGAGTGGTTAAATTTCCATTTGTATTTTTCAAATTTGATCGATATTTTAACATAAAATCAAATTTTGTAATTGTTATAAACTTCAAATATTTATTAATAATATGCCTCGACCACCATTTCAAGCAGACATTATTTTAAATAATTGTAATTAATTAAATAATACACCCAAGATTCAGTGTCTGCATATTACAACGTGTTTGAAAGTAGGAGGTGCGTGCGGCAGACGGCTCGAATCGCTGCACGCACCTCCTATAGAATCCGTCGCTGTAGACTGAGGGAGGTTAGGTTTGGTTGCTTATTTTTCAAATATTTTATATATTATTCCTCCATTTCATATTTTGTACTTCTTGTGCAATTAAAATGTTTATTAACAATATGCCTCGACCGCCATTTCATGCTGACAATAATTTAAATAATTGAAATTAAACAAATAATCCACCCAACATACTGTGATGGCATAATACAATGTATTTGAAAATAGGAGGTGCGTGCGGCGGACAGCTCGAATCGGTGCACGCACCTCCTATAATCTCCGTCGCTGTAGACTGAGGGAGGTTATTTTTCCGTTCGTATTTTTCAAATTTTCGGAAAATTTTAGATTTTGTATTTGTTATTACACTAAAGATATTTATTAACAATATGCCTCGACCACCATTTCAAGCAGACATTATTTTAAACAATTGTAATAATTAAATTATATACCCAAGATTCATAGTCTGCATATAACTACGCATTTGAAAGTAGGAGGTGCGTGCGGCAGACGGCTCGAATCGCTGCACGCACCTCCTAGAATCCGTCGCTTTAGACGGAGAGAGGTTATGTTTGGTTGCTTATTTTTCAAATATTTAAAATATTATTCTTTCATTTCATGTTTTCTACTTGTTATGCGCTTAAAATGTTTATTAACAATATGCCTCGACCGTCATTTCAAGCTGACAATAATTTAAATAATTGATATTAAACAAATAATGCACCCAACATACTTTGATGGCATACTACAATATATTTGAAAGTAAGAGGTGCGTGCGGCAGACGGCTCGAATCGCTGCACGCACCTCCTAGAATCCGACGCTTTTGACTGAGAGAGGTTATTTTTCCATTCGTATTTTTCAAATTTTCGGAAAATTTTAGATTTTGTATTTGTTATTACACTAAAGATATTTATTAACAATATGCCTCGACCACCATTTCAAGCAGACATTATTTTAAACAATTGTAATAATTAAAGACGACTCGAATCGGTGCACGCACCTCCTATAGCATCCGCCGCTTAAACTGAGTGAGGTTATGTTTCCATTCGTATTTTTCAAATTATTTCGATATTTTAACATAGATTGAAATTTTGTAATAGTTATACACTAAAAATATTTATTAATATTATGCGTCGACCGCCATTTCAAGCTGACGTTAATTTAAATAATTGTAATTAATTAAATAATACACCCAAGATTGAGTGTCTGCATATTACTATGTATTTGAAAGTCGGAGGTGCGTGCGGCAGACGACTCGAATCGGTGCACGCACCTCCTATAGAATCCGTCGCTTTAGACTGAGAGAGTTTATGTTTCCATTCCTATTTTTTAAATAATATCGATATTTTAACACGAATTGAAATTTTGTATTTGTTATAAACTACAAATATTTATTAATAATATGCCTCAACCACCATTTCAAGCAGACGTTAATTTAAATAATTGTAATTAATTAAATAATACACCCAAGATAGAGTGTCTGCATTTTACTATGTATTTGAAAGTAGAAGGTGCGTGCGGCAGACGGCTCGAATCGCTGCGAGAAGCTGCGCGCGCACGTCGGGTCCGTCCAGCGAAGCAGCGAACGAGCCGAAACTCGATAGAGCTCTTCGGTACTTTATCGCGACACATTGACAACATTAGTTTGTGCGTGTGTGTGTGAGGAAAGTAATATTTTGAGTGGCAACCCAGGCGACGATTTCCATACCGACAAGATTGGTGCACGCCTTCGCCGCAGGTGAACTACATTACGTCTTTTTTGAGTGTGCTTCACATATCTCCCCCTTCGCAACCTTTTCCCGCGCAACTAACCGCCGCAGCTCGTACGCAGCCGAGCATTCGTATACTAAATTCACCGCGATTATATGCGGCTGGCGCCTAAATCCCTTTATCTATTATTATAATAAATTATAGCTTTTGTTGTCGATCGTTTATTTCGCCTTTCTCACCTCGCTCTAATCCCCAGCGTGACCGTTACAAAATGTATATAGTAAACAATTTTGCATGAATAGTCATATCTCGACTGAGCTTGTTAGGAACTAGCAGACGTCGGTTCCCTCAAGAAGGTGCGTGCACAGTTTGGCTCGACGATCACACACATCTCCTACACTTGGCAAACGGACTACGATTTGAAGTTGCACTTCTATTAGGTTATGTTAGGTTATGGTATTACCATGTATTATATATTGTCAGTTATGCAACTGTATCATAATAAATATAAATTTTGTAATCAAAATATATACGATAAATAAAACATATTTGCAATTGTATTCAACGGCCTCTTCCACGGCCTATTCACAAATAACTGTTTTGCTCAGTGCCTAATTTAATAGTGGTTAAAAACATTGAATTAAACATACTAATTAGTTGTGATAATTGTAGACTTTGTGGGGAAATAAATAGTTTATTAATATTAGAAGTTATTGAAGATTTGAACAATTGAAACTCCATTTTAAACTATACAAAGTATAAAACGATGGCAACGAAAATTGAACTTTAGTTATAATCTATTATAAATAAAAATTTACAATTGAATTTCAATGCAAATGAAAGTGTAAATGAAAAAATACAATACCGACTGACATTTCGTTACCATGAAGTGTACGTGCAGTACGCGTAACAATAAAGTGTACGTCTAGTACACGTTATCATAAAGTGTACGTCTAGTACACGTTATCATAAAGTGTACGTACAGTACACGTTACCATAAAGTGTACGTGCAGTACACGGTACCATATAAAGTGTGTACGTACAGTACACGTTACCATATAAAGTGTGTACGTACAGTACACGGTACCATATAAAGTGTGTACGTAGAGTACACGTTTCATAAAGTGTGTACGTATAGTACACGTTGATTAAAGTGTGTACGTACAGTACACGTTGATTAAAGTGTGTACGTACAGTACACGGTACCATATAAAGTGTGTATGTACAGTACACGTTTCATATAGTACAAACAAAGTGTTCGCAAAGTGCAGAGTTAGTACATATGTGCTAATAATTTAATTTTTTGTATTTATAACAGTGTATTTATATCACACATGTATAATCGGAAAATAGTTTGCAAATATAATTTGTCATTTGATAATATTGCTGTATACAGTAAAGAAAACATTTGTTTATATGTATGTCTAATTACTTTAAACTAAAATTAAAAAATTTACAGAAAGGTAAGATATTATGGTACCGTAATTATAATCAATAGAATGGTTACACATTCAATAATATTATGTACTTATAAGTTTTGCAGTAAACTATACATTTACTTTTACAGTAAATGTTATATATTTTTTACAATCAATAATGTAATTAATTTTTACCAGGGCTGTGTTCTGTACCTTGTTTTACATTTTCGCTTATTAGCGCCACCTGTGGGCATGCAACTAAATATGTATTAGTATATAATACAGAGGGCGCCACAGATATTTTCTGTTAGGTTAATTTTATATAGGGTATCGATAAAACAGAACGCGCGGACCTGCACATCAATTTTTCGTCGGGTATGACATCCCCTTAAGGAGGCGTGTTGTAATATAGTACGTATTATAGTCTTGATTATATACTCAAATTGATACGCAACGATGTCGTACAACGAAACGAACTCATACGAGAGCGACCGCATTGAGCATGGCTCGCATCTATAGTTTAAGTAACTGCCGTACTGTATAGACTGTACGCTCACTCTACGTTCAGACTCCGATGTAAGCGTGTCGCCGACTACGGCTATTGCCGTTTGTATATATATACCTTCATAGTTAATTATATCATTGTTAACATTAACCTCAATTATTTATTTATCCCACCACTCCAACAAAAATGATTAATTAGGTTTGAGATATAGCTTTTAGACGAAGCTCTTTTTTCAAAAAAACTCTGTATATTTAATGGGCTGTATTTTACAGAAAATATTTTTTGAACCAAGATAAAAAAGCCCGTTGATACGACTCTGCTTATTAAACTGTAAAACCCTTTAAAAATTATGCGTAAAATTGTATTCAAACTAATAATATTACTTCGAAATTTTTATGTATTTCTAAATATTAAATAATGTAAGAACAAATCTAAAGAATGTTGAGGATCAGTGAGAAATGATAAGAATAGCAGCTGTAGAGATGTAGGTATAATGCAATTTTTATATATTTCTAAGTATTAATAATTTATAATAATAATTTGTTGTATGTTAATTAATATTTATTTTTATTCAAAATTATACAACTATAAATTTACCAACCTCTCCCCCTTCTCCCTCGTCAGCTTCTAGATTTACCGCGTAGAGTTAGGTGGTTTTTAGTTCACTGTTTTCAGCTATTACCGCGATGAATTATGTGTTTTACAGCTTCTAGCTTTTATCGCGTAGAGTTATGTGGTATTCAGTTCAGAGTTTTAGCTAAAACCGCGTAGAATTAAGTGGTTTTACAGTTTACAGTTGTTAACTATTACTGCGTTTAATTATGTGTTTTTACAGTTTCTACCTGTTGCCACGTCGAGATATATGGTTTTAGAATTTACAGTTTCAAGTTAATACCGCGTAGAGTTATGTGGTTTAGAGTTTACCGTTTCTGGCTTATACCGCGTAGAGTTATGTGGTTTAGAGTTTACCGTTTCTGGCTTATACCGCGTAGAGTTATGTGGTATTTAGTTCACTGTTTTTAGATAATAACCCGTAGAGTTATGTGGTTTTAGAATTTACAGTTTCTAGCTTTTACCGCGTAGAGTTATGTGATTTTAGTTCACTGTTTTAGCTACTACCGCGTTGAATTATGTGTTTTACAGTTTCTACCTTTTGCCGCATCGAGATATGTGATTTTGAGTTTACAGCTACTAGCTTTTATCGCGAAGAGTTAAGTGGTTTAGAGTTTACCGTTTCTAGCTTATACCGCGTAGAGTTATGTGGTATTTAGTTCACTGTTTTTAGATAATACAGCGTAGAACTATGTGGTTTTATAGATTACAGTTTCTAGCTTTTACCGCGCAGAGTTATGTTGTTTTTAGTTTATATTATTTGCTATTTTCGCGTTGAAGTACGTGGTATTACATTTTCAAGCTTTTACCGCGTAGAGTTATGTGGTTTAAGATTAAAATTTCTACCATTTACCGCATAGAGTTATGTGGTTTTTGGTTCACTGTTTTTAGATAATACCGCGTAGAGTTATCTGGTATTTGGTTAAGAGTTATGTGAATTTAGAGTTAACGTTCGTTAGCTATTACCGCGTTGAAATATGTAGTTTTACAGAACACCGTTCTAGCTAATACCGCGTAGAGTTATGTGGTTTAGAGTTTAGAGTTTCTAGCTTTTACCGCGTAGAGTTATGTGATTTTAGTTCACTGTTTTTAGATAATACAGCGTAGAACTATGTGGTTTTATAGATTACAGTTTCTAGCTTTTACCGCGCAGAGTTATGTTGTTTTTAGTTTATATTATTTGCTATTTTCGCGTTGAAGTACGTGGTATTACATTTTCAAGCTTTTACCGCGTAGAGTTATGTGGTTTAAGATTAAAATTTCTACCATTTACCGCATAGAGTTATGTGGTTTTTGGTTCACTGTTTTTAGATAATACCGCGTAGAGTTATCTGGTATTTGGTTAAGAGTTATGTGAATTTAGAGTTAACGTTCGTTAGCTATTACCGCGTTGAAATATGTAGTTTTACAGAACACCGTTTCTAGCTAATACCGCGTAGAGTTATGTGGTTTTAGAGTTTAGAGTTTCTAGCTTTTACCGCGTAGAGTTATGTGATTTTAGTTTACTGTTTTTAGACAATACAGCGTAGAACTATGTGGTTTTACAGATTACAGTTTCTAGCTTTTACCGCGCAGAGTTATGTTGTTTTTAGTATATATTATTAGCTATTTTCGCGTTGAAGTACATGGTATTACATCTTCAAGCTTTTACCGCGTAGAGTTATGTGGTTCTAGAGTGTACAGTTTCTAGTTTTTATCTCATAGGATTATGGGGTTTTCTCAGTTTTTAGGGAATTTCGCGTTGAATTATGTGGTGTTTAGTTCAATGTTTTTAGCTTTTACCGCGTAGAGTTATGTGCTTTTTTGTTCGCTCTATTTAGCTAATACCGCGTAGAGTTACGATATTAAAGTTTACAGTTTTTAGTTTCTAGCGCGCTGAGTTATGTGGTTTTAGAGTTTACTGTTTCTAGTCTCTACCTAGAAGTATGAAGTTTTTGTTTCACTGTTTTTAGCGAATACCGCGTAGAATTATGTGGTGTTTAGTTTACTGTTTGTAGATAATACCGCGTTGATTTATGTGGTTTTATAGTTTACAGTTTCTAGCTTTTACCGCGTAGAGTTATGTGTTTTAGTTCACTGTTTTTAGCTACTACCGCGTTGATATATGTGTTTTACAGTTTGTACCTTTTGCCGCGTCGAGATATGTGGTTTTTGAGTTTACAGCTACTAGCTTTTATTGCGTAGAGTTATGTGGTATTTGGTTAAGAGTTATGTGAATTTAGAGTTAACGTTCGTTAGCTATTACCGCGTTGAATTATGTAGTTTTACAGAATACCGTTTCTAGCTAATACCGCGTAGAGTTATGTCGTTTTAAAGTTTAGAGTATCTACCTTTTACCGCGTAGAGTTCCGTGACTTTAGTTCACTGTTTTTAGACAATACAGCGTAGAACTTTGTGGTTTTACAGATTACAGTTTCTAGCTTTTACCGCGCAGAGTTATGTTGTTTTTAGTTTATATTATTAGCTATTTTCGCGTTAAAGTACGTGGTATTACATTTTCAAGCTTGTATCGCGCAGAGTTAAGTGGTTTAGAGTTTACCGTTTCTAGCTTATACCGCGTAGAGTTATGTGGTTTTAGAGTTTACAGTTTCTAGTTTTTATCGCATAGGGTTATGGGGTTTTCTCGGTTTTTAGGGAATTTCGCGTTGAATTATGTGGTGTTTAGTTCAATGTTTTTAGCTTTTACCGCCTAGAGTTATGTGCTTTTTTGGTCGCTCTTTTTAGCTAATATCGCGTAGATATATGATATTAAAGTTTACAGTTTTTAGTTTCTAGCTCGTAGAATTATGTGGTTTTAGAGTTTACTGTTTCTAGTCTCTACCTAGAGGTATGAAGTTTTTGTTTCACTGTTTTTAGCGAATACCGCGTAGAATTATGTGGTGGTTAGTTTACAGTTTTGAGCTAATACCGCGTAGAGTTATATGGTTTTAGAGGTTAGGGTTTGTAGCTTTTACCGCGTAGGGGTATGGGGTTTTCACAGTTTTTACCGAATACCGCGTAGAATAATGTGGTGATGAATTCACTGTTTTCAGCTAAAACCGCGTAGAGTTAGAACGATGTAAAGTTTACGGTTTTAATGATATACCGCGTAGAGTTATGTGGTTTTAGAGTTTACGGTTTCTAGCTTTTACCGAGTAGAATTATGTGGTTTAAGAGTTTACTGTTTCTAGTCTCTACCTAGAGGTATGAGGTTTTTGGTTCCCTGTTTTTAGCGAATACCGCATAGATTTATGTGGTGTTTAGTTCACTGTTTTTAGCTAATACCGCGTATATTTATGTGGTTTTATAGTTTACAGATTCTAGCTTTTACCGCATAGAGTTATGTGGTTTTAGTGTTTACTGTTAATAGTGTCTACCGTGTAGGTTTATGGGGTATTCACAGTTTTTAGCGAATAAGTCGTAGAATAATGTGGTGTTTAGTTCTTTGTTTTTAGCGAACACCGCGTAGAATTATGTGGGGTTTAGTTCACTGATTCTAACCTCTACCGCGTTGGGTTTTACAGTTTACAATTTCTAGTTTGTACCGCGTAGGGTTATTGGGTTTTCACATTTTTCATCTAATACCGCGTAGAGTAATGTGGTGTTTAGTTCACCATTATTAGCTAATACAGCATAGAGTTATATGGTTTAAGTTTTAACAGTTTTTATCTTTTATTGCATAGAGTTATGTGGTTTGTAGGTCACTGTTTTTAACTATTACCGCGTTGAATTATGTGGCTGTACAGTTTCTAGCTTTTACCGCGTAGAGGTTATGTGGAGTATCATTCACTGTTTTTAGCTATTACCGTGTTGATTATGCGGTTTTATAGTTTTTAGCTTTTATCGCGTAGAGTTATGTAGTGTTTAATTCACTGTTTTTGCTATACCACGTAGATTTGTGTGGTTTCATAGTTCATTGTTTCTAGCTTTTACCGCGTTGAGTTATATGGTTTTAAAGATTACTGTTTCTAGTTTTTACCGCGAAGAGTATTTTATGGGTTTTAGTACTGTTTCAAGCGAAGACTGCGTAGTGTTATGTTGTTTGGTAGGAGTTAGAACGTTTTTTTGGGAGCTAATACCATGTAGGGTTCTGTGGTTGTTAGAGTGTATGGTTTTTAACTAACACTGCGTAGAGTTATGTGGTTTCATATTTTCAGTTTCTAGATTTACCGCATAGGGTTATGTGGTATTAGTGTTTACAGTTATAGTTTTTACCGAGTAGGGGTATGGAGGTTTTTCACAGTTTTAGCGAATACCGCGTGGTAATAATGTGGTGCTTAGTTAACTGTCTTTAGCTAATACCGCGTAGATTTATGTGGTTTCATAGTTTACAGTTTCTAGCTTTTACCGCGGAGAGTTATGTGGTTTGAAAAGTTTACTGTTATTACCTAGAATTATGTGGTGTTTAGTTTAATGTTTTAGCTTTTACCGCGAGAGTTATGTGCTTTTTTGTTCGCTCTTTTTATCTAATACCCGTGAGGTTATGATATTAAGTTTACAGTTTTTAGTTTCTAGCGCGTACACTTATGTTTTTTAGAGTTTACTGTTTCTAGTATCTACCTAGAGGTATCAGGTTTTTGTTTCACTGTTTTTAGCGAATACCGCGTAGAAATATGTGGTTTACAGTTTCTAACTTGTCCGCGTAAAGTTATGTAGTGTACTGTTCACTGTTTTTAGCTTTACCGTGATGAATTATGTGGTTTTAGAGTTTCTAACTTTTACCACGTAGAGTTATGTGGTCTTAGAGTTTACTGTTTCTAGTCTCTACCTAGAGGTATGAGGTTTTTGGTTCCCCGTTTTTAGCGAATACTGCGTAGAAATATGTGTGTTTGGTTTACTGTTTCCAGCTTTTACCACGTAGAGTTAGAACGATGTGAAGTTTACGGTTCTAAGGATATATCGCGTAGAGTTATGTGGTGTTTAATTCACACTTTTCAGCTGATACCGCGTAGATTTATGTGGTTTTATAGTTGACAGTTTCTAGCTTTTACCGCGTAGAGTTACGTGGTTTTTGATACGCTGGTTTAGCTAATACCGCATAGAGTTATGTGGTGTTACATCAGTGTTGTCAGCTAATACCGTGTACAGTTATGTGGTTTCATAGTTTACAGTTTCTAGGCTTTTACCGCATAGTGTTATATGGTTCGTAGGTCACTGTTTTTACCTATTACCCGCGACGAATTATGTGGTTTTGTAGCTTTTACCCCGTACAGTTATATGGATTTAGTTTACAGATTCTTGCTATTACCGCGTAGAGTTATATGGTTTTAGAGTTTACGGTTTCTAGCTTTACCGCGCGTAGAGTTGTGGTTTTAGAGTTTACGGTTCTAGCTGTTATACCGCGTAGAGTTGTGTTTTTAGAGTTTACGGTTTCTAGCTTTTACCGCCAAGAGTTATAAGGTATTGTGTTAATTGTTTTGTAGCTAATACCGCGTAGAGTTATGTGGTTTTAAGGTTTACAGGTTTAGTTTTACCGCGTAGAGTATGGGGTTTTACGTTTACTGTTTTAGCTAATACCGCGTAGAGTTATATGGTTTTAGAGTTTAGGGTTTGTAGCATTTACCGCGTAGGAGTATGGGGTTTTGACAGTTTTAGGCGAATACCGCGTAGAATAATGTGGTGTTGAATTCACTGTTTTTAGCTTAAAACCGCGTAGATTTATGCGGTTTCAATAGTTTACAGTTTTTAGTTTTTACCGCGTAGAGTTATAGGGTTTTTAGTCCACTGTTTTTAGCTAATACGGCGTAGAGTTAAGTGGTTTAGAGTTTACAGTTTCTAGCTTTTACCGAGTAGAGTTATGTGGTTTTAGAGTTTACTGTTACTAGTCTCTACCTAGAGGTATTAGTTTTTGTTTCACTGTTTTTAGCGAATACCGCGTAGAATTATGTGGTTTTAGAATTTACAGTTTCAAGTTAATACCGCGTAGAGTAATGTGGTGTTTAGTTTACTGTTTTTAGCGAATACCGCGTAGAATTATGTGGTGGTTAGTTTACAGTTTTGAGCTAATACCGCGTAGAGTTATATGGTTTTAGAGGTTAGGGTTTGTAGCTTTTACCGCGTAGGGGTATGGGGTTTTCACAGTTTTTACCGAATACCGCGTAGAATAATGTGGTGATGAATTCACTGTTTTCAGCTAAAACCGCGTAGAGTTAGAACGATGTAAAGTTTACGGTTTTAATGATATACCGCGTAGAGTTATGTGGTTTTAGAGTTTACGGTTTCTAGCTTTTACCGAGTAGAATTATGTGGTTTAAGAGTTTACTGTTTCTAGTCTCTACCTAGAGGTATGAGGTTTTTGGTTCCCTGTTTTTAGCGAATACCGCATAGATTTATGTGGTGTTTAGTTCACTGTTTTTAGCTAATACCGCGTATATTTATGTGGTTTTATAGTTTACAGATTCTAGCTTTTACCGCATAGAGTTATGTGGTTTTAGTGTTTACTGTTAATAGTGTCTACCGTGTAGGTTTATGGGGTATTCACAGTTTTTAGCGAATAAGTCGTAGAATAATGTGGTGTTTAGTTCTTTGTTTTTAGCGAACACCGCGTAGAATTATGTGGGGTTTAGTTCACTGATTCTAACCTCTACCGCGTTGGGTTTTACAGTTTACAATTTCTAGTTTGTACCGCGTAGGGTTATTGGGTTTTCACATTTTTCATCTAATACCGCGTAGAGTAATGTGGTGTTTAGTTCACCATTATTAGCTAATACAGCATAGAGTTATATGGTTTAAGTTTTAACAGTTTTTATCTTTTATTGCATAGAGTTATGTGGTTTGTAGGTCACTGTTTTTAACTATTACCGCGTTGAATTATGTGGCTGTACAGTTTCTAGCTTTTACCGCGTAGAGTTATGTGGAGTATCATTCACTGTTTTTAGCTATTACCGTGTTGAATTATGCGGTTTTATAGTTTTTAGCTTTTATCGCGTAGAGTTATGTAGTGTTTAATTCACTGTTTTTGCTATACCACGTAGATTTGTGTGGTTTCATAGTTCATTGTTTCTAGCTTTTACCGCGTTGAGTTATATGGTTTTAAAGATTACTGTTTCTAGTTTTTACCGCGAAGAGTTTTATGGTTTTTAGTACTGTTTCAAGCGAATACTGCGTAGTGTTATGTTGTTTTAGAGTTAGACGTTTTTTGCTAATACCATGTAGGGTTCTGTGGTTTTAGAGTGTATGGTTTTTAACTAACACTGCGTAGAGTTATGTGGTTTCATATTTTTCAGTTTCTAGATTTTACCGCATAGGGTTATGTGGTATTAGTGTTTACAGTTTATAGTTTTTACCGAGTAGGGGTATGGGGTTTTCACAGTTTTTAGCGAATACCGCGTGTAATAATGTGGTGCTTAGTTAACTGTCTTTAGCTAATACCGCGTAGATTTATGTGGTTTCATAGTTTACAGTTTCTAGCTTTTACCGCGGAGAGTTATGTGGTTTGAAAGTTTACTGTTATTACCTAGAATTATGTGGTGTTTAGTTTAATGTTTTTAGCTTTTACCGCGTAGAGTTATGTGCTTTTTTGTTCGCAGTCTATTTCAGCTCATAGAAGGGGAAACCGCGTAGAGTTAGCATTATTAAAGTTTACAGTTTTTAAGTTTCTAGCGCGCTGAGTTATGTGGTTTTAGAGTTTACTGTTTCTAGTCTCTACCTAGAAGTATGAAGTTTTTGTTTCAACTGTTTTTAGCGAATACCGCGTAGAATTATGTGGTGTTTAGTTACTGTTTGTAGATAATACCGCGTGATTTATGTGGTTTTATAGTTTACAGGTTATCTAGCTGTTACCGCGTAGAGTTATGTGTTTTAGTTCACTGTTTTAGCTACTACCGCGTTGATATATGTGTTTTACAGTTTGTACCTTTGTTGCCGCGTCGAGATATGTGGTTTTTGAGTTTACAGCTACTACCTTTTATTGCGGTAGAGTTATGTGGTATTTGGTTAAGAGTTATGTGAATTTAGAGTTAACGTTCGTTAGCTATTACCGCGTTGAATTTAATGTAGTTTTACAGAATACCGTTTCTACTAATACCGCGTAGAGTTATGTCGTTTTAAAGTTTAGAGTATCTACCTTTTACCGCGTAGAGTTCCGTGACTTTAGTTCACTGTTTTTAGACAATACAGCGTAGAACTTTGTGGTTTTACAGATTACAGTTTCTAGCTTTTACCGCGCAGAGTTATGTTGTTTTTAGTTTATATTATTAGCTATTTTCGCGTTAAAGTACGTGGTATTACATTTTCAAGCTTGTATCGCGCAGAGTTAAGTGGTTTAGAGTTACCGTTTCTAGCTTATACCGCGTAGAGTTATGTGGTTTTAGAGTTTACAGTTTCTAGTTTTTATCGCATAGGGTTATGGGGTTTTTCTCGGTTTTTAGGGAATTTCGCGTTGAATTATGTGGTGTTTAGTTCAATGTTTTTAGCTTTTACCGCCTAGAGTTATGTGCTTTTTTGGTCGCTCTTTTAGCTAATATCGCGTAGATATATGATATTAAAGTTTACAGTTTTTAGTTTCTAGCTCGTAGAATTATGTGGTTTTAGAGTTTACTGTTTCTAGTCTCTACCTAGAGGTATGAAGTTTTTGTTTCACTGTTTTTAGCGAATACCGCGTAGAATTATGTGGTGGTTAGTTTACAGTTTTGAGCTAATACCGCGTAGAGTTATATGGTTTTAGAGGTTAGGGTTTGTAGCTTTTACCGCGTAGGGGTATGGGTTTTCACAGTTTTTACCGAATACCGCGTAGATAATGTGGTGATGAATTCACTGTTTTCAGCTAAAACCGCGTAGAGTTAGAACGATGTAAAGTTTACGGTTTTAATGATATACCGCGTAGAGTTATGTGGTTTTAGAGTTTACGGTTTCTAGCTTTTACCGAGTAGAATTATGTGGTTTAAGAGTTTACTGTTTCTAGTCTCTACCTAGAGGTATGAGGTTTTTGGTTCCCTGTTTTTAGGCGAATACCGCATAGATTTATGTGGTGTTTAGTTCACTGTTTTTAGCTAATACCGCGTATATTTATGTGGTTTTATAGTTTACAGATTCTAGCTTTTACCGCATAGAGTTATGTGGTTTTAGTGTTTACTGTTAATAGTGTCTACCGTGTAGGTTTATGGGGTATTCACAGTTTTTAGCGAATAAGTCGTAGAATAATGTGGTGTTTAGTTCTTTGTTTTTAGCGAACACCGCGTAGAATTATGTGGGGTTTAGTTCACTGATTCTAACCTCTACCGCGTTGGGTTTTTACAGTTTACAATTTCTAGTTTGTACCGCGTAGGGTTATTGGGTTTTCACATTTTTCATCTAATACCGCGTAGAGTAATGTGGTGTTTAGTTCACCATTATTAGCTAATACAGCATAGAGTTATATGGTTTAAGTTTTAACAGTTTTTATCTTTTATTGCATAGAGTTATGTGGTTTGTAGGTCACTGTTTTTAACTATTACCGCGTTGAATTATGTGGCTGTACAGTTTCTAGCTTTTACCGCGTAGAGTTATGTGGAGTATCATTCACTGTTTTTAGCTATTACCGTGTTGAATTATGCGGTTTTATAGTTTTTAGCTTTTATCGCGTAGAGTTATGTAGTGTTTAATTCACTGTTTTTGCTATACCACGTAGATTTGTGTGGTTTCATAGTTCATTGTTTCTAGCTTTTACCGCGTTGAGTTATATGGTTTTAAAGATTACTGTTTCTAGTTTTTACCGCGAAGAGTTTTATGGTTTTTAGTACTGTTTCAAGCGAATACTGCGTAGTGTTATGTTGTTTTAGAGTTAGACGTTTTTTGCTAATACCATGTAGGGTTCTGTGGTTTTAGAGTGTATGGTTTTTAACTAACACTGCGTAGAGTTATGTGGTTTCATATTTTTCAGTTTCTAGATTTTACCGCATAGGGTTATGTGGTATTAGTGTTTACAGTTTATAGTTTTTACCGAGTAGGGGTATGGGGTTTTCACAGTTTTTAGCGAATACCGCGTGTAATAATGTGGTGCTTAGTTAACTGTCTTTAGCTAATACCGCGTAGATTTATGTGGTTTCATAGTTTACAGTTTCTAGCTTTTACCGCGGAGAGTTATGTGGTTTGAAAGTTTACTGTTATTACCTAGAATTATGTGGTGTTTAGTTTAATGTTTTTAGCTTTTACCGCGTAGAGTTATGTGCTTTTTTGTTCGCTCTTTTTATCTAATACCCGTGAGTTATGATATTAAAGTTTACAGTTTTTAGTTTCTAGCGCGTACACTTATGTGTTTTTAGAGTTTACTGTTTCTAGTATCTACCTAGAGGTATCAGGTTTTTGTTTCACTGTTTTTAGCGAATACCGCGTAGAAATATGTGGTTTTACAGTTTCTAACTTTGTCCGCGTAAAGTTATGTAGTGTACTGTTCACTGTTTTTAGCTTTACCGTGATGAATTATGTGGTTTTAGAGTTTCTAACTTTTACCACGTAGAGTTATGTGGTCTTAGAGTTTACTGTTTCTAGTCTCTACCTAGAGGTATGAGGTTTTTGGTTCCCCGTTTTTAGCGAATACTGCGTAGAAATATGTGGTGTTTGGTTTACTGTTTCCAGCTTTTACCACGTAGAGTTAGAACGATGTGAAGTTTACGGTTCTAATGATATATCGCGTAGAGTTATGTGGTGTTTAATTCACACTTTTCAGCTGATACCGCGTAGATTTATGTGGTTTTATAGTGACAGTTTCTAGCTTTTACCGCGTAGAGTTACGTGTTTTTTGATCGCTGGTTTTAGCTAATACCGCATAGAGTTATGTGGTGTTTACATCAGTGTTGTCAGCTAATACCGTGTACAGTTATGTGGTTTCATAGTTTACAGTTTCTAGCTTTTACCGCATAGTGTTATATGGTTCGTAGGTCACTGTTTTACCTATTACCGCGACGAATTATGTGGTTTTGTAGCTTTTAACCCCGTACAGTTATATGGATTTAGTTTACAGATTCTTGCTATTACCGCGTAGAGTTATATGGTTTTAGAGTTTACGGTTTCTAGCTTTTACCGCGTAGAGTTGTGGTTTAGAGTTTACGGTTTCTAGCTTTTACCGCGTAGAGTTGTGGTTTTAGAGTTTACGGTTTCTAGCTTTTACCGCCAAGAGTTATAAGGTATTGTGTTAATTGTTTGTAGCTAATACCGCGTAGAGTTATGTGGTTTTAAGGTTTACAGGTTTTAGTTTTTACCGCGTAGAGTTATGGGGTTTTACGTTTACTGTTTTTAGCTAATACCGCGTAGAGTTATATGGTTTTAGAGTTTAGGGTTTGTAGCATTTACCGCGTAGGAGTATGGGGTTTTGACAGTTTTTAGCGAATACCGCGTAGAATAATGTGGTGTTGAATTCACTGTTTTTAGCTAATACCGCGTAGAGTTAGAACGATGTGAAGTTTACGGTTCTAATGATATATCGCGTAGAGTTATGTGGTTTTAGAGTTTACGGTTTCTAGCTTTTACCGAGTAGAGTTATGTGGTTTTAGAGTTTACTGTTTCTAGTCTCTACCTAGAGGTATTAGGTTTTTGTTTCACTGTTTTTAGCTAATACCGCGTAGAGTTATAGGGTTTTTAGTCCACTGTTTTTAGCTAATACCGCGTAGATTTATGTGGTTTCATAGTTTACAGTTTCTAGCTTTTACCGCATAGAGTTATGTGGTTTTAGAGTTTAGGGTTTGTAGCATTTACCGCGTAGGAGTATGGGGTTTTGACAGTTTTTAGCGAATACCGCGTAGAATAATGTGGTGTTGAATTCACTGTTTTTAGCTAATACCGCGTAGAGTTATGTGGTTTTAGAGTTTACAGTTTCTAGCTTTTACCGCGTAGAGTTATGTGGTTTTAGAGCTTGCAGTTTCTAGATTTTACAGCGAAGGGTTATGGGGGTTTTCATTGTTTTTAGCTAATACCGCGTAGAGTTATAGGGTTTTTAGTCCACTGTTTTTAGCTAATACCGCGTAGAGTTATATGGTTTTAGAGTTTACAGTTTCTAGCTTTTACCGCATAGTGTTATATGGTTCGTAGGTCACTGTTTTTAACTATTACCGCGTTGAATTATGTGGCTTTACAGTTTCTAGCTTTTACCGCATAGAGTTATGTAGTTTATAGGTCACTGTTTTTAACTATTACCGCGTTGAATTATGTGGTTTTACAGTTTTTAGCTTTTATCGCGTAGAGTTATGTGGTGTTTAATTCACACTTTTCAGCTGATACCGCGTAGATTTATGTGGTTTCATAGTTGACAGTTTCTAGCTTTTACCGCGTAGAGTTATGTGGTTTCATAGTTTACAGTTTTTAGTTTTTACCGCGTAGAGTTATATGGTTTTAGAGTTTACGGTTTTTAGCTATTACCGCGTAGGGTTATGTGGTTTTAGAGTTTACGGTTTTTAGCTATTACCGCGTAGGGTTATGTGGTTTTAGAGTTTACGGTTTTTAGCTATTACCGCGTAGAGTTATGTGGTTTCATAGTTTACAGTTTCTAGCTTTTACCGCATAGAGTTATGTGGTTTCATAGTTTACAGTTTTTAGTTTTTACCGCGTAGAGTTATAGGGTTTTTAGTCCACTGTTTTTAATTGTGTTTTAGTTTACTTTCTCTTTTCCGCGTAGAGTTATGTGCTGTTTTTGTGGGCTTTTACTTTTTTTCTATAAACCGTGAGTTATGATATTAAAGTTTACAGTTTTTAGTTCTAGCGCGTACAATTAAATGTGTTTTCGATGTTTACTGTTTGTAATGACCTCGAGGTTATCAGGTTTTGTTCACTGTTTTGAGCGAATACCGCGTAGAAATATGTGGTTTACAGTTCTAACTTTGGTACGCGTAAAGTATGTAGTGTACTGTTCACTGTTTTTAGCTTTACCGTGATGAATTATGTGGTTTTAGAGTTTCTAACTTTTACCACGTAGAGTTATGTGGTCTTAGAGTTTACTGTTTCTAGTCTCTACCTAGAGGTATGAGGTTTTTGGTTCCCCGTTTTTAGCGAATACTGCGTAGAAATATGTGGTGTTTGGTTTACTGTTTCCAGCTTTTACCACGTAGAGTTAGAACGATGTGAAGTTTACGGTTCTAATGATATATCGCGTAGAGTTATGTGGTGTTTAATTCACACTTTTCAGCTGATACCGCGTAGATTTATGTGGTTTTATAGTTGACAGTTTCTAGCTTTTACCGCGTAGAGTTACGTGGTTTTTTGATCGCTGGTTTTAGCTAATACCGCATAGAGTTATGTGGTGTTTACATCAGTGTTGTCAGCTAATACCGTGTACAGTTATGTGGTTTCATAGTTTACAGTTTCTAGCTTTTACCGCATAGTGTTATATGGTTCGTAGGTCACTGTTTTTACCTATTACCGCGACGAATTATGTGGTTTTGTAGCTTTTACCCCGTACAGTTATATGGATTTAGTTTACAGATTCTTGCTATTACCGCGTAGAGTTATATGGTTTTAGAGTTTACGGTTTCTAGCTTTTACCGCGTAGAGTTGTGGTTTTAGAGTTTACGGTTTCTAGCTTTTACCGCGTAGAGTTGTGGTTTTAGAGTTTACGGTTTCTAGCTTTTACCGCCAAGAGTTATAAGGTATTGTGTTAATTGTTTGTAGCTAATACCGCGTAGAGTTATGTGGTTTTAAGGTTTACAGGTTTTAGTTTTTACCGCGTAGAGTTATGGGGTTTTACGTTTACTGTTTTTAGCTAATACCGCGTAGAGTTATATGGTTTTAGAGTTTAGGGTTTGTAGCATTTACCGCGTAGGAGTATGGGGTTTTGACAGTTTTTAGCGAATACCGCGTAGAATAATGTGGTGTTGAATTCACTGTTTTTAGCTTAAACCGCGTAGATTTATGCGGTTTCATAGTTTACAGTTTTTAGTTTTTACCGCGTAGAGTTATAGGGTTTTTAGTCCACTGTTTTTAGCTAATACGGCGTAGAGTTAAGTGGTTTTAGAGTTTACAGTTTCTAGCTTTTACCGAGTAGAGTTATGTGGTTTTAGAGTTTACTGTTACTAGTCTCTACCTAGAGGTATTAGGTTTTTGTTTCACTGTTTTTAGCGAATACCGCGTAGAAATATGTGGTGTTTGGTTTACTGTTTCCAGCTTTTACCGCGTAGAGTTAGAACGTTGTATAGTTTACGGTTTTAATCATATATCGTGTAGAGTTATGTGGTGTTTAATTCGCACTTTTTAGCTGACACCGCGAAGATTTATGTGGTTTCATAGTTGACAGTTTCTAGCTTTTACCGCGAAGAGTTTTGTAGTGTTTTGTTTATTGTTTTTAACTATTAACGCGTTGAATTATGTGGCTTTACAGTTTCTAGCTTATACCGCGTAGAGTTATGTGGAGTTTCATTCGATGTTTTTAGCTATTACCGTCTCCAATTATGTGGTTTTACAGTTTTTAGCTTTTATCGCGTAGAGTTATGTGGTGATTAATTCACTGTTTCTAGCTAATACCGCGTAGCTTTATGTGGTTTCATAGTTTACAGTTTCTAGCTTTTACCGCATAGAGTTATGTAGTTTATAGGTCACTGTTTTTAACTATTACCGCGTTGAATTATGTGGTTTTAGAGCTTGCAGTTTCTAGATTTTACAGCGAAGGGTTATGGGGGTTTTCATTGTTTTTAGCTAATACCGCGTAGAATTATATGGTTTTAGAGTTTACGGTTTTTAGCTATTACCGCGTAGGGTTATGTGGTTTTAGAGTTTACCTTTTGTATCTTTTGCCGCGTATGGTTATATTAATCATCGGTTTGCATTTTGTGCAAAAACAGTTTATATTATTATAGATTATAGAATCTACATATTTAATCTTTATTTTATATTTTCATGCGCATGATGCAGGATAATCATAGGACTTCAATTTTGGCTTCACCACATCAGGTCATAGTTTTTTTTATAAGGGAAACACTTGCCATCTACATCTTAAATAATGACACTATATTAGTGAATTATCATTAATTGTTAATAATCACGATTTGAATTTATGAAAAGTCAATAACTACGTAATAGTGAAATGGACTTTCTAAAATAGTGATACAGTTAATTTATTAGAAAAGTGAATAAGCTCTATTTAAAATAATTGAAAGTCACTATTTAAAAAAGTTAGTATACAGTATTAAAAAGTGAATATCTAGCATGTAAATCATATATATAAATAGAATTTCTATTTGATATAAACAATTATTATAAATTATTTTTTTCATGACATCAAAATACAATAAAAGTATATATACTTATACACGTAAATTTATATAGTATCTACCAAAAAAGTTACATTTTTATATTATGCTATAAAGATAATATTTAGTCCAGAATTTTGTAATTTAAAACAAACATTTTGTTCATAAATAACGTAATTTGGTCACGTATTGACTAAGCTCCCAATTTCGTTTTGTCACAACTTAGCCTACTTTACCTTATGTAATCTAAGAATTGAGTGCAAAAATCAAATTAATCAAATATTATTTTGATCGATAGTAGAAAACATTCAAAAATATAGCTAGTTCAGCCGCTGTTTCTCGGAAACGGTTAGAGTAATAAAATCGAAATTGATATGATTTGCTAGCAACAAATTAGCAACAAATTATCGAATAATAATAATTGGGCCCAAACAATTTTTACGATTTCTTGCAAAAGGTGGGATTCGCCGATTCTCCTAATTTGCATATCGATCGGTTTTAAACTTTCTGGCCATAGCCATCCAAAAGTAATTAAATAGCAACAAATAATGGCGTTGAATTGACAAATAAATATTAATTAGCAAAAAAGTTACGGAGGTTGCTGTGCTAGCTTAAGATTTAAGTTAGCATAGCCGCTGTTTCTCGTAAACGACTGGAGCAACAAAATTAATTTTTGCGCAATAAATTTGGAAAAAATTGCAACAAATTTTGGTATATTTTTTAGTTCTGCCTTTAAAAGTGGCTGTGCCAACTTAATACGCGTGTATTCACTTAACTTATAATGGATTATACACAAAATATAGAATAGAATAATAGAATAGAAAAATAAACGCAACATTTCATTCAATTTTTAGAAAAATATTTACATAATATTCCTAAAAAGAATATGAAAATGTAACTATTGGGTCATGCCATTATTACCGTTGTGTATTACCTACACCTGTATAGGGGAGACTGGGGTATTTTTGAACAGGGGCATTTTTAAACTTTTTGAATAGCTCATTAATATCGTAATATATGTATAAACTCATCCAATTTTATTTGTACACCTTAATTTTCGGATGCACACTTGCGCTGTAGTTTCTATATACCTGCAAATCACACATGTTAAAAATATATATACTAGCTTTCTTTTGAACGTAATTACGTCTTTTAAAGAAGGTCAAGTAGAATTTGTAAACTCAGTAAAAAAATATTAAATTATATCATTGAATAAATGTACTTTTTATAAAAAAGTTGTTTAAATTTTTTGGGAGAATTAACGATTGCTTTAACGAGTCAATTTGATTATCTAATTCCACAACGTTTCAGAGACATATTTGTCTCCATCTTCAGGTGCTAAACTTAACATTATCACAATGCGTTTATCAACTTATCATTGTTTCAAATTGTCATTTTGTATAGAAGTTTTTTAAATTGTTTTATAAATTTTATGTAAATTTTATTGTAATTTTAATACTTATGTTCTACTTAATAAGTTGTAAATTTTATATTTAAAAATCAAAGTTATTTATCATCAAGCAGAAAAACTTTAAAAATTATTTTTTCCCCATTTAAAATACACATACAAATTTTACACACGGAGAAGTTAAAATTCATAAAAAATAATTTTTGTTTTAGCGTGAAAGTCAAATGTTATATTAATAAATTTGGTGCCTAAAAAAATTCAACGAGTTACTAGATAGTATGGATTTGAATTTACATTAGTTTAGATTTAAAATACTAATGTCTGCATAAAAAAAATTAATGAATAAATCTCAAATTAATTAAAAAATTCCCCAGGGTTGAGGCATTTTTGAACAAAATGCCTTTTTCTTAACCATAAAATAAACTGTCCTATCGATAAATATCGTGGATAAAAAAATTTTGACTTAATAGTTAGAGACTAGTACTTTATGTTGCCATGGTCCCAGGTATAAAAATGTATTGTTTTCGATAAGAAAAAAATTTAAAAAGAAATTTCAAAAATCCCCAGTATCCCCTATATCTGCTGTTCTATCATTTCTCACTGATCCTCAACATTTTTTAGAATTGTTCTTACATTATTTAATATTTAGAAATATCTAAAAATTTCAAAGTAATATTATTGGTTTAAATACAATTGTACGTATAACTAAGTGATTTTTAGCTACATAAATAACGCAATATCGAGATCGAAATAGTGCTTTTAAAAGGCTTTACAGTTTAATAAGCAGCGTCGTATTAACAGTCTTATCTTAGTTCTATGAAGAAAATAAGAAATTAAAGAAATTTTATCCAAAATTTAATATGAAAAATTTGTTTCTTTTGGCCTAATAATCTTTAATTTCTTATTTTCTTTATAACTTTGATCCAAATTAACCAATTTAAGCTTCTTTTTTTTTAAATCATCTCTACTTGAACTCAACTTTCTTCTGGTTTTTGGTTTAAGTGCCTATCTCTATTTGTTTCCGAGTAGTAAGCGATCAAATTGGAAGTAATTTTTACTGATATTATTATTAGATGTCGAATAACTTGCGTAAAAGTGTCCATTCGCAAGAGATAACTTGGCTTTCTTCACATTTTTAGATTATAAAAGACATACAAAGTTAGGATAAGATCCATTACCCGGAGGTCAAGTACTCCCCTTGTTAGTTTAATGAGTAGTAGCTGTAAATTACAGCCCATTAAATTCAACAATTTTTTTTCATAGTAGTGCAAATTTGGCGATTTTTGAAAAAAAGGAACTTCTTGTAAAAGCTATATCTCAAACCCAATTAATCAATTTGAAAAACCTACTAATAAATCAAAACCTCTTTAAAAGAGGAAACTTTTGGCGCCTATAATGTCTCAAACTTTTCTAACCAAGAGAAATGGTAAGTGTTAAAAATCACCTGTAAAAATGCAAAATTTTGTGTTTATATTTAGGTTTACAGACTGATCTGCATGATGTTTGTACTAATCTGTACCACGCTTTTTCATAGACGGTGAGAAGACGTAGCAATCTACGTTGAGTTTGATAAAAAATATTAAAAAGTGAGTTCAGGAGAGCTTTCTAAATATAGCTTAATTTTAGCGATTATATAATTCTAACTCGAAAGCAGAGAACTCTAGGTTTGTAAAAAATTATCATAACTTTTTACAGAGTTGAATAATCAGAATTGCTGCGGTAGCAAAAAAGCTGCTACAGAATGGGAAGCTTCGGATAGGCTGGGTCAAATGCACAGATCGTTATCGATGCCACGAGGTCGGTTACATCGCAAAAGCGCAGTCGATCGGTTATCACAGTGATTCCGGTGCGGCCAAGAGGGCCACAAAGCAGTGGATTGAGCGGCAAATAAGAAAATAGCGGCGCCTAGAGTGCTCCAAATCAATCTAAACTTTGTTGTGACGCAGGATCTGCTGCGACGATTGGTCAGAGAAGTACAGGGATCCCATTGAGGATCGAATTAGGTGAGTAATGTCACTGGCAGAGCGGTCATCTGAAATGTATGTAGAAAACGGCCACGCCCCTCCCCAATTTTACCTGGGTGGAGGTGGCGGGTATACGAGTATGCAGTTGATACCTTCCACCCAGTAACAACATCGTTAAGTATGCATACTTGAATCCACATAAACGTAAAAGCCCAAATTACTTGCCCATGATTATTGTTTTCGGGATCACTGACCCAGACGGTTAGCTCCGTCCTGCATCCTTTGACCAAGCATTCTTCAAATGATCTTTGGATCAAGTTTAACCCCCTATGTTATGAATATCTTTGGATAGCGAATTTCACCAGCTTTCCATTTCTGCCATAAAAAATGGGGGATCTAATTTTAAAAACTCGACTCGACCTTTAAATGACCTAGAAGGTCAAGTTTAAGGTCAAATTCAAGGTCACCATCAGATAGCAAAGAAAAAATGATACAACTTTTGTCTGAAATATTTTCTTCGAAAATGCATATTTGACGAGTTATTATGCCTTCCCGGAACTTTTGACACACCCTGTATATGGGAAAATCTCCCTAACTTTTAATTTTTGGCGAAAAAACGTAGGATCAGGCAATCTTAGGAGCACACCTTTGAAATTTTGTATGAAAGGTTAGGAATATTATTGGAATTGATTGGTATAATGTGCTTTCATGAGCGAGAAATGCTCCAAAAGTTGTGCGCGATATTTCATTTTTTTTTATAATAAGATCAGAAAAAATAGTGACATGGTTATTAAGATTTTATGTATAAAGCATAGAATAATAAAAATATAACGAAATATAATAAACATCAGTAACTGTCACAGAATAACAACTTATAGTCGATATAATTGAAAATTCCTCACAATACAACTCTAAATTTCCCCAGTAAACATCGGTCGGTTCCGTAAATTCTAGTAAACGCGTACGATTTCGGTCAATAGTTTTTGGAAATAAAACTAAATTTTATTAGAATTTCAATGAAAATGTATTCTACTTGTCACAGAAAATCCAATTTGTAATTTATTCATGTTTTAATTAATTTTAGTTAATTTTTTTTAAATCAGCACTTCTTAAAAAAATCGTTTACATTGCTGACACTTTTGGAGCATTAATAAAAAAACCCGGTAAATTTGACAGATTGATGGATTTAATATGTTCTTTAAGAGATTTTTACTATTTTGATGTGCTGTACACAGAAAAAATATGACAGTCTTCCAAAGTCACATTGCTATGAATTTTTCAACGAGTTTCGCATGAATTCTTTTACTTAAATTTTATTTTCTACTTCATTTTTGCAAGCATATACTTGCGCTATACCTCAATTTATTTCTTTTTACATCTACTAAATGTAGAATTTGGTTATTTGCTGATTTCGAAAATATTGTAGTCATTAGAGAAAAATATGATAATTTTAAAATTTAGTGAAATTCGAATGACACAATTTAAACCATTGAAACTTTTTATTCGGAAGGGAGCACATCAAAATATGGAAGACTTTTTTAATGCACTATTAAAATAGAATACTTGTTTAAAGTTTCAACCATTTCCAAGCAATGCTCCAAATTTTACAGTAACCATAATAAATTATTTTTTCCAAGTGACACGATATTTCATCATTTTTCTTACATTTTTCAATTATTGAAGCATCAATTTGAGACAAACGAGTTTGACAAAGTATCTATTGAGCTTTAACCGTATAGATGGAGTATAGAACTATAAATTGTAACTGGTACAAAGAGGTTAAAGACATTTCAAAGCTGCTAAATCAGTGAGCGACACAAAAAAAAAGTTAGGGAGATTTGCCCATATATAGATACTTATGCGGACCTTATCTTTATTATAGACTTGCTTTGGTTTTTATAAATAAACTATCCCTCTGGTTATCGACCAAAACGGGGTCCCATTCGCTTTTCAATTTCAACAAAAAATGGAATATACAATTCTTCAACTGAACATGAGTTAAAAAGGGTTGTAGACGGCAGTCCGCATAAGTCCCTGAGTCCGCATAAGTATTCTTACGTGTAGCTAGAATTACGTTGACCGCGGACGTCAGTATAAGTCCGCGAGTGTCAGCATAAGTGATATTACGTCGGAAAATCAAAAGTGGTTACTCGAAATAATGTTTTTGATTAAACGGTTCTTCGAAAAATATTTTTTCGAAAAATAGGTTTTCGAAAAAGTGGTCCTTTGAACAAACTAGCGGTTGAAAAAGTAATTTATAAAAAACTATCCGTCGAAAAAATGTCTTTCGAAAAAATGTATTGGAAAAAAAATTTTGAGTAGTGACACGGTTTTGTAGCTCAATTAGATCCTCAACTAAAAAAGATTGTGCTAGTTTAATAATTAAAGTAGCATGGGGTAAATATTATTTTACAATGCATAGGGGTTAAAAATAATCTAAAGTAATAATAATTTATATTTTGTCTTAATTTAGTAGAATCAATCGCAATTAATAAATATTTAATGATGTATCGTATTTTACACGTATTTTTAACATTTTAAGGATTGTAGGGTAGTTAGTTATTGCAATCGCACTATCGGCACCGAGCTACCCTAAAGTACAAAATATGCCGCAAAGTCTGTATCGATAGCCCGAATAGATATCGAGGAACGATGGTGGCTATGTTAGGTTTAGGTTTAAGCTAGAATAGTCACGGTTCGTCGGAAACTGCAAGAGCTATAAAATCAGTTTTGGTTGAACAAACTAGCAACAAATTAACAACAAAATCTGATGTAGGTTTTGACGTGGGCTTGTAAAGTGGATAATCTAGCTTTACAGACGTTTAAAATACTCAAATTTAACAATTGTTTATTTAAATTTTTTCGCGATAACTAATTTTAAAAATTAATAGATGTGTTCTTAGAATATTTATTTATATTATTATAATAATCTTGAATGATTCTTAGATTTTTTGAAAAACTACAGAGCTATCTTAACTGATTATACAATAGATTAGTTGATGAATGTGTCTTTTACAGTTCGTATCAAGGTCAAATTAGTATACAATTTACCATCAGTATTAGTTTAAATAATTCAATGTACAAACAACAGTAAATAGTTTGGAATTTATATAAATATTAAAACTGTATTCTCGTATTGAATGTATATAGTGTAACGTTCTCGATTACTTAACCACATAAGTAATATCAAGAAAACTAGAATTGCATATGATTATTGCGCCCGTGACAATAATATAAGATTAATTAGTCCAAGTCATAATTTCAACCCAGAAACGGTGTAGGAAGTATTGACTGCATACCTAATTGTCAGTTTCAAGTTACATGAGGTAAAGGATAGGATTACGGTTGAAAATTTAACCATAAGATTGTAATATGTACAAAAATGAATTAGAAATGTATTTTCAATCAAACGTAAATAATTATTTTTAATTACACATTAAACAATCAATAATTGAATGAATAAATTTTTTTTTAAGTACTTAAGGTAGAACCCGCCTGACTTTAGTACACTATCTACGCAACGTGTCCATAAGCCAGTCGAATTTGATACGTCTATTACAATGAGAATTATGAACTCTTTAATGTTACTGACAAAGAATGTATTTATAAATAATAAAGATCTAAATAATAAAAATACCAAGTAAACAGTCGGTAAGAAAGTCAAAAGAATATTGTTTAGTTTAGATGTACAGTGATACAATTTAAAAGTTGCGAAAATTCAATATGAAATATTTACCTCATACATTTCCATTGTAAATTTATCATGTTCTTTCTTCTGAGCTTCATTAGGGTTTTGAATGATTGTTTTTTCACCATCAATTTTAAATTGCTTCAACTGATGACTTAACATACCTTCTATTGGTTTACAGTTGTATGTATCACAAATTTTACCAACTACTTCAGTAATTGCGTATGTCTGCAAGAAGCAATATTATTTATATGTTAAAGAAAATAGTTTATTGTATAATATAGTGTACCACTGTATTACAAGTGAATATGAAAATAAGTTATGTCAAAAATATCGATTAACCCGATTTTCTGTTTTTCAGATATCCTTTATTGATATGGGGAGCAATTTTATAATTTTATATACTGAACAAGAAACTAATATATTGCAAATATCTTGTTAATGAATTCCAATAAAGTAGAATAAATGAGGAATAGAATGTGTGGGGAATTCCCATATTTAGCGACGGAGATTTGTATTGTATTTAGATTTATATAGATTTCAGTAGCGTATTGATAGCGCAAGACATTGGTAACTCTTAATGAAATAAGCTATATTATTATTGACTGCTGGTCTAATTAACAACTGTGATGGGCCTATTACGCCACATTACGAAAAATAACTGACAATCATGGGTAGAAAAATTTTTCCCATCCATATCTATATATAACATCTCTCGATGCTGATTATATTAAGTTAAGATGAATTTAACTTCCAATATTTACTAAGGGGATAAGCCTGTTTGAAATTATGAAAAAATCGATTTTTTTAGTTTTTTTAAAGAAAATGTTATTAAAAATCGTATTTTCTATACCGCATGACATAATTTTATTATATTATAAGATTATGACTATAATTAAGAAACGCGGTTTTGTTGAGAATTCAACATTTACGTAAAAAAAATTGAATTTGGCGCCGCAGTGCTAGTGCGCTCTTTCATAGAATAAATAAAAATTACATACAACTGTAGAAATACATAACCTGATATTTAGTCTGCATTGACAGCTGTTTTGTAATTTGTTCACTATTAAGTACCTGCTGAAAGCTGAACAATTCTTTTAATTTGATAGTATAAATCAACAGTGTAAAAAAGTTAATGTTTAAGAAATTATTGTAGTGTCACTAGGATTTGTTCTACACTTCAACAGATTTGTCGGATACGTATTTTTCTTTATTTCATTTTAATGGTTATGTGTATGTAAATATTAGAATGTATTAATCTCTGTGGCTATTTTATTTACAGATAGAGAAGAAAGAATGATATCAAGTGTTGCTGTATTGGATCAATGGACATTTTATTTATGTTTTGAGTGAAAAGTTCAAGCGTAAAGTTTATAATTAAAAGTTTATAAAGTGTGTAATTTTAATGTAAAGTTTATTATTTTAAACTTTAGGAGTTAAAAAAATCTGAATATTTTCAAGAGTTATTTTCAACGTAAACTATTTCATATAAGAAATGACAGCTACATGTTCGCATACAACTACCTGAATGTTAAATAAAAAAACTGCTTCTGATGATAGAAGATTATCTTCACTTTTTTTTTTTATTATTTTAACGTCGCTCTTTCTATGCTCCCAAACCGGTGCTAATCAGCGACGGAGGTCATACGATGTCTTGGTGAAGAAAGCACTTGTTGAAAATACATTCGCCAGTGGTGCTTCTATCAATCGGCCGGGGCCGGGAATCGAACCTGGGACCTCCAGATTACGAGCCCGACGCCCTACCGACCGAGCCATCGCAGGCCTCTATTATCTTCACTTCCAAGAGTTTCTTCTCTTCAAGGATTTGCAAGTATCATTTCTAAATTTATATCAAATTGGTAAGTTCATTTCGAGTATTATATTATTTCAAACATATTTTTCTTGTACTTTCATTTTGTAGCCACCTGTCAACTGCATTTTATATTTGAATTTTGGGATCTAATAAACCGATTTTTATGATTCTTTTTTTTTAATTTGTTATAACATAAAAAATATGAAGAACGGTGTGGTTTAATTACCCAATAAAAAATTATTTACATAAGAAATATAATACACTTTATTGTTTATAATTATATCAGCAAAAATTATATTTTGATTCAATTATAGATTAATAAATAAAGACAGCAGTAAAAAATAGATAATTAAGATGTAGAACACGAAATTATTCTCAACACTGGCGTGCGGAAAGTTCAATTTTCGAAGCGTGTGGGATGCTTCGAAAATAAACAATCCCGTTCGTGTTTTGAAATTAGATTCGTTTCTCACGCGATGTATTGAAAGTCACTGGCGAAACAATTATCTATATTGTTATAATAAATATGAGTGCTAAAACTAAAGTTTAATTGATTCGTTCATTATTATAATTTCACGATTATTTTTTTTTTAAGACGTATGTGAATTTTCTAATTAGAAAATATAATTGTACTGTTTGTGTGTGCATACGCCGGTACTTTTTTTTGTTTTCAAATGAATTAATAAATAATTGTGTGTACTGAAATTATTGTGTTTTATTATTTCTTATTATAATTAAATAACGTTTTTTTTTAATATGGATGATCAGCGCCAGCCCCCGTCCATCAGTCACTCGCTACGCTCGTGCCTGCAAATGCCGGCGGGCACTAATCAATCTTTTCTCTCTCGCTGTCTCTTTCTCTCCGTTTCTCTCTCTTTCTCTCGCTTGCTCTCATTATATTTTTTTATTGAACTTTCCGCAACTTGTGTTGAAAAGTAGTATACGATAGTCGTGCGAAGTAATATTCCCACCTATTTTCACCTATTTTCACCTATTTTCACCTATTTTCTGCACGTGTATCGTAATGTACTATTACTTATTACTGTTGTCTTTATTTCTTTATCAGTAATCACGTAAAATATTCCTCGTTCCATAAGATAACATTTATGAGCTTGTTCTTGAACTCAGTGCTTTTGTTCGATAATAATACTTCTGGAGTGCCGAAATGAACAAGACTTGTAAGACCAAAATATATTCAAATCCATGTGTAGGTCAAGACAGTAACCCAATAACATCTCTTATTATCTCTTGCCATGGCTTTTTAATTACACGACTTTCCATCAGACCCGAGGGATGATGTTGCTACACCTTGCATTGCTGGCAAACATAACACTTGCGTATGTACTCGTCAACCTCGACATAGTAAAGTAGTCAAAAATATAACTTTGCCACACGAGCAAATGTTTTTTCGCTGCCAAGATGGCCAGCTGCTGGATCATCATGGCACTTACAGAATATGGCCTGCCTATGCCCTTCAGATACGACTAACTTCCAATAGTCTGATTTAATAATCGTCTGACAACAACAGACGAAATTATGAAACTGGAGTTTTTACACCCAACTGGCGAGTCAGTTCGTTGCACTACGAATATTATATTATCAACGAAGACTATGATTGGTAACAACTTTAAATTGGTAACCTTTTACGTATGGTCTAAACTTCTTAATCACCTATGATACGGCCAGGCATTTCCGTTCTGTGTATTCATCTCCGTCGACAATCTGTTGCAACAATGCACCGATACCAGAGTTACTCGCGTCTGTCTAGACTCGTAACCGGACATTTTGCCGTATGACACTTCGCCGTCGGACCCTTCGCCGTAAACATTTCGCCGTATGAGACCTTTTGCCGTATAATATTTCGCCGTATGAGACATCTTGCCGTATAACATTTCGCCGTATGTGACATTTTGCCGTACGCGATTGGGTTATAGGGTTATAGGGTTATTGGTTGAGCAGGGGGTTTGGGGGGCGCAGCCCCCCATTACACTTTTGTTGTTACACACATACAGTATCGGTAAATTATTTGTAATTATAACTAGACTATAATAACAAACAATTTTTCAATTTCAATATATGATTTTGTTTACACTCAAAGTTAATCGCCTAAGTACTTGTGATTAATTGATTAGTTATCATTCATTTTTCATAAGTATTTTTTCCTACTTTACGGCGAGAAGTTCCTTACGGCAAAATGTCACATACGGCAAAATTCCATACGGCGAAATGTCCCACACGGCGAAAAGTAACACGGCGATTTGTCCGACGGCGAAGTGTCCAACGGCGAACTGTCATACGGCAAAGTGTCATGGAACCGTCTAGACTACATGCACACGTTCGTGGCGGGAGTTTGCAGAACAGCAGCTGTCATTAACACAGGATGTAAAGACATGAGGGGCACTCTCTTGTTCTTCCAGCCAAACATAACTCTGGTCTTTCTTGATCAGACATGTTAACGGCTCGGCTGTGGTAGCATAGTTGGGCACAAAATAATTGGGGATAAAATTACTTTATAGCCATAAGAATCATCGATATATAATAGTTTTATCGTGAGTTTCTCGCCTAAGAATCAGAGTTCAGATATACAATATCGCAGTCGTAGAATAAATACAAATACGGCGAATATCACAGTAAGTCAGCCGATAAAATATAATACAAATAAAATAACTGTCAATACATCAGTTGCAATACTATCACAATCCACCGCTCATCGAAACCGGCAGTCAGATCGGCCAAAGCCCACACAGGGCAGAAGCACGATTCTGATCAAACCGGCGGAGGGGCAGACGTATGAGGATGTTCTACAAGTCCATACGTCTGAAGGTGGATCCTGCGAAGACAAAGACGGGCGTACGGCAGATACGAAAAACAAAGCGGGGTGGTGTTTTGCTGCGCCTTGGTAAACAAGAGACGCGGCAAGATTTCCAACAGACCTTGCAGGACTCTCTCGGAGAAAGAGCCCAGGTAAAGGACTTGACAGCTACGACAACGCTGGAGTTGCTCGACTTCGACAGTGTCGTGACAGAAAACGACGTTAAGGACGCCACTAACCTCGAACTCGGGAACAGCGCAGTAAGAAGGGACATGTTTTTGGATCTAACGCCCGAGGCTTGGCCCTTGCGGTATGCGGCTTTAACGCGAGGGACGCGAGCGCGATTCTTAAAAAAGGAAAAATAAAAATCGGTTGTGTCTATTGCCGCGTGACACCTACGCTTCGCGTATCTAGGTGCCACAAATGCCTCGGATACGGACGTATTAAAAAAGACTGCAAAGGACCGGACAGACACCGGTGTTACTGGCGATGTGGCCGAGAGGGGCACGATGCACAAGCGTGCAAAAACACACCTGAGTGCTTCCTCTGTCCTAAAAAGGACAACAAGTGACTCGCACATGTCGCTGGTTCAGGCGCATGTGTAGCATTTAAGGCAGCACTGACGACGACGAAGACGAAGACAATAAAATGCCAGTAACTGTTCTCCAATGTAATATGAATCGGAGTAGCGTGGCACACGCACTGCTCCCTCAAATTGCGGTGGAGCTGGACGCGAACATCCTCGTCATCAGCGAACAGTACCGGAATTTGACACTGCCAAACTGGCTCGCTAGCAACACGGTGCGAAAGACCACGGACTGCAATTTGCGTTACAAAAAACGGAACTTGTGCTTGTAACTAGATGAATCGACATAGGGATACCGTTGACAGTCGGACACGAACGCGTGGTGGTCCGAGACGGGGTCAAGTATCTAGAGGTGACTCTGGATACGAAACTGAGATTCTGGCCTCACATACGCACGGTAACTAAAAAAGTACAATAAAAGACAAAAGCCTTGAGCAGACTGATGGCTAACATGAACGGACCGAGAGCGAGCACTCGATGTTTCATAGATTGAGCGAATTTTGATTCGAGAATGAATGTCTTTTTGGACACGCAAGGACAGCCCCCCAGTCTGAAGTAATATGAATAACAGTTCCGGGCTAGTGTCGGTGCGAACAGAGATATGTAGGTTTAGCGAGTGGGTATCAGTAGTTTGCTCCTACTGAGTCCCACAATGGGTGGACTGTCTGCTCTTGCGAGGGGGTGGATGGTTTACCGGTTGTGCGTAAAATGTCTACCACAGACGCAAAAAAAAACATACAATTTAAAATTGGACGACACATAAAGCATTCATTCATCACCGCTATCTCTCGTCACCTAGCATCCCTTAAATACTTTTTTGTAACACATTTACGAAAATCGCGTTTTTGCGCCCTATAAATAGGGACTATAGTAGTCCTTTTGCACACATAAAGAAAACGCTCGCTAAACCTCGAGGAGCGGGCGTTTTTTTTCAGCAGCGGGCGTTTTCTTTATAGACCCCCTTTTTGCGTCTCCTGCGTAGATTTAGACTTTTACTTACAAGGAGGGGTTCCACCTTCCGGAAAACAGATTTCGTTGCAAATTTCAGAGCTGTTTTCTGGTACCTAAATATGAAAAAATTCATATGAAATTCAATCTCATAGGCTGTTTGACGAAAATTATACGCAGTTATCGAAAAATCGTGAAAAAAATATGTTTAAGCTTAATCGCCAATAACTCGAAAAAATAGACGTAGTTGCTCAAACTGAAATTCATTAAATAGTTGAGATCAAGTAGACACGGTTTTAAAAAAAAAGAAGCTCAAATATCTCAATTTGGACAATAGTTATGGAAAAAATAAGTATTAGATAAAATTTTAACGAAAATTTAGTATTAAAATTTGATAGACTTTTTAGGCAAATATTTCGTCTAATTCTTATTAAGCTTACACATATTCTTGTCATGATTTTTCGATAACTGCGTATAATTTTCGTCAAACAGCCTATGAGATTGAATTTCATATGAATTCTTTCATTAATAAAATATTACTTATGTCGACTGTAGTATAACTAAATTAATTAATAATTTTTTCATATAATTGACTGTCAGACCGATAAAAATATTAATTAATTTAATTGAATTCTTTCATATTTGGGTACCAGAAAACAGCTCTCAAAGTTGCAAAGAAATCTGTTTCTCGGAAGGTGGAACCCCTCCTTGTAAAAAATTGTAAAAAAATTGATTTTCGGAACGTGATTGTTTAATTATTTTAATATTATAAGACGGACATGTCCGCGTCCGTACGTACGTACTTACGAACGTGTTCATTTTTTTCACGTAATTTTATGATTATTATGATGTACCATTAGTTCTTACAATTGCACAAAGAAATGTAAACATAGTTAATAAGCTAAATTATTTAATAAAATTTTTCTAATCATTAACATACTAAGACGGGCAAGTCTATACTCGAATAGACGTATAGTCTTATAGCGTATGAGAGGGCTCGATAGCTCAGGCGATAGCGTGCTGGACTACCACGCTCGGGGTCGGAGTTCGATCCTCGCTAGATGCGAAAATTTTTTTATTTGATCATTTATTGTTTAACGATAAAATTTCTTTAAAAAAATAAACGTTTACTGCCAAGAGTAATATTACAATTACGTTAATTTTAGTCAAATTTTAGGGGAGAAAGTATCTTTCAACAGCTCTATGTAGCTGTAAAATTTATAATTTATGTTTGAAGTACGTTTATCGTCATGACTAAAAAAAAATCGACACATGACTACAGCGCCATTCGAAGCCTCGTGATCGAGCGGCTATCGACAGAGGATATAGCTCCGACCTCTCTTTAATCGTCAAATATGATGATTGATATGTAGCATTTCAGAAATAAGTCTTTTTTTATAACAAGAATCTTTATCTATTCTTGTTGCATCTTGCCAGTTAAAATTGGGATTTACGTTATTTAAAATATGTGCAGTAACAACGGCATATGGATTTTTATTGTTCTGATGTTCTTCTATTCGATTTTTTAGACAGCTTCTAGTTGTAGGAGCAGTTAGGGATAAACCGAAATTGGCAATCCAAAAATGGCAAGTATCGTCGAAAAATTCCATTCTTTTCTCTTATTTTTTTTTCATATACAATATTTTCACTTCCTTTTTTATATTTTTTACAACGACTTCTCCTATCTTATTTTTGGCTTCATTATTTATTTCCAAATTATCTAATTTTGTCTCAACGTTTTTAACTATGGAAATTAAGTCTTTTTTACACATATTTTTTATACATTTAATTTCGGGCCTAAACTTACAATATCTAATACATCGTTCGGTATAAGCGTTTTTGTGAGATTCATTACATAATGATTGTTCGAAATTGAATTATCATTGTCAGTTCTTTTTTTTTTATTAAATAATTAACTTTTTTATTGTGTAAATTCACTAATTTAAGAAACTTTTTTCAGCCTTTCTCTCAGATAGAGCAAAAAATTGATTGAGTGTCAACTGACATATATTACTTCGTTCTATCTTAAATTTTAGTTGATTTAACGATTTATGTAAAGAATTAATTTGTATGTATGCAAGTCTTTAATTTCAAATTTTAGTAATCTTGTTGGAGTGGTGGAGTAAAAAAATACACTGTGAGGTCTTAGTAATAATATAATATAAAATAATAATAGAGTGGCAAAAGCCTGTCGGCACGTCCGACTACATCGGAGTCTTGGCGTAGAGTCTTAAAGAGTATAGTACATAATAGGCGCTTAGAGTATAGAAGCGAGGCATGCGCGGTACGCTTGCTCTTGCGTGAGTTCGTATGACTGCACAAAATCGTTGTAAATCAATACATGGCGCGACATGTACCATTTCGGAGTAATATAACGATCATAAATATTTATGATCGTTATTACAACAATCTATAGGATTGTTTATTAACTTGATATGTAAACCGATATTTATAGAAACTACTCAAGAAGTTCAACTTGAAAAATCGCTTACTCATGTTCATAATGTGATTCGGAATAACATCGTTATGTTTGCATTCAAGAAGAAATAAACGCTTCGATTGTGTTTTGGCTAATAATTCGTTCTTTAACCAAGTCTTCAGAAATTTCGTCAATTTGCATCCGTGTCTTCTAGAGATGTTTTTGAAAATGATACGCCCCTCGTGTCTTTGTTAATAAAGTAGTGCCAGAAAAGGTCTGAAAATATAATCAGACGAAACGTTGCAATTTTTATATTTAATTTATATATTATTATATATTTTAATTTATATATATGTATATTGTAACGGGGCGATCCTAGCCGATGCTCCTCGTCGAGCACCGCTGTCGAGCGAACTTACCTGCGTGACCTACGCGCCGCGCTGCCGTGTCCCTCGATGCTGCGATATCGCGCACGGACGTTAGCCGTGGTGCAAACACGATATCCCGGTGATGCGCCGCTAACAACGATAGCGATTCTCCACCGCGAGGAGAATCGCCGGAACCGAGTCACACTCGGGACAGGAGGAAAGAGAATATACTTTCCGGGTGCTCGTGCCTGTTGAAGTACTTGAGGTTCGGCCGCTCAGAATGCGCGCCAACTAGAAGGTTGACGCGCCCGCGTAGGCGGCTGGGTAAGCAGGATAGGGATACGAGGTCTCGAGAATAACTACACGAGAGTTTAATAACTAATAAACTAGGCGTATATTCTAGGAGAACAAAAATAAGTATTAGTGATATTTACATGATATTAGCGCTCGGTTGCGCTACAACTACAACAAGACAAAGGGTATACGGTCGACCTCGGGGTCGTACGCAATAGCGCGGCGAGTTCGCGGTGCGCGGAAAATACGCGTTGATCGGCAACCGTCCCGTGTTGCCTAATCGATTTACCGCGTGCGCGAGGAGGCCGAGTAGCGGACCGCGCCTTATACTTTTAGTGCTCGCTGCACTGTGCTGAGCTTATTACGGGGTAGCTCAGCATCACGGGAAAATCAAAGCAACTTACTTTGCGCACGGATGCGCCGGCGAGTTGATCAATTCCTCGCTCGCTCGTATCGGGAATGGCTGGACTTCCTCGAGCGTCGGGGAAGAGGCGCAGCGTCGATGTATCGTCCCGAGGATAATACCCTCGGCTCGGGCAGTGGGGCAACACACGTGCACACACTAATCTCGCACTAGACCGCTCTCTCTCTCTCTCTCGTTCTTTCTCTCACTCACTCTCGCTCGTATCGGGATCGCGTACCTAATCGGGTTCCGACCAGAAACGGACTGATCGAGACTCGGTGTCTCGCGGACCTTCGCGACGTTGCGCGATCGCGCGTAATCACGTGGTTACGCGGTTTTCGAGTTTACGGGCTATCGAGCGTTTCGGAACACGCGCCCGTTATATCCTCCCTCCAGAGTCGACTATACCCTGGATAAGAGACTCTCAAAAAAACTACGAAGAAAACTCACGCGACGTTGGATTATCATCGGTTTTTAAGGAGGGCTTGATAATATCGGGATTGATCAAGGTTCGAACAACAAGAATTTTTAACACAACAAATAGAAGGGAAGGTTAGGAAGATCATTAGGATACGTCGTTTTTAATAAAAAGTGTCCTTTATTGATCGTCACGAACCAATGGTGTTTACAGATGTTTAGTTAAGTTACAAAATATGCCGACGTTTCGGACGTTTTTTCGCCGTCCCTTTTCAAGGCTAAAAAATTAATAATTTACAAAATATATAGATTAATACCCAGTAGTGAAATATTTACATCGATGTCACAAAACAATTACATAACTCACCAAATTCTAACAAAACTCAAAAAAACCACATATCACTCGTGTAAATCTCGCAAAAGCCACTCTTCATTATTACATATCCATTCTATAAAAATTCAACACATCACGTTTAATTCTCGAATTAAAAACAATAATTTTCAGTAATACCATTAAAAAGAATACAATTTAAAAACCTTTTTGCTAATTTTCACCACCCACGCTGTCGTCTCCAGAACACATTGTTTAAAAAATATATATATATCTATATACATGGGACCTCCCCGAAGGGAGTCCTAAGTCACTATGTATATAGATATATATATATATTTTTTAAACAATGTGTTCTGGAGACGACAGCGTGGGTGGTGAAAATTAGCAAAAAGGTTTTTAAATTGTATTCTTTTTAATGGTATTACTGAAAATTATTGTTTTTAATTCGAGATTTAAACGTGATGTGTTGAATTTTTATAGAATGGATATGTAATAATGAAGAGTGGCTTTTGCGAGATTTACACGAGTGATATGTGGTTTTTTTGAGTTTTAATTTTGTAAATTATTAATTTTTTAGCCTTGAAAAGGGACGGCGAAAAAACGTCCGAAACGTCGGCATATTTTGTAACTTAACTAAACATCTGTAAACACCATTGGTTCGTGACGATCAATAAAGGACACTTTTTATTAAACATTACTTGAACGAACGATAGATTCTTTTAAACAATATACGTCGTTTTTAGTCGCGCTTCGCGTTTTTCGTGACGAATCTGTTACGTTAACCGAAACGTTTTTATTTCGCGAACCTTTCGGACGACCGCGGCCTCTTTTTATCGGTTCGGACGGTTTGTTCGTAATTCTAACGCGAGAAGGCTTCTTTGCAACGATCGTATTCTTTCTCGGTCTCCCCCTTCGCTTGGGGTTTGATTGTGTTTTTACAGGTTTAGCGTCTGCCGTACATCGCGCACGCGTTTGCGCGTTGACGCTTTGATCGCTATCTGATACACTCGCAGATGTATCCGCATTTGCATCCTGCTGCGCGCTCGCAGACTTTCGTTCGCTCGGAAGCAGCGGGCCGCGCTTCGCTGCGTGTACGCTCGCATCCCTCGGCGGTTGGGCGTCGATCTCGACGTCGTCTTCTTCTTGTGCAGTCTCAAATGGCTTTAATTGTGAGACATGCACTAAGTCGACGATATAGCCATTTTTATCAAGCAATCTATACGTATTTGCGCCAAGTCGGTCATTAATCATGTATGGCCCAGCGAAATTAGGCGCTAACTTCGCCGCTCGGCCCTCCGCAGTTGAGGAAATAATTTTATTTGCTTTCCACACCAAATCTCCGATTTGATAATCATGAGCTCGGCGTTTGGCGTCGTAATATTGTGCTTGCCGTTCTTGTGCATTTCTCGCGCAATCAGCGGCTGTGTCTCGCACGTCTGCTAGAATACGCATTCTAGCTTTCCATTTTTCGATTGCGTTTTGCTGCTCTTGTTCTGCAGCGGCTATATCTTGCGCTCTTTTTATCAAAGACGGCGGCGTTGGTTGCCGGCCGTAATTTAAAAGCGCTGGGCTCGTTTCTGTCGAGCTATGTGCCGATGTATTATACGCGTAAACTATTTCGCTTAGTTTTTCGTCCCAAGTCGAGTGACTCTCCTCGATGAAAGACTTTATCATTGTCTTGAGGGATCGATTTACGCGTTCGACAGGATTTGCCTGTGGATGGTATGGAGGAGTCGTAGTGTGGAATACACCGTGCTCTTCAAGATATTTATCGACAAGACGATTTTTAAACTCGGTCCCATTGTCCGACAAGAATACCTCGCTAACTCCATACCGTAAGAATACTCGCTCTTTAAGCTCTTTTAGTATCGTTTGTGCGTTCGCCTTACGAATCGCGACGCACTCTATCCACCGCGTGAATAGATCTTGGAATACTAAGATGTATTCTTTGCCGTGTCTACTGCGGGGAAATGGACCCATAATATCCGCCGCGACAACTTGCCATGGTCGATCGAAAACACGGCGCCCCATCAAACCTGCAGGCGCTCGTTGCTCAACTTTACATTGTTGACAAACGAGACATGTTTTAACGTACTCTTGTACGTCTCGGTACATTCTAGGCCAAAAATAGTACAATGAGACGCGAGCGTATGTTTTCTCGCGCCCCAAGTGGCCTGAAGTCGGCTCGTCATGGCACTCTTGCATGACTTCTTGTCGTTTTTCCTTTGGAACGACAATTTTCCAAGCATCATCCTAGTCGATTTCCGCTGGAAGTATTTCGCTTGGGCGGTGTATATATAGCTGTCCACCTATTGTTTTGTAGCGTGGAAAGTCTCGCGGCTGTTGCTGTATTTGTTCGCGTAGGCGCGTATACCACGTATCGCGCGTATCGCTCGCCCATGAGATTGCGCAAATCTCGGGTGCCTCGTCCTCGTGCATTCTCGACAATGCATCGGGGACGTGATTAAGCGCCCCTTTGCGGTGCTCAACAGTAAAAGAGTGCCCTTGCAACTCTAGCGCCCATCGCGCTAGGCGCCCTGTTGGATTACGCAAATTGCATAGCCAACGAAGACTGCTATGGTCCGATATAACTCGAAAGTCATAACCCTCGATATAAGGCCTGAACTTCTTTATTGCCCATATTACAGCGAGACATTCTCTCTCGGTTACGCTGTAATTGCGCTCAGCTTGTGTCATGATGCGGCTAGCGAATTCGAGCACTCTCTCTTCGCCGTCTACGTACTGTAAAAGTACTGCACCCAAGCTTGAGTCACTTGCATCAGTTTGCACTACAAACTGCGCTTGGAAATCCGGACGTTGGAGCACTGGCGCTGTGGCCACAAACGCCTTTATTTGCGTAAAAGCTTTCTCTTGCTCCTCTCCCCACTCATACTTACGCCCGTTCTTCGTAAGCTGTGTGAGCGGCTCCGCTAGCGTCGCATAATTTGGTAAGAATTTGCGATACCAAGACGACATTCCCATAAAGCGTCTGAGCTGTTTTAAGTTTTTCGGAGCCGGGTATTGCATTATTGGTGCAATTTTATCCGGATCTGGGCGAAAACCGTCGTGATTAACAAGGACGCCAAGGTATTTAACCTCCTCTCGGCAGAAGACGCTCTTCTCCCTGTTAATCGTAAAGCCTGCGTCTTTTATTCGCTGGAGCACTTCCTCAAGCATTTTGAGGTGTTCCTCGAACGTCTCCGTAGCGATTATTATGTCGTCTAAGTATGAGAACGACCACGGCTCGAGCTCAGGTGTAATTATCGAGTCTATGACTCTCTGGAAGGTCGCTGGCGCATATGCAAGGCCGTAAGGCATGCGCGTGAACTGATACAGTCCCAACCCTGGTACAGTAAAAGCTGTAAAGGGCCGCGACTCTTCCTTCAGCGGTATTTGATGATACGCGCTGCTGAGATCGAGCGTACTTATATACTTCGATTTTTGTAATTTTCGGAGTATATTATCCATGTATGCTAATGGGTAGGCGTCAGGCTTTGTGACAGCATTTAATTTTCGAAAGTAAACGCAAAATCGATACGCGCAGTTCGATTTGCGGACCATCACGATTGGACTCGACCAGCCGCTCGTTGGAGGTTCAATTATACCTGCTTCTAGCATTTCGAAGACCTGCTTATGCATCTCTTCTTCGATTTTGCGCGAAACCGGATAATACTTTTGCTTCACGGGACGCGAAGATCCTACATCGATTTCGTGTTCAATCCGCGAAGTACATCTAAGTTTCGTTTCGCTAGGGGTTAAAACGCGATTTAGCAGACGCTCTCCTTCGTCGCCTTCTATCTGCTCAACTCGCGCGAGTCCAATAGCAGATAGTTGCAATAAACCCCAAGTGCTGAGACTAGCTACTTCTAGTTTAACACTTTGATCCGCTTGTTTTAAATAAAGCAGATTGGCGTTAGGGTCATGCACTGCATCAAATAAACGACAAAAATTTGTACCTATATAGCAGTCGTGATCAAGGTCGGGCATAATTGCCACTGTAACCTCCTTTTTCACACCTCCTACGGTAAAAGGCAGATCTACGTAGCCAGCGATGGGAGTGTAATGCCCGTCGGCAACGCGAGCTCCACGACCCTTGCTCGGACGGAGCTCTCGTCCACATGCGCTAGCAATTTGTAATCCAAGCGCGCCCATAACAGTACGCGCTGCGCCTGGATCGTATAACGACCTAACGCGGAAACCACCGATGTCAACTTGAAGCCACCAACGATCCTCAATGTCGTTGGGATCTCTGCTTGACTTAACTGCCGTGTCACGCAACGCTTGCGGTAACACGTAAGTCTCCAGGTGTGAGTTCTTTGGCGTATCGACGCTCGATGCTACACTAGTCGCACTAATGTTCGCACAAAGAAGCTGCGTACTCTCTACGCCCTCTGTATCAACGTTTGAGGTCGTACACGAATCTACCGGGGGCATAGAGACCTCGTCTACGCTTCCCGTCGTTCGTTTCCCGCCCTCTTCGCACAATCTCTTGCGAAGTGCCCTGGCTCGTCGCACACGAAACAACGAGCGCTCGTTTTCTTCGGTTCTCGTGCGCGCGGGGGAGATTTTCGCACTTCTCTGCCTTTATTCTCCTGAGGGGCGCCTTTGCCCCTAGTATTCCTATCGCCGGGCTGGTAACGCTCCTCTTTACCCTGTTTGCCTTTTTGTCTGGGCGGGTTATTTTTGTCTCTGTTCTGGCCTTTACTTTGGTTTTGATTTGGCCTCTGTTGATTTAGAAATCGCTGAAAATTCTCATTCATCCTCGTAATGAGTTCGGCGATCTCTGTTGGCGCTGCTGTTTTGTCCTCAGCGACTACGGCAGACACTTTAGTTGCAATGGCGGCGCTCTTCGGTGCGCGATACGCCAATTCCGGCAACAACGTCTCGGGGTCAGGCGGAGCCCTGTACGTGCACTCGTACTCAAGATTGAGTTCCGCGTTTTTCGCCATAATCAACAGATCTCTTATGCTGTCAAAGTCCGTTCTTTTGATCAGCTGTCGCAAGCGGGGAAGCATGTTTAGATATAAGAAATCTAATTGCGCTTCTACCGTTGGCCTCGGTATTTGTTTGCGCATAATACCGGTTAGGTACGTGATGTAATCATCCACGGGCTCATCCTTGCCCTGTGTGCGCGCATTAGCTTCTGCTACCAACCACTGTTGATAGCCGCTTGCCATTCCGTACGTTAAGCAAGCATCCTCGCAAAACTCAGGCCATGTCGACCACTCGTGTTTGTGGTTTCTGTACCACACAGCTGCTACCCCGTTTAGTAATTCAGATAGTGAGGACATTACTTCACTGTCTGATAAATTACTATGTGCGCGACATTCCTCGACGCGCGTCAAGAACATGTCAACGCTTTGACTTCGGTCGCCACTAAAACTCAAGCCCCATTTACGCACGATTTGACCTACATCACGCTTCGAGGTTGTAGTAATGTTTCGACTACTATTCGCGCCTATTGACGCTGCGCTTGGTGCAGTCTCATCACCTTGGTTGAAGAGCTCTTCCCCTCTCCAAACGTTACTCGCCTCTTCATTTCGAAGTTGGTTTGTCGAAATCGGGCTACTCTGCGGCAGGTTCATAATACTAAACGTATCCTGGAAAGTAACGCGATTGCTTGTTTTTCCAGTTGCACCGGGTAGACGTTTATCATTGTGCATTTCTTGTGCGTCAATCCGTGTACTACTCGCGGGCGACGCGTTTGCAAATTTTCCGAGTAACCTAGTAATCGTGTCTATTTGTTTTCGTAGTTCTATGTGCTTGCGGTTCAATTCGCTCATGAATTCACGATAATTCATTGGCACCTGCAAGCGAGGCTGTTCTACCGAAGTTTGTCTCGAATTACTCGGGGCATGTTGCGCTTCCGACTCAAAGTTATGTGTGTCTACATGTGTAGACGTACCTTGCGCTTGTACTCGCAGTACTTGCGCATTATCCCCAGCACACATTTGCTGTATGGGATAAATAACTTTTATCAGTTCGTCGTCATGCAACATTTGAATAGGGTGCGGTTTATCGTGATCTACGTCCTCCTCGAGAATCGTTGATCCCGATTTTTCCGCGCACGTTTGGTCTATAAACGCGCTTCTCAGCTGTTCGCGTTTTATTCGCGATTCCTCTGGGTGCATTTTGGATTGCTCGAAATCCGAGTGGCTATATTGCCCGAGAAGCCATTTATATAAGCGATCTACCTTCGATAACCTCCAACCCGTACGGTTGAGGTTGAGCGCTTTGAGGTTCTCCTCGAGATCCTCCTCCGAAAGAGCTAAACACCGCTGTGTGTGTGCGCTTTATGTTATTCCCGCGTGAGTCCGTTTTCTAAGTGTGCTTTTCGGTTTTCAACGTAAAATCGAAAAACACACTTTCGCCGTAAATCGAAAAGGAAAGAAAAACAAAAATTCACTCTTACACACAGTTAATTACAATATAAATATGTACAGATATAAATATACAATAAATAATAAATTAAGTATACACACGATATATCTTATGCACAGATTTGCGCACTCACACAGCGATAGACACAAAGATTTTGCTTGAAATCAACTTGCGCAAAATCGGAAATTGAAATATGTACAGAAAATTACCTGTGAGAATATCACGATTTTGCGCTTGTTGTTCTATCTGTGTATGTATATATACACCGGAAGACTACTCTTTTTCAATTATATAAAAAACTGAATTTCTCAAATTATTAAAAAAATACAACAAACGACAAGAAAAAAAAATTAATTAATTATTTATATACAAAAAATTGATAAACTTAATAAAGAATTAAAGAGAATAAATATATTAAGAATCGAAAAAAAATAAAATTTTCCGCGTTCACTGTTCGGGTTATAATTTCACAAATTATATTTCGACAGTGAAAGAAATAAAGAGTCTTAAATACGACTCAATCTTTGTGCCTTGTACAATATATAGAAATGTAAACACGGCGTTTTGTTTACGTTCGCGCGTCGCGTGCCTCCTCGCGTCAACAACGCACGAATTAAGCGAGTTAAAATTTTAACGTGGGTACGGGCTATTATGATTGAATAATATTATTTGAATAGCGCTTCAAAAAATTTTTAATTTCCCTGGTGATTTTGTAATTTTTCTCAAAAATTATACTTTATTTAGCGCTGAAACGGGATAATTTATACGCCAAATGATCGCCAAAATTGATTAATAATTTTCGATTATTATAAATTAAAAAAATTAATTATGTTGGCAATTAATAATTTTTCTCAAAAAATTATTAATTATTTGTGCGTTAACAAACTGTTTATGTATTAAATAAACGTCAACAATAATCAATAATTGTTAATTATTTATATTCGAAATTGCGGTAGCACCCTATCGCAATTATTTGTGAGAAAGAAAAGAAAACGAAAACGAAGAGAAGTACGAGAGAAATGGAATACAAGGTGCGATGTATTTTCAACCAAATAAATTAAGCACCGAAAATAAAATACTCTATTTTCTTGGAAGCGGAGTACCGCGTATCCTAACCCGAAACCTGTAGTTGGGTGCCAGCTGTAACGGGGCGATCCTAGCCGATGCTCCTCGTCGAGCACCGCTGGCGAGCGAACTTACCTGCGCGACCTACGCACCGCGCAGCCGTGTCCCTCGATGCCGCGATATCGCGCACGGACGTTAGCCGTGGTGCAAACACGATATCCCGGTGATGCGCCGCTAACAACGATAGCGATTCTCCACCGCGAGGAGAATCGCCGGAACCGAGTCACACTCGGGACAGGAGGAAAGAGAATATACTTTCCGGGTGCTCGTGCCTGTTGAAGTACACGAGGCTCGGCCGCTCAGAATGCGCGCCAACTAGAAGGTTGACGCGCCCGCGGAGGCGGCTGGGTAAGCAGGATAGGGATACGAGGTCTCGAGAATAACTACACAAGAGTTTAATAATTAATAAACAAGGCGTATATTCTAGGAGAACAAAAATAAGTATTAGTGATATTTACATGATATTAGCGCTCGGTTGCGCTACAACTACAACAAGACAAAGGGTATACGGTCGACCTCGGGGTCGTACGCAATAGCGCGGCGAGTTCGCGGTGCGCGGAAAATACGCGTTGATCGGCAACCGTCCCGTGTTGCCTAACCGATTTACCGCGTGCGCGAGGAGGCCGAGTAGCGGACCGCGCCTTATACTTTTAGTGCTCGCTGCACTGTGCTGAGCTTATTACGGGGTAGCTCAGCACCACGGGAAAATCAAAGCAACTTACTTTGCGCAAGGATGCGCCGGCGAGTTGATCAATCCCTCGCTCGCTCGTATCGGGTATGGCTGGACTTCCTCGAGCGTCGGGGAAGAGGCGCAGCGTCGATGTATCGTCCCAAGGATAATACCCTCGGCTCGGGCAGTGGGGCAACACACGTGCACACACTAATCTCGCACTAGACCGCTCTCTCTCTCTCTCTCGTTCTTTCTTTCACTCACTCTCGCTCGTATCGGGATCGCGTACCTAATCGGGTTCCGGCCAGAAACGGACTGATCGAGACTCGGTGTCTCGCGGCCCTTCGCGACGTTGCGCGATCGCGCGTAATCACGTGGTTACGCGGTTTTCGAGTTTACGGGCTATCGAGCGTTTCGGAACACGCGCCCGTTATAATATATATATATATATATATATATATATATATATATATATATATATATGGCAGATTCCATGTGAAGTTATCCAGTAAAAATAAAATTTTGTTTTAATGTATGGAATCAATAAAAAAACTACTTGAATAGAGTGTAACTAAATTTTTAGACCTGAATTACACTTAGTACCAAAGCTGTAGCCAATTAAAAAATCAAATTTTTTGAAAAAGTTGACTTTTTGACCATTTTTATCACTTAATAACTCAAAATCTATTAATTTTTTCTTATATACATTAAATTTGAAAAAGTTTATTAATTTCAAGAAGAATCAGTTGAAATATTTCATTTATATTATTTTAAAACATTGAATATAGTTATAATCAAAAAAACCTTTATAGTAAAAAAAGGGTTGTACGATCAAAAATATTTTATCCATCCAAAAATTTAATTTATCGATAATTAATTAATTAATTACCTTCAAAATAATCCAAAATTGAGTGCGGCAGAGCATTTCAGACAAAGTTATGGTGTTTTTAGGCAAATTTCTTAAAAAAAGAGAGCGAATACATTTTATGAAAAAAACAGACTAACCGTATACTTGCATTCAAATAATATGGCACTATTATTCCTCAATATCACTAAAATATACTATTCATTGTTAGTTACTGATACTTTTATTTAGTTGTCATTTAAGTCTGATACTATTAGCTATACCTGTTATATAATTGGATTTATTGGAATTATAAAAAGTTTCAGGTATTTATCCAATTATATAACAGGTATAACTGCTTATACCTACTGTTTTGTGTTTGTAAGCAACCTAGAGATTAATCATTTTTATAGAAATTTGCCTAAAAACACCATAACTTTGTTTGAAATGCTCTGCCGCACTCAAACTTTGCATTATTTTGAAGGTAATTAATGATGGATGAATTAGATTTTTGGATGGATAAAATATTTTTGATGGTACAACCCTTTTTTTACTATAAAGGTTACTATTGATTATAACTATATTCAATGTTTTAAAATAATATAAATGAAATATTTCAACTGATTCTTCTTCAAATTAATAAACTTTTTCAAATTTAATGTATATAAGAAAAAATTGTTAGATTTTGAGTTATTAAATGATAAAAATGTCCAAAAAGTAAATTTTTTTCAAAAAATTCGATTTTTTGATTGGATACAGCTTTGGTACTAATTCTAATTCAGGTCTAAAAATTTAACTACACTCTATTCAAGTAGTTTTTTACTGATTCCATACATTAAAACAAAATTTTATTTTTTAACTGGATCACTTCACATGGAATCTCCCATATATATATGTATATGTATACATATAACGGTAAGTGAGTTACCGATCAGGTAAGCAACGCGAAAGAGGATACACAGCGCGGCGCGCGCACGAACGCGCGAGATTCGTGCGCGCCCAGCTGGGAGCAGAGTGACCAGTTGGCGATTTTTTTTCCTTTTCTCTCTTACGTATATTGATGTTTATTAAGCAAGAGCAACAAGGAGAAAAAATCGCCATCTGGCAACCCTGGCTGGGAGTACCGATATAGCGCGCGCACGGTGTAAATACAGGCCGAGATAACGGTCTCTTTTATCGTGTTTTATTGGAGAAGCGTGGGTGTTGAGGTACGGTGTGAGTGCGGACAGACTTCCCCCGCACGACCCAACATGCCGAGCAAAGCCGTACGCTTCCACCACTCCGGATTCCGTCCACGGAAAAGACGGAAGATCGAAGCCAATTCGCCTAAAGGAGTGAGAGAGAAAGAGAGATTGACAGGGAGATCACGCGCTTTCGTTCCCGCCGTTTCAACGTATTTCAAGCAGTGTCTCGTGAATACAAAGATGAGTGGTGCACCACGTTGGACCCACGTGTCCCGTTGATAGTATCCCGATTTACCTGGTACGGTCCAGGAGAGGAAGCGTTCCTCATTTTCCCCCTCTCGTGATAAATCCCGCCCGGGTAGACAGGTCGGTGATTCGCGGGAACCACTTCACGACAGAAGGCGCGCGTGATACATACGTCACACGGTGTGACGTACAGCCATCAGGTTAAGCAGCCGATCATTCCCGGATCGGTTGCTTATTTCGCGTACGTTAATAAGTGTTAACGAGTTGTTTTCGCGATGACCTCGGGGGTAGTCATGGGTACGACTCCCCTTGAATCGTTAATTGTTAATTTATTATCTTATCATTGTTTATTTAATAAATTGACTCGGCGAGGCGATCGTTCTCGCCGATTAACTTAATATATCGATTGTTGATAACGTTTTTACCGGTCATAGTCCTATCCCACGAATACCGCCCTCTCCGGTGTTTATCCTAGTTGGCAATTTTGGGCATAGGGCCCAACACACGGTACTAAAGTCAAACGAGGTGTTTGACGTTGTTAACGGCATTGCACGGGAATCAAAGTGATTCCCGGCCGCATCGTGGGACTGTACACTTAAGGTTGGTAAGTTGGGACAGATTGGGCCTAACCGGGGGCCTTACAATATATATATATATATATATATATATATCATTAGGAGCGGATTTAAAGTATATGAAGTTATATAAACTTATAAGACTTAATTTTCCAATTTCAAAGTTTAGGTAAATATAATAATTATATTTAAATTAATATAGAAATTTTGTCGGTCTCGCTGAGCTAACGTCTAACGACTCTAAGAACTTTTAATAGTAATAATTATATGTTTATATTTATTATTATCTATTTTGTAATACACATAATTACAATAATACCCTTTGATTTTACATTATTATTATACTTATGGCATTGTACACCCTCATTTTCTCTGTAATTATTATATATGAAAAGTTAAATAAAGTTATAATATTATATGAATATGATAAAAAAAAAGATAATTAGGTAACAGTTAATTTAGGCACATTTAGAGTTTACATGTATATATGGGCGATTTCTGTTGCAAAACATGATAAGAGCACAGCCAAAGTTTTCGAGTTTGATTCCAATAAGACACTGCACTGTTACAGCGATTCAAAGCAAATAATTTTTTTTTTAAAGTGGCGATTTCACCGTATTTATTAATTTTTATCTTAAAAACTAACAGCTCCTTGTTATATATATATATAGTTCCTACAAAAGAACAGAAACACTAAGAAGTAGTACCTTTTCAGTTCCAAGCATCTTTGCTCACTTGGACCGTAGCTTATTGTTAAAACTACTTATTAGTTATTTGTAAAGGCAACACATGAATGTAAACTGTCACATAGTCGTGATGCGGGCAAGTATTTTAAGTATGTAGTCAAAAGATTTATATATAAGAATCGGAAAATTTCAGTAAGTCAGTTTAAAACATTTTTCTGAGGAAAACTATGTTTAAATTATTTAAACTTGGCTTCCTTAAATCCTCAATAAGTCATTCTAACCAATTTTACAGTTCAATTAAAGATGACACAAACATATTTTACCTTGTGATGCTGCTTTAGAATTTTACTTAAAAAAATAGTAAATAAAAGTCCTTCCAGTCCCATACATCAACCGAAAATAATAAATATTTTATTCGTTCTTATAACCCGGTGGAGCCACCCAGAAGAAGTCCCGTTTAATTAATATATAGATCTGAATATCTATTCACTCGCGATAACGAATATTCTAAGAATAGATCCTGCGTCACCACTAAGCACGAGAGAGAAAGGTAATATTAATTATTCGATAGATAATTTAAATAATCAAGTTAACGCGTACTAACTAAATCCCTACTGACCCCACTAATATTAATATCACTTATTAGTTTAATAATTTAAATTACTCACCAACAGAATCCAGTAAAATAAAGAACAATAATAATAAATAATAATACTTTCAATTATTTATTCTACAAATATATCTGGATTTTATATTGAGTATTACTAATAATTTTATCCTCCTTAATCTCAAAATAATATTTTATAGATATAAGCTATACACTCTTTAGTCCACGTAAATACTTTTTATAATTCTCCTTAATAACTGCTGAATACTCGTAAATAAGCTGAACAGCATAAATCTCCGTGACTGATAGAATCAGAGTGGCGAGGATCTGTTTTCAGAATACCGCCAGACTTCTCTTTCGATTTTCTATCTCCTTCAATCTAATAACATCCCTATCTTCTCTCTCTCTCTCTCTCTCTCTCTCTCTCTCTCTCTCTCTCTCTCTCTCTCTCTCTCTCTCTCTCTCTCTCCCTCAATGCAACCCGAGTACAGAGAGGCTTTAGTCAGTCGTAAAAGAGTCAACATCGGTTGGTGTTCGTGCAGGTTGGAAGATTATATAAATGTTTTACAGTGTTATAAATGTTACGGCTTTAATCATATCGCGAAGGATTGTAAGGAGAGACTTTGTTGCCAATTATGTTCGGGTGATCATAATTCTAGGGATTGTAATTCGAGGCAAGCACTTAAATGTACTAATTGTATTTCATCAGGCTATCCAAATCATTCGCACGCGGCTAGTGACAAGGCCAATTGTACTATATTGCGTAGAAAAATTGTACATAAAATATCACATATTAATTATGGCTGTTAATATTAACCACAAGTGTTGCACGAATTCTTCAATGCGGCAAAATTTGAATATTGGACACTGTAATGCTCAATCAGTATCAGCCCACTTTTCTAGTATAAAAAACGTTGTTACAAAACATGATCTCGATATCTTAGCTGTTAGTGAATCGTTGATGTCATCTTCTTCACTCAAAGCATTTATAGAAATTCCTGATTATTCTCTATATCGGACGGATCGAGTAGGTAAAATTGGGGGAGGAGTGGCTCTATATGCTAGAAATAATCTAAAACCGCGTTTCTGTGGTTCATCTCCGCAGTCTACATATTATATTAAGCGTCCAGAATATTTGTTGGTTGAATTAACTCTGTGCGGCCATAATTTGTTATTTATTGTCGTCTATAGTTCTCCTAAGGCAGGTTATTGGGACACGGTTGAGGAAGCTATTCTAAATCATAACAATAGTTGTGACAATATTATTTTACTCGGAGACCTCAATGTTAATTGAAATGTAGTCTCAACACCTCAAGTTATTCTTTCGGAATCGTTTGACACATGTGGTCTACAACGTTTGCCCTTTGGCGCTACGCATCACAGAGTGAGAGACGACTCACAACGGCCATTGCTTATGTTTGTGCCAGTGATTTACCTAAAGTTAAAATATTCGAGCAATATAGTTACCCTGATATCTCTGATCATGATGTTTTATTCGTCAGTTTGGCGTATGAGTCGCCTTCAAATTCGAGATTCTCTTTCAGTTCACGTGCATTTATTAAACGGGATTTATCTGCTTTCAACAGAGATTTGGCTTTCATAAATTGGTCTCCACTTTATGATTCATGCAATGTTGAGTCAAAGGTTGACGTTTACGCTAATCGTCTCATTGGCCTGTATGACACACATGCACCTTTTCGTATGGTCACAGTTAAATCCAAACCTTGCCTTTGGATTACTTCAGAAATAAAGTATCTGATTAAGCAACGTAACCAAGCTTGGAGAAAATATAAAAGTACGGATCGTCGCGAATTCAGACCGTAGCCAGTAGGACGAGATATCTCGTCCAGATGTTTTTGGCTATAACTTTTAACTGATACATTTTTAGAGTACGTACGACCCCGCAAAATAAAGCTGAGGACTTTCTCTTTAAGATTAGCTGAATTAAACTTTCGATTATATCCAATAACTGTTTCCAAAATTCCTCAAAAAAATGTAAAGTAACTTTCTTTTCTGAACAAGCAAATAAAAAAAGTATGCATTTGGTGATGGAAAAGTCGGGGAAAACGCTTACGCAGGGGGGTTAACGATAAACAAGTAATTATTACATGCAGAGAAAAATTATTTATGCGTAAGGACAATTATATGTATTTTGTTACTACAACAGGAGAACCATGCGACGATGGGGCTTCGCAATTAAAACTACAGAATAAATTACCAAGATTCAAGGAAATGCAGGTTGGAATACCGGTTTTGATAAATGTAAATACAAAAATTCATATAGCATTACCAATACGAACAGAATCGTTAATCGGGCTAAGTGGAATTGATAATAACCTAAAATTATTATGCGAAAATCTATATTTAACTTTAGATACAATACAGATAAAATCAATAAGTATAGCGAAAACCGATAGAATTGAAAATTTAGAGTGGGAATTAGTTGTAGAAAAACTAAAAGGAGTTTTTAATCAAAGCACGGTAAAATTAATTGTTTGTTTAGGTCTAATACGATATCCGACACTAGACGATCGAATTCCGATTATAGAAGAAGCTCACTGTTCGGCTATAGGAGGACATAGAGGCGTCACAAAAACCTATAACCGTATTAAACAAAATTATAACTGGGAAAATTTAAAGATAGAGGTACAAGATTTTATAAGAAAATGTTTGAATTGCCAATTAAAAAAATTGGTTAGGGTTAAAACTAGAGCTCCAATGGTTATTACAAACTCGGGAACGCACGCTATGGACCGAATAAGTATGGATATTGTTGGTCCCTTATGTAAAACCAATCGGGGAAACGAGTACATTTTAACCTTCCAAGACTTATTAACTAAATTTGCATTAGCTGAGCCTTTGGCGCGAATTTCGGCCATGAATGTAGCGAATGGTTTAATAAGAAAAGTTCAATGCATATTTGGAGCACCTCGAATAATCCTTACGGATCAAGGTACGAATTTCATGAGTAAATTAATGAAAAGAATAGCAAAAATATTTAGAATTAAACAAACTAAAACCACGGCGTTCCACCCACAATCAAACGGTGGACTTGAACGATCGCACTCAAGTCTCATTGAATACTTGAAATTTTTTGTACATAGTAATCGAACAGATTGGGACGATTATCTGGATTTGGCTACCTTTAATTTTAACACGGGAATTAGTGAGTCTACATGGCATACGCCGTATGAACTCGTGTTCGGCCGACTAGCACGCACACCCTCGAACGCACCGGTCGAAACAGAAGACCTGGCGCCTACATACGATGGTTATCTCGAAGATTTAGTCAAGCGCCTAAACAGTCTACAAAACATAGCCCAACAAAACCTTTTAAAGGCAAAACTTCGAGCCAAGAAATACTACGATCGTAAGGTAAACGTTTTAACACTACAAATTGGTGATTACGTATGGCTGCAAAAGGGGCCAAAACCTAAGAAATTTGACGATCAATACTCGGGTCCATTTTTAGTTCTAGACGTTTCCGACAATGGGAATGTAAAAATTCAAATAAATGGAAATAAAAATAAAATAGTGCACATAAATCGCTTACGCAAATCGCATATTGAAACCGAATAAGCTTGTTGGTATTTAAATTTAAATGCATGACGAATGTAAATAAAAAAAATAAGCCATGTATATAGCAAAACTCTAACAATGATATGTATTTTCACAAATGCAAAAATGCTAAGGAAATTAATAAAGAATCAGTCAATAGATTCTGATAATTTAAAAAAAAAACGGAAAGATAAAACTAAGCATTTTTGCAACGGTTCTATAAATAAATAAAAAAGGACGCTTTCATGAACTTATTTAATGTTGCAGATGAGTTGTAAAACACTATTGGCCATCATTTATCTCACAACTATTATACCAAGGAAAATCTATATTAACGCAATCATAGGGTACGACTGTTCGCAGCACGTCTCAAATTTAACAACATTTTCGTTAATTCACGTAGGAGAATGCGACATACCTGAACCGGTAGTAAATACAACAAAAATTTATGTACGACTATTGCAATTAAATGATTTTTCAAGCACTCATGTAAAGCTTTGTAAAGTAGAAATAAAAAGATCGGTAACATACTGCGGCGCGTTTTCGCATAGAAAAGACAAAAACAGAGGGGAGGTTCAGTTTATTGATGAAATTTCTAGGGAAGAATGTAATAGAATGCATGTATACCGCGCACACCGAGTACGAGACGAAGTAATAAGTAACTTAAAACTGAACGGTTCGATTGTCCACCCAATGACGTTTGTTGGGAAGGTAGATCAAGCAGGAGATTGTAGTAACGCAGGAATGTACGCGAATCCATATGGTATTTTTGACGATGCTATAGTCACGGGATATGTTACCATTACTTTAAGGGATTACTATGCACCGGTAAACTTAAATGCTAACGAGGTTATTTTACGATCCGGTACGCGCTGTAAGTTTAATCAAGATGATTGTATTGACGTAGAAGCAGGGTACGCCTTTTGGGATAGGTTACCAGTACAAGCATGCGAACGCAGTAAATACTCAGAATTATACGCGGGTTATATTAATAAAGTTGTAGAGCAAGGCAATGAGCAACATCCGGTATATGTAATGGAATCGAGCGAGATAACCTTTGCTTTCACGACTTTAGGACAAATTCCGGTGTGTTCGTATGAATTAATCAGAACAGAGCACCCAAAATTATTTTTTCTAGAAGGACCAATAACAGAAACCTTCCAAGCCATAAGAAATCCGTCAATAGAAAATCTCGACATTTTTGCATACGTAAACTCTAAATTCGTTTACGTAGAAAAACATATTAAAGGACAATTAAAAACATTATATCGCAATTTAATTTTGCAAAAATGCGAATTGGAAAGAAGAGTTATATCAAATGCATTAAGCATTGCAGCAACAGCACCTGACGTTTTTGCATATCAAATCATGAAAAAAAGTGGTTACATGGGCTTGGTAGCCGGAGAAGTTGTGCACTTAATGAAGTGCGTACAAATTGACGTTCAACGAAGAGAAACTACAAAATGTTATCAAGAGTTATCAGTAACTAAAGACGGCAAAGATTATTTTTTAACGCCAAGGACACATATTTTAAAACAATATGGGACCGAAGCTGCCTGCAGTGTTCTGATTCCTCCTATGTTCTTACTAGGGGAAGATTGGTTTACTATTTTACCAAGAGGAACAACTAAGGGAGTAAAACCAGACATTTTAAAACCAACTACTAAAAATAACTGGAATTACACAGAACCAACCGAACTTGCAAAAAGCGGAATTTACACCCAAGCGGAGATCCAAGCACTAAGACAACACCTTATGTTTCCCGTAGAAAGGCCAGCCATGTTGAACACAATTGCATTAGGAATGACCGGGAAAAAGGTAGATAAAAACGGTATGTCTATTACCCGATTATTCGATGAAGAAGCGTTGACAGAATTAGCCAATAACACTTGGTTGAAAATTTGGGGGCAATTATGTACTTTCGGATCATTTAGCGCAGCTATTATAGACATTTTTATGATAGGGCGTTTAATAAAATTTTTAGTTGATACCATTTTACATGGTTATGCTTTGTATAGTTTATATGGGTAGTCACTTCATATTATAGGAGCCATTTGGAATTCAGTCACTCAATTATTACTGCACGTCACAAGGGATAAACCAACGCGTGACGCAAGGAAAAAGAGGGAAGGACAAGCTACGCCATCGGAAGTAGCGGGCATTCGAGCGGAACATTTTTCGGACTCGCACGTACCTTTCGCCCCGCCCGAACCTAGCACCTACACGGCACAACCTACTGTGGTAAGAGTCAATGAGTCAGGAGGGGGTAAAAAAGTAAGTTGCGGAGCTCAAAATAATCTATACCCGCAAATATTTATAGAACCGGATATATCTTCTCTACCGCCACGCAGAAAACGCAAATTCGATAACGTGTAAATTTTGCTATTTCAACTGCAGGTTTATTTAACAAAAAAAATAAAAGGTGTCATTTATAATATAAAGAAAAATTGTAAAATGGAAAAAAAATATATACATTAGCAGAAGTACAAAGATATAATGTTATGGGCGCTTTGATTAGTTTGAGAATTCAAATTACATGGGCATCGCAAAAACGAAACGAAAGCACTTTCCAATTCGGCGCACGAATGGAAAGAATGTTACATAATTATAAAGCATTGGGAGAAATAGTACAAGAAGAATGTAGGCAAATAACCGATTCAATCAGGGCATTTTTAAAGGGGCTTCGACCGGAAGTCAAAAGATACATTTGTAAACCGGAAATCTACACAAATCTGGACCATGCAATTCGTCATGCGCGCAACATGCAATATCATCTGGATGACTTGACAATGTTTAGAAAACGATGTTCGATTATTCTATAGTAATTAATTTAAATACATAAAATAAATAATCGATTTTTTTTATCCATACAGAATTGAATGGACGATGGTGTAGATCGATGGGAAAATCGAAACCTTTCATGCTACAGGTCAATTCTGCCGCATCCAGTTCTTTCCTACGCAAGATTATAGTAACCTTTTGCGATAAATACTAATGAAATATTATTAGCAAATCTGTCTAAGTACTTTAGGGACAACAGACTCAATTAATCTTAGGACTAAAAATTAATATTACGTAAAAAAAAAGGGAACGTAATATATATATATATAGTTAATTATTTATTTACTTGCTACTGTTTGTGGTTTGCCTCTCGATATAAAGTTTTAATTAAGAATTAAAGATATATATATATGCATATACATAATACCTGTATTTAGACAGTATAGGAATATTCTATAAGTTTAAATAGTATACTATATTAATAAAAAAAAATGTCAGTTTTAGTAAGAAATTGGGAGCGACTTTGCTATTTTTGCCATAATACATACCTGTGCCATTATTGTTATACGACAAAATTATCACACATAGAAAAAATTCGGTTTTCATTAAGTGCTACACGAACGATACGCGAATTAATCTGTACTTTTACTGATCTAAAATGTTTTTGTTGCGGACTCCCAATTCCTTTCAAAAGTTGTCTCATCGAGCAAGAAGTTAAATGCAATGGATATGTAGTAACGCGCGTAAATGGCGGACTACACGAATGTATAACATCGCAATTACAACCTCGAGAACAACGTAAATGGAATTTCTTGACTCCAGCGCGAGTAAATAAACAAAATAGTATTCTATTCGAAGAGAGCACGAAAGTATTATGTAAACGAAGCACTAAAGGAATCGATCAACATACAGAAACCAGTAGAGCAGAATCAGCAAATCCAAAGATTCAAGAGATAAAAAAGGAAATAAAGCTGAATGAAAGAAATTATACGTATACCGATGAAATTAAGTGCATATGGAAATAAATCTCAGAGAAACATAAAAATATGTGTAATTAACATATGTGACAAGGCAAGTGTGCCTGTCATGGTGCAAAGCGAGCACACACACATTCCTACCTACCTATTACCCAATACCTACCTAAACCGTATACTAAAGAAGCCTAGCACCGAGCACACATATCCCTAGCTACCTATATAATAAGATAACCCCCCTAAAAGCCGAACAAGCTACACCCTGGAGCAGAAGCGGAGCCAGCACACACAAGAGTCGAGGAAACCAGTAGCCACCAAGAGGCTACATGCAGGGCGAACAGCAATCGAAGAGCCTGGAGACATCAGCTGAGTGCGAAGGCAGCATAAGAGCATGGACAGGGCATCGAGGTCCAAAGTATAAAGAAGACGGTTGTTGCAGCTGCAGCAATTGTTACAGCATACCCATGGAGCCTCAATCCGGAAGGAGCCATCCAACAGCAACGGACTCGTACAGGGAGATCAACCTGTAAGGCATAATCATGAGTAGGTTTTTCAAGACTAAGGAGCAGGTAGGAGTACACAAGACTGTGTACAGGAGTAGAGGTGTATAGGAGCCAGGGTTAGAGGTTATGTGAGCATAAACATTGCTCACATATACTAACTAAATAACAAGGCACCTGTCAAGTGACTCCTTACCGTATTATAGCAGCCGCGCCGTAGAACCGAGGAACAGCCTCCGGAGCCGACGTCGTGAAGAGACGTCTCAGCATCCAAGAAGCCACGAAGTAGAGAGAGACGGAGATAGCGACACGTATATGCACCCGCCGAGCAGCCACGACCCGTCAACCACGGCAGTAAGGCACGTCGTCCATCTGGAAATAAACTCACGGATCGATTAGCCGATAATTAATAAGGAACGAGGTTATAATTACCAGATAGCAGCCTCTCCGTCGCCAGTCGTCGTCGTCGTCGTCTCACTCGAACCGCCTAGCAGAACACTAACAACAACATCAAGCCGCTCTCGCTGTAAGGCCGCGCTCGCACTGCGCGGAGACGGTCGCGACGCATACGCGCGGCGCTCTCGCAGGACGAAGCACAGAGAGCTCGGGAACTCGGCCGTGACGAGACGCAGCGAGGTTACGATTGAGCGACATTTCGACCGTTTTTCCGTGTGAGACTAAGAGTCCGGAGAGTGTGCACCGGGTGCAACTGAGAGAGCGAGATTGTAATAAGGTTGGTGCAAAGTGCTATCCCTACCGTGTTCCTCTCCTCGTAAGGTGTGTGTGCCGCAATTCCCCTTTCGCGTATTCGCACATGTGGCCGGCGTCGCCATTCTCGTGGATCGAGCGGGTATTCGATCGAGCAACAGCTATATCGCCGCGCGTGAAATTATATGAGCTAAATATCGAGCCCTCACGCCGTTATAATTAATTAAGCGTTAGTATTAATAATTAGCAGCCGTTAATATTTAGCCGCGAGCACGACTGGCAACCGTGTATCTAATTTATATCATATAATAAACTCTCTGTATTTTATCATTGATATTAATTTCATCACCCGCACCCTGATCCCCAGTGTGGTGTGACACATAATACGATAAATTGGAACGCATAGGAAAAATATGTTAAAAAAAAAATATGAAATTAAGTGCATATGGAAATAAATCTCAGAGAAACATAAAAATATGTGTAATTAACATATGTGACAAGGCAAGTGTGCCTGTCATGGTGCAAAGCGAGCACACACACATTCCTACCTACCTATTACCCAATACCTACCTAAACCGTATACTAAAGAAGCCTAGCACCGAGCACACATATCCCTAGCTACCTATATAATAAGATAACCCCCCTAAAAGCCGAACAAGCTACACCCTGGAGCAGAAGCGGAGCCAGCACACACAAGAGTCGAGGAAACCAGTAGCCACCAAGAGGCTACATGCAGGGCGAACAGCAATCGAAGAGCCTGGAGACATCAGCTGAGTGCGAAGGCAGCATAAGAGCATGGACAGGGCATCGAGGTCCAAAGTATAAAGAAGACGGTTGTTGCAGCTGCAGCAATTGTTACAGCATACCCATGGAGCCTCAATCCGGAAGGAGCCATCCAACAGCAACGGACTCGTACAGGGAGATCAACCTGTAAGGCATAATCATGAGTAGGTTTTTCAAGACTAAGGAGCAGGTAGGAGTACACAAGACTGTGTACAGGAGTAGAGGTGTATAGGAGCCAGGGTTAGAGGTTATGTGAGCATAAACATTGCTCACATATACTAACTAAATAACAAGGCACCTGTCAAGTGACTCCTTACCGTATTATAGCAGCCGCGCCGTAGAACCGAGGAACAGCCTCCGGAGCCGACGTCGTGAAGAGACGTCTCAGCATCCAAGAAGCCACGAAGTAGAGAGAGACGGAGATAGCGACACGTATATGCACCCGCCGAGCAGCCACGACCCGTCAACCACGGCAGTAAGGCACGTCGTCCATCTGGAAATAAACTCACGGATCGATTAGCCGATAATTAATAAGGAACGAGGTTATAATTACCAGATAGCAGCCTCTCCGTCGCCAGTCGTCGTCGTCGTCGTCTCACTCGAACCGCCTAGCAGAACACTAACAACAACATCAAGCCGCTCTCGCTGTAAGGCCGCGCTCGCACTGCGCGGAGACGGTCGCGACGCATACGCGCGGCGCTCTCGCAGGACGAAGCACAGAGAGCTCGGGAACTCGGCCGTGACGAGACGCAGCGAGGTTACGATTGAGCGACATTTCGACCGTTTTTCCGTGTGAGACTAAGAGTCCGGAGAGTGTGCACCGGGTGCAACTGAGAGAGCGAGATTGTAATAAGGTTGGTGCAAAGTGCTATCCCTACCGTGTTCCTCTCCTCGTAAGGTGTGTGTGCCGCAATTCCCCTTTCGCGTATTCGCACATGTGGCCGGCGTCGCCATTCTCGTGGATCGAGCGGGTATTCGATCGAGCAACAGCTATATCGCCGCGCGTGAAATTATATGAGCTAAATATCGAGCCCTCACGCCGTTATAATTAATTAAGCGTTAGTATTAATAATTAGCAGCCGTTAATATTTAGCCGCGAGCACGACTGGCAACCGTGTATCTAATTTATATCATATAATAAACTCTCTGTATTTTATCATTGATATTAATTTCATCACCCGCACCCTGATCCCCAGTGTGGTGTGACACATAATACGATAAATTGGAACGCATAGGAAAAATATGTTAAAAAAAAAAATTTATATACAAACGCACATAAATAAAGGAACAATATATTGGACATAATAAGGTTTTTTTATTATTATGTTACAGACAAAATGGAGAAGATTATGTGCGCATTTTTCATCGTGATTCACGTTGTGATTGCGACGACTCAAAATAAGGCAATTGTAACAGAGCGAAATAACCCCGGCATCATTTTTAATCGATTGCAAGAAATAGACTTTATTAAACAAGAATGGTGTATAATAACTACAATTGACACGCAGAAAGTTTTCGGAATCCAAGAAAATTTTACAAAAATAATACCAGATATTGTACAATCCGGCACGTATACAAGGCTAAAGGACGCGGTAACGATAAGCAGAATTTATTTATTACAAGAAAAAATGCGCGAGTTCTCTAGAATAAGAGACGCTTATATCACTTCAGCGACTTCATATTCGTCAGAGGACGAAGTTTTAGATAAGGGGGGGGGGGACGAAAACGCATTTACAAAAAATTCATCACTAGATATAGTATCAATTATTACGCAAATGAGACATCACTCTCGAGAAGCAATGTTAGGAAGAGGTACAGCAAAGGCATACATAGATAATGAAATCATGCAAACTTTAGAAAAAATGTCTGTAGAAATGAAGCAACTGGAAGCAATATTACAAATACTACAAGGAGAAAAGGAGTAATAGATATTGACAAATCAAGAGTTGAAGAAACAATCAATCTAGCATTACAAAATTTGGATAGTTACTTGGATATAGCCAACACGATAACAAGTTCATTGTCAACAATAAAGTTTTCCGGCGCTACAAGAAATTTAAGAATTATTTTAAAAATGATAGAAAAAGTATCCGAAACCAAGAGTCCGGTAAAAATTGAACAAATAAATGCGGCAATAATTGCCGAGTTCGCTCCAAGAGAATTAACAATTTATAAAGATCACATAATTAGGCAAATAATAATGCCAATGGTAGAAAAGGAAACGCATACTTTGTACAAAATGCTTCCAGTGCCAGTTTTCCAACAAGGGGATTTAATCCATAATGCAGCGTACATTCAACCCAGGGACGATTTTATAGCCTCTCTTCCCAATGGGGAAAAACACGCCTTTTTAAGTACTACGCACCTGTCGAGATGCATTAAATTACAAAGGAATTATATATATGCGTAAGGGAAAACCCTGTGCATCTCCAACGAGAGTGTGAAAGCAAATTATTACTGGAACAAGACTATGCAACTTTTAGTTCATGTAGAATTAATTTTATGAAAGGCAAGAACTTATACATCATTAAAACTGCTCATCCAAGACACTATGTTTACTCAGTCGCAAAGCCTACACTCGTAAATGTATTTTGTCCAGGATTCGAGGAGACATACACTTTTCAACAAGCAGGAACGATTTCCCTCTCAGCGGGCTGCCACTTTAAGGTTCACGATAACATCTACTACGCTTCAGAGCTGCTGGTGAGAGAAAAGGACACGTACTATTTACCACCATTGCAGTTGATCGGTGCAGGAAAAAACCTTCCGAGCGATTTAAAACCGAATAAAACTATTAATGTTAGAATTGAAAATCAAATAACTGATGCTTACTTACATGGAATGGTTATTATACTAATGCTTTTTGCCGGATGCTTAATACTATGTCGATATATTTTCCAAAATTGTATTAGGAAATCAAGAAAAGACAAAGTAGAGTACGTCCCAATGCAACCAGTTGATCCGACAATACAATGGAATTTCTTACCTCGAGAACACGTATATGCAACTCCGAGAACACCACCCAAGACGTATGAACCAGAACCACCTCCGAACACGCCAGTTTTATCCGAGAAAACTGAACCAAGTAACAATGTTTAAGGCATTTAAAAATGACTTATAATTAACAATTACTTATTATAATAAAATATATAATGTAAACAGTATGCTCGCTTATCATTTTAATATAAATATTTGTTTATAAATAAATTATAATAACTTTCGAACTTGCGCAATAAGTAAATATATGTATATGAATAGGATATAGATTATAAAAAAAACCCTTGATTTTATCTATTTCTTTTTATCCAATCCAGGGCTTTCCCTGAATCATAATTAAGTCACGGGGGTGGAGAAAACATAAAATCCAACAGTACCAGCCTATAAATAGGGGGGTTTCACGCTTGACAATCTATTCTTACTTGTAGCAACAACACGGCCACACGTCAACCCTCACACACCAAGATGAGCAACGACAACTGGGATATGGAAATAGAACTCGATTCGTCAGTGGGATGGATGACGGAACGACGTGCTTTAAGAAGAACAACAGTCCTGTGGCAGTTTCTAAGAAAATATTTTTATTTATGGGTATACCTAATGAGAGACGGTCAAGTACGTCGAACAACTCGTGCCCGGATAGGAATAGCCGGACACCACTACCCAGCATACACTGCTGATGAAAGAATAGCCAACCAATGGTGGAATACGCAACATGTAAAAGAAAGGATCTGCAATGACTTGGATCCAAATACAGTACGGTACCACAGGCAGAAGTACCGTAGTTTTCTGGAAAAGGTAATGGACGGATTACTGGAGTCAGGAGTAACAAACCATTGGGACAGCGATCTAAACCTTGAGGGACTATCCCTCTTGGATTACGGCAGCACGGAAGAAGTCGAACGACCAGCTCGTTGCCTGGAATGCGGTTTAAGGGTGAAGAACACGCGGCATTATTGCCCGCGATGCGAATTCATTGGCCGATTCGACATCCCCAGATACCAAGGATTGATTTGTTGGTGCATCTGGGAATACGGAGACTTATCACTCTACGTCTGCAACTCATGCAAGGAGGAAGTATACGAGCTCCTCAGAAGACAAAGAAGGATAGCTGGACAAGAGTATTAACAAATGCATGATTTTTTCCTTTTTTTTTAGCTTTTCCTTCCTCATGTTTATTCTCTTTTCTCTCCTTTTTCCTCTTTTAGATTTACTAGAATAAATGCACAAAATGAAAGAAAAATAAAAAAATATATATTCATATGCATATATGTATTTATAAACAAAATACAATAATATATATATATATATATATATATATATACCAATTTATATAGCGATAATTGTAATATCTAGTTTTTAAGACAAAAAAAAATAATAAATAAATAATAAACAAACAAAAAAAACAACAAAAAAAAATAACCACCAAAATAACAAAACAAGACAACAAACGTGTGGACGTTTACACCTGGCGTTAAACTTCTCTAAGGGGAGAGGTGTCGCGTCATGATAGACGCAACGTACACACATGCGCGTACACATACACACACACATATGCACACACGTGCGCACACATTTAATACGCAAAGTAGGATGTCCTCGTCAAAGACAGGAACAGCCTTGAAAAAAATCTAACCAATAACTTAATTGGGACACGCATGACAAAGAATAAATTAATTATGTAAATGTACAATATTTGATTGGTCAAGAGGAACCAAAACTCCACCCTGAACCCTTGATATAAATAGGGATGTCGCGCCGGGGTGTGCGCTCTTGCTCTTTAGTCCTTCCTCAAGTAAGGTAAAATCTTGTATCCAAAACTTAATGCGAAATAAAGCAAGAAAATGGAAAGTCATTGTTCAGTATCTTTAAACCTTCAAACACCAGTTTATTTCCTATTCTCTTTAAAATCCCAATTAGTCTATACCGCATTTCTATTATAAGGGAGTCTTTGCATCGAGGATCAACGAGAGCGAGAAAGACAGCCTATAAGTTGCAGCCACCGGTCAACCGTAGATCTCCCGCTCGATAAGGTCGGTTGTTTTCCTTTCCTCGCCTTCACTTATTGTTGCACCTCGGGCTTACCCATGCAAGTAAATTTCGGAAGGGTCTATGACCTGTGCTATACCGAGGAGAATTGCCACCCATCCTTGACGCTATACGCGTACTAAAACGGGGAACTTCTATTTTTAATTTAAATTCAGTCCATTTAATTTTTCTACGTTACGTCTACCCTAGGACGTAACAATTAGTTATTTGTAAAATATAAATGGTATTCTAAAAAGTAAAAACCGGGAAAAAATAAAATATATATAAGAACTCACTCGTTAACACATCCACATAAATACACCCGCCCACACACACATACACGCGCGCGCCCGCACGCATGCACATGGCGCTTCCCCAGGTGCTGCATCGGGGAATGCTTTCCAGATATGAATGGTACCGAAAAAATCAAATATTCGGGGCAAACCAAAACCAGATAGTGGAATGCACCCCGAAATTAAACCAATTATGTATAGTGAGGTTAAAACCCCAAATCCCGCAACTGACTCTGATCGAGTGAAGGCCCCGGTGATCAGTGCTGCTTCCACGGATTTTGAGGGGGACCAAACTCACACCGTAAAAACCTAATATTTTGTATTCGTTATTTGCTGTGAAATTTTATTTTTAATCAATTATTTAGACTTGTTTGTTAGTTACATTATTGGTTATAAATAATTTTTGGTGTGTTTGAGTAAAATAATTTGGTGTATGAATTTAATTGCTTAGACTTGTTAGCAATTTAAGTAATTAAATTTTCATTTCCTTTTCGTTCAATTTATTTAAAAAAGGGAAATATAAATTATTTCAACTTGGTAGCAACATAAATTATTTATTTAGTCCTTCTCAGGATAAAATAAATATATTTCGCTGGAAAAATTGCCGTTTGGGACGACAACTAGTGAAATAATTATTGTGTTGCAAACTATACGGGATTTACAACATTTCGTAAATACCCCTACTTTTTTTAAATAATTTAATTAAATTTCTGTTTGTAAAGTAAATTATCATGGTAAATTTTTTTTTGTTTGGCTTGGATAAACAAAACAATAAATGGTATCTTGGTGTGTGTGAATCACAAGACACTGTTTTTATTTATATATTTATTTTAAAATTAATTATTTAGACTCGTTAGCGAGATAAATAATTTAATTTTTTTTCTCTTTTCTTCCTTTATAATTTGTTTTTTTTTTATTTATTAATAAATTAAAGCTAATAAATTCTTCTTTTCGCCAGTGAGGAATCTGTTGGATTATAACTGGCGAGAGAGATATTTTCGGAAATCGTTAACTTTACCATTACTGGTAAATTACCGACGATATTGAAATAATTTGAGATTTTTTTTTTGTTAATAATTATTTGTGCTTGCAAAGCAATTGTATAGAGTCTTGGTACGTGTGAGTCACAAGACACTATTATAAACATTAATTATTTAGACTTGTGAGCAAGTTAAATAATTAATTTAAATTTGGTGCGAGTGTTAAGTGTGTGATTTGCCACAACTTTAACCAGCAAAATTTAATTGTTTTGTCCTTCTAAGGACGAAATAAATTTCGTTTAGAAAAAATCTTTTGGATTTTGAATAACTGAATTAATTTTGTTGGTACACTAGTCGATGCATATATACAATTTATTGTAATTAAGCCGACACCAAATTTTTTTTTAGATTCTGGTCGGAAACGGACCGAGTTACACATATCCAATGGCAAGAGATATGTGCCTCCTCGGGTTATCATATAGAGTAATAAGGAATTTGTGTATCGGTTTGTATGAGAACAGTTACCAAAGAATGGTCTTGGTAACTGTATGCCATACAACGAGAGTGTGACGTTTAAGTATGTTTGCATGTGAGTGAATAGGTAATTCTCCCTTATACATATTTTTCTTTTAATTATGACTAATAAGCATCTGTTTTGTGTCAGCTCCCAGATGTAATCGAACTGCGAATCGATCACTATAACGGAGCTATTGCATCAACAAGAAGCGGCCGAGCGCGACGAAGAAGGCCACAGCAGGTTCAAAAATAAGGTCTGTTGACTGCCTCGAGTTACCTGTAGATAACCTACTCGCTGGATGTGCCCAATCTGTGCGGGATATCGACCAGGCGCTAGTGAAGTTGGAAAGGACACCTCGTGCTTCGACGGTAGAACTCTCGTCGTTAGTCGACTCTACCCCATGGAGCAAATGGAGGTAGATGTGCCTGCGGTATTATCATCAAGGCCATCCGTGAACGTCTATCCTCCCGTTCTGTTTCACGCGGATCCTCAGCAGCAGAAGACCGTCGCCGACAATCGCCCTCGCTGCAAGAAGAAAGCTGGCGGTACCCAGAAATTGACAATAAACGATTACGAGTCAGAAGTTGCAACACCCCGAGCAACGGTTCGCCCGTTAACGAAGGCAGGGACTACACCCGTCATACAGTGTTGCCAGATAGAGGTGTTTTTTCTTTGTTGCACTCGCACAGTATGACCTCATTTACATTAGATAATAGAGGATAGAAAAACCCTAAATGGTAACCCTGCCGTCATAATATCATTGCCAGCAAGAAAACTCAATGTTGGGGTCGAATCCTTATCAAACAGGCGAAGACTTAATGCTTGTTACCTTTTCTTTCACAGCATGCTAGATACTAATAGATTCAACATTCACTGCTTTCAATACTAATTTTTTAATACGAATGAGGGCTTTTGAAAAAACCGATGATGAAACTCTATAATGGAGAAGAAAATTTCCTGATTATTGAGTCCAGCTCCAAATTTTCGTCTAGCATTTTTATTTTTTTATTATTTCATTATTACTCTTAAAAAGTATTTATTTTCTATATATTGAACATATCAACTTTTCTTAAGTATTTTCTCTTTTAAAAAAATTTATTTGAACAAAAAATGACAAACATAAAAACAAATTTATTTAATTTATATTTGTAGGCTAAAGAAAAACTTCTTTTATACACTTAATTTTACTTTACTGCGTATATCTTCAAAAATATTATGTAGATCGTAGTGTTCCATAGAAAAAAAAATTTTGTTGCTTTGAGACGGATATTTTACCCGTTTAAAATAATCATATAGGATAAATTTTGAAATAATGCTACGAAATTGTTTATGTACAATTATAAATAGTGGAGTAAGTTAAATAGTTTAGATATAGGAGTATAAGCTTCTCACAGGATTAAAAAAGTACCATAAAAATTTCAGCCAAATAGGTTCAGAACTTTGTGAGATGTTTTTCAAACAACGATAAATAAACATCATGAACGATCTTTGGAAATTTCTAGGGATTGATTGATTGAATGGCTTTATTTGGCCTTTGGGATTTAAACCCCGTAGGCACTCATGTACATAATACAATTTGCTAAATAAACTATTAACAATAAATAAAATAACAAAAAAAATATGTACAACTATAATAACAATAATAACAATAATAAAATCAAGTGAGCTATAAAATCGATAAAATAAAAATAAAATACAATAAATAATTCAACAATAAAAATAATAATAATAAAGCAAAACAATGGATATACTATTATAATATCTAAATAACTAAATAACCTATACGAGGCGAGGGATACGCGGTGGGGTTATCCCCTCATGTTGCATCCTGGTGTCCCAGGCAGTCTGGTCGAGTCCAAACAAATAGTGAAATAGCGAGTCTTTGAATTTGGCGATGGATGATTTATCAAATGTATGTGGAGGGAGTTCATTTATGATCTTGGATGAGGTGATGATGAACGATTTATTTAAAGCCTCCGTACGAGGTGGAAGGTAATTTAATGATTTTATTTGTTGACGAGTGGAAGTGCGGTGATTATGTTGCGAGGTGTTTAGTTTAATGAAATGGTTTGCCAGGTAACTAGGAGAATTGTGACAGATGATACTAAAAGCAAGTGAACCGATGATATATGAGCGCCTGGACTCGACTGATAACCACCTGAGACCTAACCTATACGGAGTGACGTGCTCTCTCCTCGGTATGTCACCCCACACGAACCGTACACAAGCATTCAATAGTCTTTGTAATTTAAGATTTCTGGTCTGGTCAACATCGTCATAGACCGCACACGCATAATCAAAGTGAGGAAAGACAAGTGCCTCTACCAGTCTTTTCCTGAGACCACGTGATAAGGTTTTTCTATAGTATCGTAATGAGTGTAAAACACCATGCACACGACTCGATATAGATGACACTTGCCTTGCCCAATCAAGAGATGGAGTAATCGTGATCCCGAGCGACTTAACCTCACATTCATACTTCAAAAAGTCCATTTCCAATTTTACCTTAGGGGCAGTGTTCAAGTCGATACGCGATAAAAAAGCCTGGCTACCCAGAATCATAACCTTCGTTTTTTTAACATTTAACTTAAGTCCGTTATTGTGAGCCCATAGGGCTATTGCATTTGCATCCTGAGTAATACGCTGTACTCCCATTTCAAATTCCGCAGGAAAAAACGAATGGTAGACCTGGGCATCGTCGGCAAACAGCATATATTTGCTGTGTGTGAGTACTTTCGGCAGATCGTTAATGAAAATAGAAAAAAGAATCGGGCCAAGAACACTGCCCTGAGGCACACCAGCATTAATTTTCAGCCAATCTGAGCGCTCACCAGATTCATTCTCCACGGCATGCATGCGACCTACAAGATACCGATAAAACCATGTAAGCACGTTATCGGAACAACCAATATCACTTAATTTTTTAATTAATTTATCATGGGGTACCGTGTCGAAAGCCTTGGAGAAATCAAACAGGACAAGAATCGTGATCTTCCTGGCATCAATTGCTCTCCTGACATCATCAATGACTCCCAGGAGTGCCGTCTGGGTACTGTGTCCCCTGCGGAAACCTGCCTGTCTCTCAGTGAGGATATTATTCTCCTCAAGGTATTCAGAAAATTGATTGTGCACTAGTCTTTCTAAGATCTTTGAGAGTTCACAAAGCTTTGCTATCGGCCTTGTGTCAGAACACGATTCCATCCTGCTCGACTTCGCCAAAGGAAACAGCAGCACCCTCTTCCAGTATTCAGGATAATATCCAGTTGAAAGCATATCATTAAAAACATCCACGAGGTGCAGAGTTAATTGAGGCTCTAATAACTTAAGCATTTCTACGGATATGCCATCAATCCCCACTGCCCTCGAGGACGCTCCCCGAATTGCGTTCTGAACTTCTTTAGTAGTGATATTGAAAATTGAATTGAAAAGATGAGGAGGAGGGTGATAAAGGACATGAATTACATAAAATGGTTGAAAAAGACTGAATGGACAATGGCTGTACGTGATTTGAGACAGATGCGTAATAATTGTTAAGCTGTTGTAAGGTGAATAAATTAAGTGGCGATGGATTTGTCTTAGAACTAAGACCCATGCTTTTCAGGCATTTCCAGGACCTTTTGGGATCGTTTGCCCTGTCAAGTTTATTTGCCAGGAAGTGAAATTTACTCGAGTTTACAGCATTCGAGACATGATTTCTGAGCCCTTTATAAACTTTGTAATCTTCACTCAAACCAGTAGTACGAAATCTCTCGAAAGCTGTATTTCTGTCCTTGATTATCAGTTTAATGTCCCTGGTAATCCATGGCTTGTGCTTTATTTTTATAGAATGTGACTTGATTGGTGCTAACAAATCAAATGTCGAAAGAATTGCTTTATTTATGAGTGATACATTTTTTGAAATAGTGATATGATTTATATTTGATGAATGATTTTGATATGAGAGCGGACCATGATGGTGGTTAAATAAGGACAAATCTGTAGAATTATGCTGATCAGGCCTATGAGGACTAGATGATTGTGATGAAGACAAATAGTTGATAGATGAGGTGAATGTGGTTGCGAGGTTATGAAGGTTGATCTCTCCCAGATTTCGTTTTCCAAATACCCTCACGTCTGACGGCGTGTTAGCAATCCTTAAAGTAATGCTTATAGCATCATGACCTGCTGCAAAAGGAGCTGTTGTTTTAATATATTCGTAATCGGTCATTGGTTCACGAACTAGGAAGAGATCTAACCATGTATGAGAAGGCCCGCCCGACGTCATTGCATGGTGTGTTGGCTCTGACCGGATGAGTGTAAGTCCCAGTGCTGATATGCTTTCTCTAAACTTATTTGCCATAGCACTAGAGGAATTCATGTCAATATTGAAATCCCCAGTGACTACGACGTATTTGTATCTCGGTAGTATGTCCGACAAAATCTCGAAGAATTCTGTAGGGTAGGCGGCTGTTGGCCTGCGATATACCACCGCCAACACTAAAGAGTCAGCCTTACCCGTCAAACATAAAATTAAAAATTCCGGAGTATTGGAGAAAACCGGTTCAGAGTGCGCGATGACCTTCACTCCAAAACTTTCCCGGACAAAAGCCGCCACACCACCCCCCTCCTTACCCTCTCTATCCAAGCGATGCAAAGTATATCCTGTTAATTTAACAATTTCTGAGGAATCATGCTTAGTAAGGAAGGTTTCTGTGATTGCAATGACATCGTGAGAGGCCGGGTGAACCAATGCTTCAATGGATGAAAAATGTGTTTTGAGTCTATTGATATTTGAATGGAAAATGGAAAATGATTTTGATGATTTGGCCCGACCAGCCCTGTCTCATTTAGAATGAGTAGGAAGAGGAGGAAAGCTAGAAAGTTCAGTATCCGAGCTTACTCGCCTCAACGGACCGTCCCTCACCTCTCGCATAAATACTACTAAATCTAATACTATGGGCCTCGCATAACCCAATTCGCTTGATTTCCGAACGGCCGCTTGCCACAACTCGAACACCGGTTTTGGCCAAAGAGGCCTTATAAACAATGAGTTTTCATCACCTTCACCAAAAATGTCGCGAGCTCTTCGTCCTTTCAAAAGGTGCGCCTTCTCCATTACTGCATCTCTGGAGACATTCGACGAGAATTTGATGACCATTCCACGCGAACGCACTTGAGTAGGAGGGGAAACCGTTGACTTGGATTTCTGTCGCGGAGTCCAAGGCCGAAGATCAATCACCTGGTTCAGTAGTTTCGGCAGCTTGATTGCCTCTAAGATATCTGCAATCAGCTGATTTTCAGACTTCTCTGTCTTACCCGGTAACCCCGTGACAAGCAGTTCGCAGGAATCTTTCAGCGCTGGAGACTGTGCAGCTTTTATATTGCCGTTTTCTATGCTGGTAACCCTATTTTCCAGTTTATTTATTCGCTCATCCAAAACTGCGTGCTTTATCTCAATCTCCTCCTCTATCGAGCTGACCTTCGCCTTCAAGTCTTTCAGCTCCGTTTTTACTTCATCAACTTTATCCTCCACACGGCTCACCACCTCCAAAACCGATTTTAAGTCGCTCCTTAAGCTGTCTTGCAAGCTCCGCGTGAAGGCTTCTACCCACGGTGGCGGGCCATCCGCCATTGATACGGAGTCGGCGAGCGTGTCTTGCGCGACCTGATTGGGCTTAGTGGGCGGAGCGCCGCGAGGTTGCTTAGCAACCTACGACAATGATGGCGACGGAGGCGAGGCTACGCGCTTCGCGCAAGAGGTGGTAGGAGTAGGCGTGGTCGCCGTTGCGGCACTGTCGGTCGCGTTAGTCTGGCGCGGTAACCCGGGCGATGGCGCCCTCGTGTCGACTAGAGCTGTAACTTGGGTCTTTAATTTATTTTTCGCGAGCACGCAACAGCGCCGCTCGGACGATCCCGGCACGACCTCGAAACAATTCATATGAGCGATGTTGTTACATATATTACACACCTCTGTGTAGTCCTTTCGCGTCAGCCGTGCTCCGCAAACAAAGCAGCCCCGCGGTGTTGCCATTTCTGCAAGTCGATAGTCGCAACGTTGGCCTGGACTCCGCGCGCAGATCTTGCCGCCCAATTCCTGCCGCTTGCAAATTCCTCCGGCTAACCTCGAAGATATAGCAGTCAATTTCTCTTGATTTCTGGACGACTGTCTACAGCAAAAGTGCAACTAATTTACTAGGTACGAGCTGTAGACAGCGGCCGTCCGATTTGCAATGTGCTAAAACTCGTTTTACAACGTGAGTACAGGTATTTATTTGTTTTGTGGAGATCGAAAGATAGCGTCTTTGTACTCACCGCGCCAGAGAGAGAGAGAGGATGAATCCGCGCTGATACTCACGCTGCGATCACTTCCACTCGCGTATTTTTTCATTCGCCCGTGCGCTAACGTAGCACTGTAAATAGCTGGTCCGACTGGCACACATACATGTGACAGGTATACGAACTTGCGGCACACCAGGTACATCTCTGGTGTTATTTCGATGAATGAAAACTTTTTAATTAAAGAAAAACTAAAATAAAATAAAAAATAAAACAAAACAGATCTGTAGGTGATTATATAGAAGGCTAATAAGTACCGGATAGCTGAAACTTCGTCACAGTAGGATTTTTTCGGAATTAAAACTGTTGTTGATATAAGTTTAAGTTATTAGATTAAGAAATTTGAAACTTCATTAAACTAACCTGAGTAGCTGGTTTTAGAAGTCTAAGTGCTGCTTCAGATGCATAATGGGCAGCTAATATAACATCTGCTTTTCGTCCATAAATTTTTGTTTCATTTAAGGTACTTACAACAATTGTGTGAGCAACTACAGCAATAAATCCATCGATATGTGCACCCAAATCTCTAAAAGCATAGTGTTTTATTAAATGTAATTAATATATTAACATTGAGCTATTTAATCAATTTAGAAATGTCCAATTGAATAAATTGAAGTCATACATGAATTCAGAAAAAAAGTAAATATATAAAAATCAAAACAAAAATTTATTATTAATCAATTATATCTTTTTCCACGGATTTTATATAATATAAAAACCTTTGGAGTTATTTCTTATATTTTCTGTGTTACGTCTAGATTAATAGCGATTAATACTCCTGCACCTACGGCCAATTTCATCCAGGACTTCCGTCCACATGTTTTAGAGGTTGGGCGTTTGACGAAGAAGATTCGGGAATGATAAATAGGTTTCAAAATAAATCTTATTCAAATGTAGTTAGTAACATATGCTTAATATAAATATTTGTTCAAATAAAGAACACATATAAATATTTTAAAAATTTCGTGTCTTTACAAAATTTTTTGCGTAATTAAGTAATTTAAATTCGCGTAATACGCGGGTTTTTTTCTGTACCTCAAACAGAAAATAAAAACTTTGAATTATAAATAAAAATGTCAATTTCGACAAAAAAACCCATTCAAATAAAATAATAAGCATGGAAGCATCTAGCTTTATTATTTCCAATGTGCGCAGTTGAACAGCTTTCACTACGGGTCGAACTGTGAACACTCTATTTGCAGAGTAACCTTTCTTATTAATGTCTTCTCATATGTGCTGATTTACCCTTCTATAGGGATCTTAGGAGTGCAGTAAGCCTCGTATTAAATTCTACTTCCTATTCTTGTAGTATCCTGTAAATTTCAAAGTATCAAACTTCGATAAAATACACAAGTCGACCGACGTGGCGGTTGCGACAAATAATAAAAACTTTAAAATCGTTGCTCAAAATTTATTATTCATATTTTTCTTTTACTTAATATAGAAAGTTATTTATACAAATTCAATGTACGGAACGTTGTTTACTGAGAGGAAGGGTGTTATTTTACGTTTATGTCACTTAGTATAGTAACCTGCTCATTATTGCGCAATAGTACAGAATTTTTATTAATCATACGAAATCGTCTTTTTACATTAATATTTCATAATTATTTATGCAGTGAAACTAACAAAAACTTATTTGAGTCTCTGAAAAAGATGGTTACATATATTTGTTATTATAGCTATTAAATCATATTATTATTTTGTTATTTAATTAATTTAATTTACGAAAGCTTCTTTTCTTTAGTAAACATTATCTATAATTAATTTTTCTTATTTATTTGTTTATTACATAAATGAAATAATCAAGATGTAACCTAATTGTTATACATATTTTTTTATTAAATATTATTGTTAATAAATAGATCTATGTATAAATTATGACGGAAATCGTCATACAATATATTCACGACGAATAGAGTATTTAAATTCACGATAATTGTAAGTCGTATGATTCCGTGCAAAGAAGATACCCCAAACCGACCCCACCGATTTTAACAATTCTGTGATGCGTTGTAGTACTCGAAAAAATAAGAGGTACGTATTTTTTTGTGCCGATATCCACTTTTAAGGGGTGAAATCTACCCCTAAATTTTAGCCCAAAAAATAGATTTTTTGTTATATCTCTGCTTCTAATTAATATTTTTAGATAAAATCAACTGCAAACTATTTTTAACATGAAGCATAAGATATAAGATATTTTTATAACCCTAGCGGTTGCAATCCTCATTTTTATATTTAAAAAATACTAGACTTTTTATGCTTTTCTCTAAAGAAAACTGAGATATGACCTCAAAATTAAAAAAAAGCGTTTTCGTTTACTTCATCGAATACTACGACATTTTTTTGTTAGCACCCCAAGCATTGTAAACTACCCCTTAAAATAATTAACCGCATGTACATATAACAAATTGATTTTTTTCTTAAGATTTGTTACACGTAAAAACGAAATACATATCACAAAAAAAGCAACTGTGTTATACATTTTTTTCAATACTGTAATGTGAAAAAGGGTGATAAAAGTTAGCTTTTAAATTTGCTTATTTTTTTTAAACTTACATTTAAAAATTGTAGATAGTCACCCTCCATTATTTTATTTTGGTTTTCGCCCGCGTCTTCTACCGCATGTGATAATCTTGGTCTTAGAATGCATTCACACAGCTTCCCAGCCGTGCTAAGCAATATGTAAATAGCGTAATTATAACAATTTTTTTATTTATATATAGATATATTTTATACGTCAAATCTGAAGAGTTGAATGTGTCAAGGAGCACTGACGGTCGCCGCGTAGCAACGAACCGCAATATTTCACCCAAGTAGTATGTAAGCAGGTATAGGGAGTCATAACAAATGAAGTCATCAAGGTCACACGTTAGCTTACTTGTTTGTTTACATACACAAACAATTAAGATAACATTCTTAAGATAACATTACTTTTTCATGGTCATTCAATACCCTTCTCAGCCAATAATTAAATGACCTTGAAAAAGGAATGTTATCTTAAGAATGTTATCTTAATTGTTTATTTATATAAACAAACAAGTAACCTAACGTGTGACCTTGATGACGCCATTTGATATGCCTCTCTATACCTGCTTACAGTATTCCCCTCACCTCCCAATCCACCTTACAAAAAAAACATTTATTTTGAAAAAAATAATTAAAAGACTTTGAAAAAAAGTAATGTTATCTTAATGTTTATTTATATAAACAAACAAGTAACTTTTCACTTGACCTTGATGACGCAATATGTCAAAAAAAAATAACCGATCTTCATAACCGTATTTCAATTTTTTGTCAGTTTTGAATAAAAGTTCATTTTTATTTTAGAGTCCGTGTCAGCGCGTCAGAGTGTCATTGCGCCAGAGACGGTGAAAGCCCGATTTACATTTTTTGGAGGAAGGCTGCGGCAAGTAAAATTTGTCCAAACATTCGCGGGCAATTTGAAATTTGATTACCAATAGATATAAATTTGTAGCAATACTAAATTTAATATAACGGTTCATTAATTTTTTATTCTATCACAAAATTTTGAATCATAATTATTACTATTATTAGTATTAGTATTATTATTATTATTATTATTATTAGTATTATTAACATCATTATCATTATAATTATTATTATCATTTATTATTATAACCTTTATTTTCCAAAAATTATGGGTAGTTTTATTATACTGCGAGTATTGCAAAAGAAAAGTATTGCAAAGTTGTAACCAATATATCCAAATTTTTCCACATTTTTAAATCGATAATTTAATTACGATTTTTGCGTTAAAAGTTTATTTTTTTTACTAATAATTATCGACCAAAAATTGTTTATGCAATTATTATCAAAAAATTATTTTTTTTAATGAAAACGATATGTCTTCGCTTATGCGTATCAAAGTATCCGTATGAATTATTTCAAATTTTTAATTAAATATTTTAAATATAATTTTTATTTTGTAAGGAGCAATTACCAGACAAAAAAAAATATAAGTATTATAATATTAAGAATATTAACATTTATTGTTAAACAAAAGAAGCATCTGTGTATAGTTAATTCAGTTAACTACTAGCTTACTCGCCAGGCAGGGAAGCTTGCACTTTTTTCGTTACTGATGATAATAAATTGTGCTTTGTTTTTCATAAAATAAATGTAATTTAAATTATTGGCTTATATAATAGAAAATTTGTACACTCTGCAACAATTAATATTTTTTAAAGTTACATCAGTCTAAGCTGGCAAATCAATTTAAATAAGTCAATGTTTTACGCATCTACTGCGCACCTCTCCGTATTCTACGGAGATTTAACGGTAGCGCGTGTCAACAACCTTGTGCGCATCCACTGCGCGAAATTGAGCACGTGAGTAGAGAAAAAGGGGTAAGTACATGTATTGTTGACCGATGTGGTGGAGTGTATCGTTATGCAACACCAATAAAAATTTATATTAATATATAATAAAAATTTTTTTTCATTTTAAATTTATTAATATTGTTTTTATTCACGTACTTTGCAATACTCACAGTATAATATAACAGTATAATAATAATAATAATAATATTAATAATAATAATAATACTAATACTAAAAATAGTAATATTTATGATTCACCGCGCGGGGTGTCCTGTTCCCGTATGCGGCGCGTCCCCCGGGTGGCGGATGGGGGAAAGCTCGTCACGCTTGCGTGAAGGGTAGAGGTGAAACAAAATAGCCTCCGCGGACCAAACAGTTGAAGAAGGATGATGAGCAAGCGAATGGAATACCTACTACCCCAAGCGGGCAGCTCCAAACTAGGAGTCAATCCCGCCGTCGGTTCCGATCGGGTGAAAGCCCCGGTGGCCGGCGCTGGCCTTACGGATTTTGGGGGAGGCCACCAAGCGCTTCGTTCTACGAACACGTCAGAGGTGGGGCCCTCGAAAGAAAACCCCCAACAACAGCCGTCGTTACAGATGTTGAGTGTTACATCCGCAATCAGGTTACGAAGCGGCAGCGTTACCAGCCTTGGTAGTGCCATCAGTGGTATCTCTGCCTATAGTAAGGAATCTCAAGAGGAGATAGAAATATTCCGTAAGGAATACGAGAAGGTAGAGAAGGCGCAAGAGGAGATTGACTCCACCTACGACCTCCTAAAGAGCGAACTGCAGGCTATGTTGGCTGCTTGTGCAAAGCAGCCTAACATCTCCATGGTCGTGAAGACAGGGCTGAAGACCGTAGACACTCTTGTACAAGAGTTCTACGGGAAAACCAAAAAGATGTTTTCGGCCGTCGACGATTACAAGTGCCAAGTCGAGGATTATCGAGTTGGTCACGAGAATCGTCGACGGCCTAAGAGAAGAGGCATAATAGCTAAAGCCGTCATTACGGCTACAGCTAGAATGCAGGCTCAAAAGAGAAGTAGAGAGGGCCCCCAAAGCCCCCCCGATGTCTCTAAGAGCCGCAAGAAGAAGAAGCCTCGAAAGGAGGTACCACTACGTGGCATGGACAAGGAGCAATCCAAGTCCGCGTCAGTGGCGGGAAAAAAGCCGACAGTCAAGTCGGGTCAGGCGCCTCTTGATAGGAGAAAGCGCCAGACGGCGCCGGTATCCACCCTGGTAGTCACTGTCGCGAGGGACCGTACGTTTGCTGAAGTCTTGGGGAAGCTCCGAAAGGAAGTCAACCCGGACGACAGCGGCGCCCAGGTTCTGAGCGTATGGCCGACAGGGCGGGGAGATTTAGGATCCGAGATCGAAGGGTAACCCTGGAGATCAGAGACCTGGACGCTCTCACAACGAGGGACGAAGTGGTAGCGGCCCTAGATAAAGTTCTCGCGTCTCCGCCTGAGAGCCGAGAGATGAAGCTTTTGCGTCCCAACCGCAATCAACAAAAGACAGCCATCGTGAAGCTAGATCACGAGACCGCTGACAAGCTAAAGTCGATGCGACATCTTTGCGTCGGCTTTGTAAGCTGCCGCGTTCGGGATCGAGTTTTGGTCGAGAGGTGCTATCGGTGCCTAGACTTCGGCCACACGAAACGGAATTGTAAGAGAGTGGACAGGTCCTCGTCATGCTACAAGTGCGGCAAGCCTGGACACAACCTTAAGAATTGTAAGAGTGCTCCCCAATGTTTCCTTTGTCCTTCAAATGGTGCTCAGGGAGTATCTCACATGGCGGGGTCCGGAGCCTGTGCCATCTTTCGGCGCGCGCTCGAAACCGCAAGGAAGGCCGCTTCACGATAAGTGGCAGTCTCAACGTGGGACGATAGAATAAGGAACGAATGACGCATGTCACAGACACGCCACCCAGCTTGAAGTAATGTGAAAAACAGTTCCGGGCTGGGCAGGTGAAAGCGTTGGGTTTGGAGTTTTAGCCGGTAAGAATCCGGCACTGGCGACGAGTGCGGACCCTCGTCGTCGTCTTATGTAAGATTTCTCCAGTTTCCCACCAAAAAAAAAAAAAAAAAAAATATTTATGATTCAAAATTTTGTGATAGAATAAAAAATTAATGAACCGTTATATTAAATTTAGCATTGCTACAAATTTATATTTATTGGTAATCAAATTCAAATTGCCCGCGAATGTTTGGACAAATTTTACTTGCCGCAGCCCCCCTCCAAAAAATGTAAATCGGGCTTTCACCGTCTCTGGCGCAATGACACTCTGGCGCGCTGACACGGACTTAAAATTTACTTTTTCTGAATATTATGTAGTCCAAAAAAACCCTTGTCTATTTTTGTTAATTTAATAGTTATAAATTGTTATTAATAAAAAGAGTTCTAATTATCATATCGAGGTGATTTTTTAAATGTATATTATTTACTTAGTGCATAATACAATGGTAGTGTCAAAATTCAAAAATTAGTTTAATTTAGAAATTGTAAAAATTGTAAATGACGAATTGCTTCTAAAAAGAAGATAAGTTTACGAGTTTATATGAGTCGACTCGAGCTGCTATAACCTGATCTTCATAACCGAATTTCAATTTTTCTTTTTGTTAATTTTGAAGAAAAGTTGATTTTTATTTTACGAATCGATTTCATTTTGTCTAAATAATATGTAGTTCAAACATCAGTTCTCTATCTTTGTTAGATTTAAATTGTTAATAATAAAAAGAGTTCTAATTATCGTATCGTGGTGATTTTTAAATCTATGTCATTTTACTTAGTACATATGACGATTACTATGTAACGGAGTGAATCTTCGCCGGGGTTTTGCTCAGATTCCAGAATTCGGTCAGGAAGGAAATTGAAATAATTATACCGTAATTTAATTGTAAAAGACTAACTATATATATATATATATATATTTGTAAAGCTAAGTTGTGTACAAAAGAAAATAAATGGAATCGCCGTTTCCCCTGCTGACTGGGATGCGAACTTAGTTAATCTAGAATCAAATAAATAAGTAATACTTACAAGGGAAGTACATGACCTCCGGGAAACGGATCTCATCCTAACTTTGGTATGTCTTTTATAATATAAAAATATGAAGAAAGCCAAGTTATCTCTTGCCAATGGCCACTTTTACGGAAGTTATTCGACATTCAATAATAGTAGCAGTAAAAATTACTTCCAATTCGGTCGCTTATAACTCGGAAACAAATAAAGATAAACAATCAAACTAAAAACCAGAAAAAAGTTGAGTTCAAGTAGATATAGTTTGAAAAAAAAGAAGCTCAAATTGCTTAATTTGAAGCAAAGTTATGAAGAAAATAAGAAATTGAAGATTATTAGGCCAAAAGAAACAATAAATTTTTCATATTAAATTTTAGTTAAAATTTCTTCAATTTTTTATTTTCTTCATACCTTAGCTTCAAATTAAGCAATTTGAGCTTCTTTTTTTTCAAACCATACCTAATTGAACTCAACTTTCTTCTGGTTTTTGGTTCGATTGTTTATCTTTATTTGTTTCCGAGTTATAAGCGATCGAATTGGAAGTAAATTTTACTGCTATTATTATTGGATGTCGAATAACTTCCGTAAAAGTGGCCATTGGCAAGAGATAACTTGGCTTTCTTCATATTTTTATATTATAAAAGACATACCAAAGTTAGGATGAGATCCGTTTCCCGGAGGTCATGTACTTCCCTTGTTAGTACTACGCGACTTCCAAACTTTACAATGCTACCTTATAACTAGTTTCCTAAACGGACGCAACTAACGGATAGCGTGTGTGTTCACACGGAAATACGGTTCGGGATAATCCACGTGTGCTCACGAGGATACGGTCGGGATAATCTACGTGTGCTCACGAAGATACGGTCGCGATAATCCACGTGTGCTCACGAGAGTACGGTCGGGATAATCTACGTGTGCTCACGAAGATACGGTCGGGATAATCCACGTGTGCTCACGAGGATACGGTCGGGATAATCCACGTGTGCTCACGAGGATACGGTCGGGATAATCTACGTGTGCTCACGAAGATACGGTCGGGATAACCCACGTGTGCTCACGAGGGTACGGTCGGGAAGCGGTTACGGTACGGTAGGTTTGGTTTACGGGCGTGTGCTCACGTTCGCATCTACGGGCGCCTGCACCAGGGCAGGGTTGCCAGATGGCGTTTTTTTCTCTTCGTTGCTCTTGCATAATAAACATCAAAATACGTTAGAGAGAAGAGGAAAGAAAATCGCCAACTGGTCACGCTGCACCAGGGTTAAGATTCAGTCTGGCCGTGTGCTCACGACCAGCTTTCTCCGGCTCCCTGATCCAGACTGGTTACAGCGGTTCTCGGCGCGCCTTATATACCCGATCTGCGAGAGTGCGCATGCGCAGAACGCGGTTGCCCCACTCCGAACGAGGTCAATAAACTGGCCAATAGGCGCAGTAGTGGGGGAGCGGTCAATGACCCTTGGCTATTTATATCGCGATCGTTGAACTCGCGTTTTACGACGCGTGTTAGTCGCGAAGCTATCTTACTATACTACGAGTCTTAAACCTAATGATTAGTTATACTTATTACTTTAATAATTATTATGCTAAATGATTAATTAGCGCGTTCAATTATTGCGCGTCGCAACTATGTAAAAAAAAATTTTTCTAAATGATTAAATTCATATATATATATAGTAAAAAACGATTCTATTATTTTTAGCTCGATATAACTTATTGCGTGAAGCAGAGGAGGAGGAGGAAAACGAAGAATCGTAAAACAATGTTAATGTTGACACATCCGGTGATGAAAGTGACAGTCCCTATGATTTGGATGATGAACTTTCTGCTCAAGTGGAGGAAGCATTTAATGAAAATCAATTCAGGGTTGCGTTGAATGATTCATCTTCATCGGAAGAAACATCTGATTTGGATGCAGAGGAAACCCCACGTAGCAGAAATCACGAACAATTTTTGATGTTATTCGAAAATTCCAGGGAACAGTTGCATACACTTGTGAATCAACGTGTGCGTACACTCGAACCAACACCATCTACTTCAGCAGCACCTGCCGTAATTTTTCGTTCGACTGAAAGAAGGGAAATGGTACACAATTTTATTCCTAGGGTACCACCGTATCAAGAAATGGTGTTTCATTCGAGAGAACATAATAGGGTAACCACCCTCAGTTTCGATCAACGTAGCGCAAACGATATGCAAATCAACAAAAGTAAGTATTTATTAAATAAAAAATTCGGTTTCTCATATTTACACAATCAGTATAATAATAATTTTTAAAGTAATTCGGAGAAGCTTTCAGAACGTTCATTTACTACCGCCATTTTTATTTAACGAAGTACAAAGAATTATAGATGTTCGTAAAGCACAGGAACTAAGATGGATACGAGACATGCTATTAGATTTACATTCCACCTTATTTACTGAAAATGATCTGGAGGACCTTTTATCTCGAGTTTCTGAAAGCTTGTCCGAACCACCTGAGGTATAATGTAATTAGCTTTATGTTTTCTTATTTTAATCTGTTATCAAATAAAATATTACTAACAAGGACAGGTCACACCCTCTGGAAAACGGATCCTTACCAAACTCTAGGATATAATTTCTACTATAAAATCATACAGAAAGCCGGAGTTTTAGTGTCCAATGGCCATTTTTACGATAGATACAAGCAAATAATGAAAAATCTTGCCGAAAAAACCGTTGAGTTTGAATGCTTATAACTCAGAAACAAAGATGTACGTATAAACTAAATTTTGAAAGAAAGCTGAGATCGAGTAGATGCATTTTAAAAAAAAGGAAGCTTAAATATTTTAATATGGTTAAAAGTTATGGGAGAAATAAGAATTAGACGAAATTTTGGGCTAAAAAAATCATTTTATTTATTTATTTATTTATTTACTCCAGAGTAGTAAAAATACATTAATACATGGATTAAATTAACGTCGTAAATATTAAACGCCGCCAATAACCACTTATAATCCTGCAGAGGAAAATTAAATTTCCTGTTCGCCGGTCTGGATAACAACAGATATAAATATAAACTAATACAACTTATACCAAACAAAAAAGAAAACATTATAATTATAAAATGCATTCATACTAATACAAAACATTCATACATACATACATACATACATACATACAGGAATAACAGAATCCAAAACGGACTTCCAGTCGTGAATCACATCATTCCTCTTATTTTCATTCATTCTAGATTGGGTAACGTGAGTCCTTCGAGTCTCGATGTACCAACATTATTAAACAAAAAATATATTTATAGACTCTTACATAATTTCGTTAGACACAATATAAAACTTACAATATTTCTATAATTGAATAATATTACAATATTAACAAAAATAGTACTAACAGTCCATATTCTATATTTTGTATTAGCAGCTAATAAGTTACAAGTCTATTGCGTTAACTAAAATTATATTGCACTGTTCACTAATTCTATTGTCAATCAATTTTCACTTTTAAATTTTCTTTATTCATTATATCGCAACCAATCCTTTAATTTATTAATGTCTGTTTTCTTCCGTATATTGAGAGTTTTAAGATCACTTGGTAATTTATTAAAAATATTTATTGCTTTGATATAACTGTTTTTAGTATTAACAGTTTTACGATATTTTGGAGGAATTATTATTTTGTACCTTGTCTTACTCGTAGAATTAACATATTGATTCTTTAAGTTTTGATAGTAATATCTGAGGCTTTCATTAGCAAATAATTGTTGTATATTTAGTGGAACTATTTTTTGAAAAGTTTTCTTATTTATTAATTTTAGAATTCTCGTTTGAATTGACTGTAGTAGTTTTAGATTATTTCGATACGCTCCACCCCATGCATTTATTCCATAATTAATCAGGCTATGAAAGAAAGCATAATAAATAATCTTCATAGTATCTGTTTCCATATATTTTGAAATTTTACTGAATATGAATATTAAGTATTTAGTCTTATTTAACCGACACGGTGGCGGAGTGGCGGAAACGCACCTCGGCCGGTCATGAAAGTTAAGCAGCACCGAGCACGGTTGGTACTTGGATGGGTGACCGTTCTCGGACTTAGCTTAAATGATCGGTTAGGTGTTTTTTCACATTCCACAACGTGAGCGGGAGGTGTGAGGCATTCGGTTTAGGTGTTAAAGTCTACGCAATGTGACCTTGCCACCCAAACAGAATTGTTCTCGAATACACCGCCCTTCTCGGAGGAGGTTTTCCTAAATGGCATTTATCCCAACGGGTTTGGCCACAGGTTTTCCCTCTCTCCACGGGCATAACCCCGGGCGAATGCGAGAAGGTGGCGTAAAGAGGGGGTAAAAATTGGAAATGGAATGAAATGGAATAAAGGTGTAGGGGATACGTAAAAACCTGTAAAAAGGTGTACGTGGAAACTACCAAAATTTTTAATTTTTTTATTTAGTCTTATTTATGAGGTATTCGATGTGTTTATCCCACTTCATATAAGAGTCAAAACTTACACCCAAATATTTTATTTCACTCACTCTCCTTAGTACATCACTATTAATTTTGATTTCAAATTTATTTGGTACACTATCGCAGTAGTTTCCGAACGTTATATAAACAGTTTTTTTTACATTTAAAGTTAATTTGTTTAATCTAAGCCAGATAGAAACTTCCTCCATGTATTTATTCATTTTAAATTCTACTTCCGACCAGGTCTCTCCATATGCTACTACCGCCGTATCATCTGCATACGACAATATAGACTCTTCAGGCATGTTTGTTAACAAATCATTAACATATAATATAAAAAGCAAAGGTCCTAATATTGTACCCTGAGGAACCCCAGTAGTAATATTCTCAAGTTCACTAGTAGATGATCCTATTCTAACTTGTTGTTTCCTATTTGTCAAGTAATTCTTGATTAAATTATGTCCTTTCCCTCTCACACCATATGCATAAAGCTTATCTAACAGTATTTTATGATTCACTGTGTCGAAAGCCTTTGCCAAATCTAAGAAAGTAATTGCTATTGGTTTACTTTGGTCTAAGTTATCATATATTGACAATGATATGAAGTTCAATGCATCTTTAGTTCCGATATTCTTAATGAAACCAAATTGCCTTTTACTTAGGATTTTACTTTTATTTACGAAAGTAGTTAATCTATTATGTATTATTTTTTCAAATATTTTAGATAAATTCGATATCAATGAAATAGGTCTATAATTTCCCATATCATCTTTTTTATCTGCTTTATATATAGGTACCACTTCTGCTATTTTCAGAGCTTCTGGCCAGACAGATGTTTCCATGCACTTATTAAATACATGAGACAAACAATTTGCTATTAATGATGCTATGATTTTTAATGTTTTAGTATTAATTTTGTCAATACCACCATTTTTCAATATAAAATTTTTTATTATTTTTATAATTTCTAAATCCGTTATAGGTGCTATGAATATGGTCTTAGGATTGCTTTCAAGAAGCTGCAATATTCTATGACTTGGTGACTTTATCAGATCACTTAACTTTTCATCATGTTTACAATAGTACTTGTTCATTACTTGTGCTATTACTTTTCTATCTTGTATTAATTCGTTTTCTGTTTTTAGTTGACTTATAATTGCATCTTTTTTATTGTTATTTTTTTTATTATTTTTAGCAATTTTATTGTTTATACAATCCCAAAGTTTTCTGGGATCATTACTATTTTTTTTAATTGCTTTCTTGTCATGTTTAATTTTTGCTGCTTTAATAATTTTATTTAATTTTTTAACAAAATTTTTGTAGTTATCTTTAAAATCAGTATTATTTGGATTCTGTTTTAGTTTATTGTAAAGCGATTCTTTTTTATTACAGTAGCTTATTATTTCCTTTGTTATCCAGTCTTTTCTACCAATTTTATTACAACTACGCGATTTTATTTTTTTGCACTTAGCTTTCTCGATGCAGAATTGTATTTGCTTTATTATTTCATTTATTGCTTCATCTGGATCATTTATATTTGTATATAGTGCCCAATTAATTTTTTCAGCTATATTGCGCAGCTTATTGTAATTGAAATAAAAATTATCTTTTTTTGTTTTTAATTTACTACTGTTGAGTCTTCCATTTTTTATTTCCAAAAACAATGGATAGTGATCAGTGAAAGGCACCATAAGTATTAGTGCTTTGGTATTAAGAAAATCAGTTTTAATGGAAATATTATCAATACACGTTCCCTCATTAACGTTTGAATTAGATGGTCTAGTTACGTTGCTAAAACTATTCTCACGACAACAATAAGAATAAATTAATCATCATTGATGACCTGATGAGAGTATCGTCAAATAACGTAGTGTTAGATCTGTTTACAAAAGGAAGCCGTCACAAAAATATTAGCATAATTTTTATAACACAAAATCTGTTTCATAAAGGATCCGGACAACGAGACATATCTTTAAACGCCAATTATAACGTAATTTTTAAAAATCCACGAGATCGTGCACAGATTCAATACCTCGCTCGTCAAATCTACCCTGGAGACCAAAAATTTTTACAAGAGACATATTCGGATAGTACAACTCCACCCCATGGATATCTTTTGCTAGATTTGAAACAGAGTACTCGGGAAGAAATACGATTTCGCACGACAATCTGTCCCGACGATAGAGTGCAGTACGTGCCAAAATACAGCTCGAAATTTCGATAAGAATAGAGAAGGAAGAAAATGATGGACAGTGCTAATCAAACTATGAGACAGAAAAGATCAAGGAGACAAATAGGAGGCTGTATACCCAACCATTTCAGTAAAAAGTGCGTATCCGTGTTGAATGCTCTGTGTCACGTAGATAATAAACAACGGTTAGCTCTTATACGCTCAGCAAATAAAGACTTAATTAACTGTATATGCGAGTGTGCGTTGAATATCTTGAAAGGTGTTGTCTCATTGAAAAAGTCACAAAAATGTAAATTGAAAAGATATCGTAAAGTTTTGCAAAAATTAGTTGAAACAAAAAAAAACAAAGAGCAACAGAAATGGTAAATATGACTGGGTAAAAAAGAAACGAGTAATTGTGCAACAAGGCGGCGGTTTCCTTCCTCTCTTGCTGGCACCAATTATAGGACTATTGATTTCTAAAATATTTGAAAGTAGTCAGCAGTATGAGAAAATGAATCATGCTAAAAAAATGGTGATGGTTCCCGAAGACGTGTTTCAAAATACAGTTCTACAACAACAACAACAACAAGATTACGTAAAGGACACGTCGGAAGAATGTGGAATTCAAACGAAAGGTAATGTGTTATCGCGTTTTGATGCCGAAATGCACGACATCTTATTCTCGAAGAGTATAAAAGACGAACGAGAAAAGAGTCTAAAATATTTACAAGTATTACGTCGATATTTACACTTTAAAAATATTAAGCGTACCGTAGAAAATGAAGAAGAAGATGAAAACGAAGAGGCAAACGCAACAACATTATCCGAACAGGAAATTATTGATACTCTTCCAAAAACGTACAAAAAGAAAGGTCAAATACTTTTTAATTACTGGAAAACTAATAATCTTCACCGTTAAACTTGGAATGAATGTGAAACTATATTAACAGATAATAAACCTACATCCAATTCCAACGTTGTAGAAATTGTAAACTACACTCTCAGAAATAAGACAGTGGAGGAACCTACAGGAGCTATTGAAATAGCTAGGTTTATGTCGTTGACTCAAACTCCTGTAAATCTTGTTGGAAATGCAAACCTGTTAAAATTGATTGGAAGAGTTTATCCCATAAAATTGAAGAGAAAAATTAGTGAAACACCTCAAGCGTCGGTAAGAGGTGAAAAGTGGTTGAGAATTGTTTCATAAAAATGCCTTAGGTTAAAAAATGTTATGATGTTTCCCGTACTAATGGTTACACTGGTGCTCGTCAGTTGATCGAAAAAAAAAATCGTAAAGAAAAGAATCGGATATACGAATGGTTAAGTAATCAAGATTCATACACTTTACACAGACCAATTCGTCGTAAGTTTTCTAGATTATATTACAACGTTTCTAACGTCAACGATTGTTAGGAGATGGATTTATGTGACATGCAATCGCTCAAATCTGATAACGATGGATACTGTTACATACTGGTAGTAATAGACATTCTCAGTAAGTATGCATGGATAGAGGTATTGCGTAATAAAAGTGCAAAAACAGTATTCGATGCTTTTCAAAATATACTTTCGAGATCAAATGGAAGAGTACCTGTATATGTACAGTCTGATGCAGGGAAAGAATTTGTTGGATCTAATTTTCAAGAATTTCTCAAGAAAAAGGAGATTTTGTTTAGTGTAGCACGTAATCCAGATGTTAAAGCCGCTGTTGTAGAGCGTTTAAATCGAACGTTAAAGGAACGTATGTACAGATATTTTAGACATAAAAATACTGACAGATATATCGATACAATTGATAAAATTGTTAACGCATACAATCACACAAGACACACCGGTACTCAGATGATACCGGCTAATGTTACCGTTTACAATCTTCCGAAGCGAGAAAAAATTTACAGAAACGTGCTTTAAATCAACGAAAGTCATCTCATTCCTATATATACAAAGTGGATGATTATGTCCGTATCAGTCGTGCAAAAGGTACCTTTGAAAAAGGTTATGAGAAAAACTACAGTGACGAAATTTTCAAAATCTCTCGCGTTTCTGTGCGACAAAATTTATACACTTATGAACTAACAGAGTTAAATAATGAATTGATTGATGGTTTTTCCTACCCTGAAGAATTAGTTTTGGTAGGTGACAAACGTGTACGCAAAGGATCTGAATTTAAGATTGAACGCATCATCAAAAGTAAAGGGCGTGGTTCAAACAAACCAAGTATTAGGAAAGTGGTTAGGTTATCCCCACAATTTAACTCTTGGGTGAAAGCCAGTAAAATTAATCAGATTTAAAAAACAATGGATAGTTTTTACGTAGTTCTTCCTAGTAACAGTAGCATGCGATACTTTCCTGAAAATACCACGTCATGTTACACCCCACATTTGTCACACCCAATTTCTTTACATGGTCATTGGAGCGTAGGGTTAACAGAAATACAAATTCCATGTACAATATTCATTTCCATCAGGCATATACGAAGACATTACCGATCTTCAACGTGCAGTAAATCAATCAATCGAATTTGCAAAACTGTGAGCAAACTCATTATATTTTCTTTAAAGAAAAACTCAAACGCATATTTGGATTTGAAAATGAAAGCTACAAAGATACAGGAATTCCGATAAATTTCAATGGAATTACAGTTGAGGCTGACACACCTGCTTCTCTCGCAAGAGCAATTCCTGATCAACTTTTTGTTTACACGGATATTTGTGAGCCTTACACAGTAGGTGATGTTAAAGCCGCTGTTGTAGAGCGTTTAAATCGAACGTTAAAGGAACGTATGTACAGATATTTTAGACATAAAAATACTGACAGATATATCGATATAATTGATAAAATTGTTAACGCATACAATCACACAAGACACACCGGTACTCAGATGATACCGGCTAATGTTACCGTTTACAATGCTTCCGAAGCGAGAAAAAATTTACAGAAACGTGCTTTAAATCAACGAAAGTCATCTCATTCCTATATATACAAAGTGGATGATTATGTCCGTATCAGTCGTGCAAAAGGTACCTTTGAGATTAGTTTTGGTAGGTGACAAACGTGTACGCAAGGATCTGAATTTAAGATTGAACGCATCATCAAAAGTAAAGGGCGTGGTTCAAACAAACAAGTATTAGGAAAGTGGTTAGGTTATCCCCACAAATTTAACTCTTGGGTGAAAGCCAGTAAAATTAATCAGATTTAAAAAAACAATGGATAGTTTTTACGTAGTTCTTCCTAGTAACAGTAGCATGCGATACTTTCCTGAAAATACCACGTCATGTTACACCACACATTTGTCACACCCAATTTCTTTACATGGTCATTGGAGCGTAGGGTTAACAGAAATACAAATTCCATGTACAATATTCATTTCCATCAGGCATATACGAAGACATTACCGATCTTCAACGTGCAGTAAATCAATCAATCGAATTTGCAAAACACATCCAACTCAAACGATCAGTTAAAAAAAGGGGGTTTTATACTCTTCATAAAGTTTGTGATTGTGAACAAACTCATTATATTTTCTTTAAAGAAAAACTCAAACGCATATTTGGATTTCAAAATAAAAGCTACAAAGATACAGGAATTCCGATAAATTTCAATGGAATTACAGTTGAGGCTGACACACCTGCTTCTCTCGTAAGAGCAATTCCTGATCAACTTTTTGTTTACACGGATATTTGAGAGCCTTACACAGTAGGTGATGTCAGAGCTGCTCTATTCCGTTTAGTGTGCTACAATAACGCAAAGTACGAAAGCGGTGGAACCATGATCAAACATATTCTCCACCTAATTACATTCCATTGTTAAATAATAGTTTTCAAAATATTGTAATAGATATAAAAGATCAATATGGTAATCACGTGCCAATTGAATACGGAACATTGACAGTTACACTTCACTTTAAACGCGTTAATTAAACTAGTAACTAATGATATGATCCAATACAATTCGTATTACAACGATCAAACTGGAGGTGGTAATGTTCGTCACGTTTTTACCGGTTTGCCGTACCAACGGGGACACGGTATTGGCAGTTTTCTAAGCGGTCTTTTTAGAAAAGTTTTACCCTACATTACCAGTGGAGTTAAAGCAGTAGGTAAAGAAGCATTTAGAACAGAACTAAACGTTTTGGATGATGTTAACAATAGTCGAATGAAAATGAAGGAGTTAGTAAATATTCGTATGCCTGAATCTGGACAAAATCTCAAAAGAAGAGCAGCCAATAAAATTTCTGAACTAATGAAAGGGTCAGGATATAAACGTCGAACTAGAAAAAAAAGACGTTAGTTACCCAAGAACCGTTTGAGAGCACACAATAGAACTAAACGAGGAGGTGTAAATACATCAGGACGAATAACTAAAAAACTCAAAAACGACGCACAGTCGTAAAAAGGAAGAAGAAGAAGAAAAAGCAAACTTTACGTAGTGTATCAGACATTTTTGGTTCTACATAATTATGGCTTTTCTACATGCTAATTCTTGTGAATGTATGAAATCGGAGCTAGATTTATTTACACTTCCACCTACTCAAACCTCTGTAGAAACTTCTCAATTCGTTCATTATAAACCTGTATCATTTCTTAGCGACGATGGACCATTGGAATTTGTTGTACCAAGTGGAGAAGACTATTTGGATCTTGCACATACCATGTTAAGTTTACGAGTACAGATTTTGCCAAATACAGAAGTTGATGCAGTTGAAAGTGGAAAAGTAGGTCCAATAAATAATTTTCTGCATTCAATTTTTAATCAAATTGATCTCTTTTTTAATCGAAAGCTCGTTTTACCTCCCAACAATATGTACTCGTACAGGGCGTACATCGAAACATTGCTTAAATACTCTGCTGAAACTATGAATTCAAATTTTACTATGGGGTATGGTATATTTATACTCCTGGAAAAATGGATGCGTTACCTATCATACCACGTTCCGAACCTGGTGCTAATATAGGATTATTGAATCGACAATATTTTACTGGGGGGAGAAAAACGGTTGACATGATGGGTCATTTGCACTGTGCTGTATTTAATCAGAATAAATTTTTACTTAACGGTGTAGAAGTGAGGATACGCTTGGTACGGAGTAAAGATTTATTTTGTGTAATGGATGCCACAGAAAACGATAAATTTAGTGTTCATATAAAGGAAGCTTCACTCATCGTTCGTCGAGTTCGTGTAGGTCCTGGTATAATACTAGCTCATGCAAATGCTCTAACCAAATCGACAGCAAAGTATCCTATTAGTCGTGAAATCTTTTACTTTACACAGTGGTATTTTCGGAGATGCATTAGACAATATTATTCTTGGACAATTATCTAAAAGAATTATAATTGGGATTGTAGATAACAAAGCTTTTAATGGAAATCGAAAATATAATGCATTTAATTTCCATCACTATAATATCAATCATCTTTCACTGTACATTGATGGTGTACAAGTGCCTGGAAAACCATTACAAGCAAAATTTAGCGGAGATAATCCTCTATACGTAGAAGCTTATACAGGAATACATTTTCTAAACGAACCAATCAACATACCGCGTACCGAATACAACAGAGGCTATTGTCTCTTTGCTTTTGATTTAACGCCCGACCTTGCAGCAAATTCAAACATGCACTGGAATTTGGTGAATCATGGAAGTGTTCGTATAGAATTGAAATTTGAAGAAGCCTTGACTTCTACAATTAATTGCATAGTGTACAGCGAATTTGATAACGTTCTTGAAATCGATTCAAGTGGTCAAATTATTACGGACGGACTTTGGCGCTTGATTTAAGGTGGGGATGAGTGAATAAAAACGGGCGTTTCTACATCACAATTCACAGTCAACGAGTGAACGCTAACTTATCAAAATGAATTACATCGTAGATATACAAGGTTTAAGAAATTAAAACAACACCTTCATTCCTAAGGAAGTGGCAGTAATTTCTATAAGTGAACAGATGTTTTGCCATTGGGTGATCAAGTCTCCACATGAATACTCTGAGTTACCGTTAGAAATCAAACGGTGTAACCAGTATGTATCGAACTATTATTATGATATAAGATAGAACGATGGTGATATTAGTGTAGAACAACTTGAAGAACATTTACGGTCCCTGACAAAAGCCACAAATAGGTTTTATACTCGTGGACACGAGAAACAGGAATATCTTGAAAAGGTGGTAGCTTGTGAAGTTATGAACGTTGACCAAATGTTATCACCGACATTTGAAGATCTGAAAAATAATCATCGAAGCATTTCATGCATGTCTCATCGTCATACAGTTGTTAGAACTAAACGCTTCGTATGTGCTCTGAATCAAGTGCACCTATTAAGAAAGTGGTTACTGTCGATACTTTCAGGTACTTCCTCGGAAAGTGAAGAAAATGATAGTGAAAGACTTTATCAAGCAATGCGAAATCGAAGATTCAACAGTATACAATCATAGTAGATTTGCACGATCAGAACATGACGAAGTTGATGCAGCAGATAAGGATGATGTGTACGACATTGAAAAATACTTAAAAAATGAATACGCAGCAAATACAAAAGTGATTGCAAAACTGAAAGCTAAAACTATAGGAGTGTATGCTGCTGACCGCATTCCCAGATTAATGGAAAAACCAGTTACAATTGTTGCAAATACCGATGATCATACTAAAAAAGGATCGCATTGGATTGCTATCTATATAGATAAAAATGGGTACGGAACATACTTTGACAGTTACGGAGTCTCCCCACTCTCTTTTCATCATATCGAAGGAATCAGAAGAAGCTGCGTACAATACAGATGGAATACGAAAAAATTGCAAAGAATTGATTCAAAAGTGTGTGGACAGTATTGTGTGGTGTTTCTTTATCGTACGTACCGTTATAATAATTCACTCTCATTTTGTAACAAGTTTTCTACAAATTCAAGAAAAAACGATCGAATAATTGTAAAATTGTATTCAAATATATTAAAAAATAATAATGTTAAATTATCCTGTCACGTCCAGACTTGTACCAACTACTATAAAAAATGTTACAAGAAGACAAATGGTTAATAAACCATTCGCGTTCCTTTGCTCTTGTTTGACTAGGACTAGCCTTACGTCTCCGGGAGTAGCGAGCGAAGTTATTTTGAGAGTAGAGATGTAGGATATAATGTGGAATAAATAAAATAATATATGTTTTATTTCGTATTAATCATGCATTATTTATTTAAATATGTTAACACCATAATATGCTGTTTTCCTTTAAATGAACACGTGTGACTAAATTCTTACAGCTTTTTAATGGGCAAAAACACATAAAATTACACTATTTTATTAACAATTGCGTAAAATTATTTAAGTCAAATAACCATTTTAAATTTGATTGAATAAACAATTGTACTGCGAACACGTTAACAAATTATAGAATAAAATATACACAAGGTTATTTTTTTATAAATATTAATAATTAATAATCAAAATAAGAATTATTATAAATAAATGCAGATTAAATTAAAAATTGTTGTTGTTGAAAACATGAATTATTGTTAATAAATTGCAATTCAAACCGTCAATATTGCAAATAAAATGCAATGCAAAGAATAATAATTATTAATAAATTGCAGTATCAAATAATAATTGTTGTAAGAGAAAACGGTTGGTTCAGTAATTGAAATAACATAAAATATCAGGTTTGCCTTTACGAATAATACAAGCGTACAGATAGTCGAAAAGAATATACCTTAAGTACCCAAATATATAGATAAATTGATGAATCGGTACTTATGCCGACAAATTCTTACGAGCCGATTCTTATGCCGATGTTAGCATAATTCCACCGAAAATTCAACCATGTATCGGTACTTATGCCGACACACAAAAAAATCGGAAAATTAGCTTTGTAAGCCCCGCTTTGACGTTATAATATTATTGAAGGATTGAAGTTATAACCTCATTCGAAGTACCGGAGGCCTTTTATAAGGTCAAAGTGTGCTTTTTTACGCGTGAAGGGTATTTAGGTATTTGGGTTATTGGATATTTGAGTTATTAGTTTTTTAGGCATTATTCTATCAATTAATATTCTCCCTCTTATATCTGAGTCGTTACATATGTTTTATAACCTCAAAACACCAAAATAACACGTAGTATCACCATAAGTACCGATACTGATGTTTATATATATATATATATGTGTGTGTGTGTGTGTGTGTGTGTATACGGTGAGGAACGAAGGTCCGCCTCGAACGTGGATAGCAGTGTCAAATTGCTGGATAATGTCCTGCTAGACCTGCGGGCGTCGACGTTAGATGTGTATGCTTTTGGAGTCCGATGATTGCCAGATGTCGAAGTCGTAGTTCCTTGACTATGACTCGTAGATGTCAACGATGCGTCTCGATTCCCGAATAGAAGATCTCTCTTGATTTTGAATACGTATTTTTTTAAAGTCCGAGTAGCAGTGCCACGCCCTCGGATAAAAATCAAAGAGTTGACTAGCACAGCTTTGCCTTATGAAAGCTTTAGATGAAAAATTAGGAGTGGCTGCGTCTCTTCTGGGTCCTCTTTATATACCCTAAAAATCTATGCATCTGTCCTTGTCTTACCCTTTGCCTTATATGGAAATTGTGTAAGTAGTTCTCGATTTTTCTGTGCTTGCACCCGATTGGACCGTTAGATGTGCGTGATTAAAAATTATCAAATCCCATGCATTTTCTGTATCGCTTCGTAGTTAATTCGGAGAATTTGCTGTCCCCCTTTTATTACTGCGACATTACCCAAAGAACGGCTTAATTTATTACTTCTTTCTAATGCTCGAATATTCTAGTCTACGTTTCCCATCGCCGGCTCTTCTCCGAGCATTGATTTTATAGTGCAGTACAAAAAAAACTCTTGCGCAACCCTTCGTTTCGATCTCACTATCGGCGATCCCGCTTATATGCGTATTGGCTTTGAATAATATCTTCAACTCTACTTATCAGTCTCTTTTTCGTTTGAAACACTCGTAAAATAATCTGTTCCTTAGCTCTATAATAGTACATTGTGTACCAAGGGCGCAAAATTGGGGATTCTGGCCCGAGGGTGAAACACTCACCCGAGGTCCAGAATCCCCAATTTTGCGCCCGTGGTGCACATACTATTTTCTGTCCGAAAGGGTGAAAAATGCTTTAAAAAAAGCAGGCGGGAATTGGCCATTTTGCGCCCGAAAAAGCGGGCGCAAAAACGCATTTTGCGCCCGCGCGGGCAGAAATTATATTTTATATTACTGCATTTACTTAGAATCATTCTTTATCAACCTTATTTTGTTCGTCTTCTACGCCGTATTTTTATTCTAAACTACGCAGTACTTTTTACGAAAAATAATAATATAATTTTCGTCGGGACGCGACAATCCAATCAAGTACACGTATTTAATAATGAGCGATCTATAGGATCTGGAATACGTAACCAGTCATGTATTGCAAAAAAATGTTACATGAAATAAACGTAGTGTAATAGTATACTCGTATGTGTTTAATCTATTACATCCCAATACCACTGTTTCCTATTTATATGCGATAAGTATAAAATTACCTATTCTCTTCTTAGCATATTCATTTCGTAGAAATAAACCGGATGCAACAGAAACCAACCGTAATACTTTCTTAGAACGTTAAAGATAAAATATTAAAGGTATTTCATTTCATTTCCCCTCTACTAAGAGATAAGTTAAATTGTTAGTTACAATGGAGGGATAGCTGTACCTCTCATTGGTCGGTTGACTATTTCTCCCTATGACGTAAGGATACAATTAGTGGTGGGAGTACACTTATAAAACGGTACGTCGCTTCGAGCATTCTTAGTTCTGTTTCAGAAACTTTAACGTTAAAATCGTGCATTACTGTTTTAATAAGAATATGGCTACTCAAACGGAAGAACGTCGTCTACTGACGGAAAAACAGTTTGTGGTTTATACGGGAACTTACTCTTGGCAACGTCATACAATTTAAATAAATCTCATTCAAAACGTATACCAATTGGATTGAAAAACTCAAACGGCCGTTATTCTTCAATTATAAAACTCTCCACTGCATACCCCACTTACCACGTTAAATTTGATTTGAATTCGTGGACAGAATTCACAAACAAGTTTGATGAGATAGATTCGTACCTTCAGGAATGTTACAGATTTAAATAGTTTAGTGAATCAAACTTTTTTGAAACAAGTTCTCATATAATACTGTATCAATCCTCGTTTAAATTAAAATCTATAATTGTGGAAGAGAAACTGCATGAGGAAGAAAGTAACGTTGAGGAATTGGAATCCCAACAATGGGAAGAAAGTCAGAACAAACGAGGAAAATCAGTTCATGTATCAAGTACTTGCATGAAGAAAGTAACATTTGACGGATTAAAATTGGTGACTCCTTGCATACAACAGAGACTCGATCAACTTACAAAATACTGTGATAATAATAATAAAGTGATTAAATACATAATTGAATATTTCAAAAGGGTTATTGAAAAGGACAGTGAGACTGATTTAAAAATGTTATGTAAAGTGGAAGATTTGATAAATATTATACACTTTATGAAAATGATGTAAAACTTTACGTAATTGAACGCATGATTGATATGGATAATAATTTGCTAAACTTAATTTTGTCTGAAATAAGTGCGATAAGTATACCTGCTGTACTTCATAACTAGGAAACACAAATGTTAAAATCTGAATAATTGTAAAAAGAAGCTTTTCATACCGAAATAAAAAACGTAATTATAATCTTAATTCTTATTTTATTTTATTTAATGTATCCCCACTCCTATAAAATATATCATTTCCACCAATCAGATTAGAATTTACCCCCTCTACATTGAGTTACCGTTATTTACTAGTCTTATATAATCCAGATCAAAGAATATTTTACTTTTAGTAATGTTTAACCGTCATTCAAGATGGGTAATACAAATAGTAAAAATTTTAATAATAAAAATTATACAAATAACTTTACAACTGAAGAACGGCAATGTTATTAGAAAAGAAGTCTAAGGTAAAAGTTTACATAAACAAACAATTAAGATAACATTCTTAAAATAACATTCCTTTACGAAGTCAATAACCTTATAGTAAAATACTCTAAGCAGGTATAGAGGGGCATATCAAATGGCGTCATCAAGGTCACACGTTAGCTTACTTATTTGTTTATATAACATTCCTTTTTTTCAAGGTCATTTAATGACTGGCTGAGAAGGGTATTGAATGACCTTGAAAAAGGAATGTTATCTTAATTGTTTGTTTATATAAACAAACAAGTAAGCTAACGTGTGACCTTGATGACGTCATTTGTTATGACTCCCTATACCTGCTTACATACTAGTCACCCGGCACACCGATAGGGCCCCGTGCCTTGTATATTATAAAGAAGATGGCGGATGCAATTAAGAAACAGCCTAATGTCAGCAAGGCCATAAAAGAAGGATTTCTTGTTCTGCAGGGAAAAATAGAAGAGCTTGAGAAGGACAGGCGGAATATCTTCAGAGCCAAGCAAGCACTAGTTGAGAGTCACAGTCATGCTTGGTCCGGGACGCCTCAGACCACCCCTAACAGTAAGAGTCGGAGCTTCTTGAGGGCGGACGAACGGTGAAGAAAAAGAAGGAAACGGCTCTGACAAAGGAAGAGAAACCCTCGGCTGGTTAAGTGGACTGGGCCAAGGTAAAGAAGAAGAAGAAGGAACGAAAGGCAGACAAGCCGAATGACCCCAACTCACAACTGGCAAAACCCAGCTGGAACCCATTGTCCTAAAGCCATTGGACGACAAGACCTATGCCCAGATACTTGAAGGTATCAGGCAACAGGTCAATCCAGCCGACCACGGCGCGGACGTCAAAAATATACGTTTCACCAGTAACGGATGCTGTCCATAAAGTCAGGAATATAGACTACTGCAGCATGAAAGAGGAGGTCAGCGAGACTATCGTGAAAGCTATGGGAAGCGGGGAAGTGCCCGTTAGCCTAAGGCTCAAAAAGCCGAATAAAGCTGGGCAGTTTCAGGCAATCGCCACCGTAACGGAGGTCGCAGCCAGGAAACTGCCTGGACCGGCCCGTCTAAAGATGGATGGGTCAACTGCCGCGTGCGTCGGCGACAAGTTCTCGCGGATCGTAAAGCGGATGCCAGGTGCTTCTTGTGCGCCGAACCGGGCGTGACGGCTGGAGCGGCGGCTCACGCTTCAGGATCGAGTGTTTGCCGGGCCTTCCAACAGGCTTTATAAGGAGATCGCCGTAATGGTTCAGGCTCTTCAAGCCAATTTCTACAGGAGTAGGACGGTCCATGACCTGCTGGCCCAGATCTGTCTCAGTACCGAGACAGAGAAGGATCGGATTGAGGGTTTCCAAACCAAACTGGATGCCCTCGAGAATGCAATCAGAAACATGAATGGAGAGCTAATAGTGGCCGAAGACTTCAACGCGAAAGCACTTGAATGGGGAGAAAAAGTCCCAGACTCCAGAGGGGGGCGAGTCATGGACATGGTGTCCAGGTAAGGACTGGTGATATTAAACACCGGCTCTATGTCTACCTTGAGGAGGCCGAGATATGGGGAGACCATACTCAACGTCTCTTTCGCGACAGAACATCTGTCCGCATACGTGCAGGACAGATAGGAGATCGATTACTATACAGCCAGCAATCGCCAGTTATCACGTTTCGCGTACGTGAAGAAGAACAAGTCAGAGCAGCTCCTCGAAGCTGTCATCGCAGGTGGAACGTCGACAAGATGGACGTCGAAAAATTATCTCAGGCTCTAGAACGCGGTCAGCGACCCTTGTTGGTGATACCGGAAGAAGTGTCCGCCTTGGACCGGGCGGAGCTGTTGACGGGCACCAGTCAAGACGAGTCGAGTCGAGGCGGTACCCTTTAAGAAGGCGGCGGGGAGCAGATGACCTGCTTATTGGTGGACGGGAGAGATCTTATGAGAAGAACTTACGGCGTCAGTGCTTACGGCTGCGGTGCCTGGCTCAGAGAGCTAAAAAGTGGGACTGGGCGCTCAAAATAATGGAGCATGAAGCGGCGAAAAAAGCTCTCAGTTGAGCAATTCAAGTGAGTAGGTATCGTTGCATGGAGTAACTGCGAGAGGATCTTAACAACGCTTCGTGGGGGTTGAGGTACAAGATCGTCATGCGCATAGTAGGAACCTCTGCAAGAACTGCCCCTATGAGCGCTGAGGTCATGGACAAGATCGTCCATACCCTTTACCCAACTCATCCGAAGCGCGTGGATGATTTCGCTATCTCAGAGGCTCCTCTCTTCACCAGAGCAGAGCTAGAGATAGCAGTGTGCACCTTGAAGAGAAAGAAGGTGCCGGGACCATATGGGGTACCAGCTGAGGTACTGAATGCTGTGGCGCAAAACCATTCGCAGTTCTTGCTTTTGCAATTCTTGTCTCCGGGCGAGAAAATGTTACGCACTCTGAAAGGAGGCAAGATTGGTTCTGATAAGCAAGGGCAAAGGACCGGCGGATGCGCCGTCATTGTACAGGCCACTGTGTATGTTAAACACCGTGGGTAAATTCCTTGAGAAGCTGGTATGATCACGCCTGAATACTGTAATTCAGGCTACGGGTGACCTTTCTGAGAAACAATACGGTTTTCAGAGAGAAAGATCCACCATAAATGCTGTTCAGGAGGTAATGGAGGCGACCAGGAGCACAGAAACCGAGAATCATTATTCCCACCCAATCTGTCTCCTGATGACGATGGATGTCAAAAACGCTTTCAACTCGCTAAAGTGGCCCGACGTGTTACAGACTCTGAAGCGGAACTTTGTTGTACCAATACTCTTATAGATCCTTGGAGACTATTTGAGGGACCGTTTCATCCTGTACGACACAGCGAATGGCCAGAGACGACGAGAGCTCACGGCAGGGGCAGCCCAAGGCTCCATACTGGAACCCGACCTATGGAATATTTCCTACGACGGGCTACTTAGAATGGAAGTGCCACAGGGCTGCACGCTGATTGGGTATGCCGACAACGTGGCCGTTATTATAATTGCTAGAAGTATGGTAGTAGCGCAGACACCCCTCGATTAGGTCATGTGCCATGTTCGACGCTGGATGGAGGGGCATGGGTTACAACTGGCGATGACGAAGACAGAAATCGTGATCCTCACGAAGAAGCGCGTACCAAAAGTAGTGCCGCTAAATGTTGACGGAGAGGCCGTAACCACGAAGATGGTTGTCAGGTATCAGGGGATGATGCTTGATTCAAAGCTCATTTTCTGGGACCTGATAAAAAAGGCAATAGACTAAGCGGCCGTGGTAGTATCGAAACTGAGCAGAGTAATAGCCATCATAGGCGGCCCTCGCCCGAGCGTCAGGTGTCTGTTGCTGCGGACCGCCGAGTTAATAATCTTATATAAAGCTGAAATATGCAAGCGCCCTCTTGGCAGTACAATGGAGGTGCGCGCTTCGAGTGACGAGCTCGTATCGCACGGTATCTGAGCCGGTAGCGCTGGCAGTGGCGGGGTCATCCCAATTGATCTTCTAGCCCTAGACCGCCTATTCGTCTACCAGTCGAAAGAGGAACTAGGGCCAGTGAGGGCTTAGGAAGCTGCAACAGAGTAGACCTGGCTCTCCTGGCAGGAGTAATGGGAGCGGGAAGCGTGTGGAAGATGGACGGCGAAGCTAATTAGCCAGCTGTCCCCGTGGCACGATAGGCAGCATGGAGAGATAAATTTTTATCTCACACAGTTGCTAACGGGCCATGGATACTTCCGCGTGTACCTGCACCGTATGGGCAAGGCGACGGACCCGCGGTGCTTGTACTGTGGGTTCCAAAAAGACGATGCCCTCCATACGTTCTTCGTATGTGAATGGTGGAGGGGCAAAAGAGCTAGCATCGAGAACGACGTAGGTCATCTAACACCCGTGGTACCGTTGATGCTGGCTACGAAGGACAATTGGAGGTCAAAAGCTCGGTATTTCGAAGGCATATTTCGACAAAAGAGGGCAGACCTCCAATAAATGGAGCCTAGGATAAAGGTACCCTTGCGGCAGACGGCTGGTCCCACCCCAAAGTATTCCGGTAGGTTAGTGTCGGGGTGGAATAAGACCAGGTAAGAGGAGTTTTCCGGGTGAACTCCTGTCGGTCCTGATCAGCAGCAATGACTGGCAAGGGCGATTGGCGGGCATGCACCTGAGGGGTGGGGTTTAGTGGGTAGCCCAAGGATTTTGGGGAGTCCCAAAACACTTCCCACACACACTACCCACATTTCGAAAATAAATTGCTCCCCCCCCCCCTCTATAAAAAAAAATTATTATTGCGTGGTTATTGTTATTATAGTTTTTATAGACAAATTATAAATATTTCAATTTCATTTAAAATATAATAGTTTAGAATGCTAAAAGTATCAACATCTATTTACTTATTAAATCCAGAAGTTATTCTTGCATATTATCTTATTTGTACATTGCTGATGGAAAATATCGCATTATGAATACGTTTATATCACTTACGGCTTACAACTTGATTTATCTTTATTGAATAAGTTCCAGAGTATAAAACTACCAGTTTCTTCAAAGACTGACTACTGAAAACATTCAATCTGTAATAATTACTTTCCTTTATCTTATAATTATAAAGTAATCTTATAATTATTATAATTAAGTAATTACGTAGACCTGTTAATTATTTAAAGTTTATTATTTTATTTCATGCTTTTATTTTATTATTAGATTTAAAGATGAATATAAAATTCCTTAAATGTAATGAATTTCTTACTAACATATTTTCAAACTTTACAAATACCAAATAGTGTGACAAATTTTAACGAAATCGAGTTGTCAGAAAAATTGATACAAATATTAGTCGAAGCAAGAAATTAATTTTTGAAGTTAACATGATTGATGAGGAAACCCTGGATTTCCATTGTCCAGGAGGTCATCGGGGATCAAAGGATCGACTGGGCCATCCTTTAAGAGAAGAGAATATTATCGCGGCACGAAGCCAGGATAGCCGCAAAGTAATTAAATTAAAATAAATGTTTATATTTATATTTTATGTCATTCGCGTTGCTCTCTCGCCGACATATTATCTACTTGATTTAATAGCGTTCGAGGCAAGGAAGAATGCCCGAATCATCCGCACCGTGCGTCCCAGCAAATTTGTTCCTGGCAACACTTGTTGGCATCTTCGCGAAGTATAAAGAAATTGTGTACGTAGTCTAGATTAACGCAGACCATTCGACTTTTTTTACACAATATTTGTGCATAAAATGAAAACATATGTCACATGGACTGCCTGACAAAATTGGTGGTCGATATATCGACCAGTCCCGTGTGGAACGTAAAATCCAATGTTAAACATTTAATATGGCGAGTTAGGAATGCTTTTAGACGTATTTGGATGCGCTGCATACGAAAAAAATATCAAAAAATGTTTAGGAGACATGCTTGACCTTGAAAATTGTATTTCAAGATGAACTTCATTACTTGTAGTATTTTAGTCCAAAAATGATATCCAAAAATGATATGCATTACATGCATTTTTATCACTGATGTACCTCTGTATGAAAAAATATATTAGTTTTCGCTCCCCTTGCCTGTCACCTCTAAATATTTGACTTTATGATAATGTCTCTTTAGTGTGATATTCTTCAAAACATGGAGCTACGCATAAAGGAATATCACAATCAGAGCACATGTATTTTGTTCGACTAGTAATTTTACGTAAAGCACACAAGTGACACCTTCGACTTGTAGCTGTGACGGGCATAACCATATATATATATATATATATGTATGGTTAGGCTCCAGTCACATAGCGTAATAGCTCAAGCGATAGAGTGTAAGCGCGCCACGCAAGAGGTCCGGGTTCAAGCCCGACTCTCGGAAGATTTTTTTAATTATTTAAATTAATTTATTTAAATAATTAATAAATCAAAATTAATAAAATTTATAATTTTATTTAAAGATTTTTTTATTTTGCAAAATATACATATTCTGAAATTGAAATACGACTAAAATTAACTAAGTTGCAAATTTATATTGTTTATAGTTAATAATAATAAAATTTGAAATTATACAGTATATTATAATATTATAATATATAATTATACATGATATATATATAAAAAATATATGTGAGAAAAGTGATAAAAAATAAATAAGTATTTGATCAATAAATTAAAGTAAAATGAATTCAAATTAAAATTAAAATTGTTTTTCACGTTTGTTAATTTAATATAAGATTCAGATTTTGAAAACTAATGTAAATTAATATAAAGACAGAGAGGTTGACGACCCTGTGCCAAAATTATATGAAACAACAAAGAAGATAATGAGAAGAGAGGGAAACCGAAAACTCCAGCTGTAGGTGTGAAGAAGGTGGGAGAGCAGTCCCCACCTCTAACCAAAGGTACAAAACCGGCCGTCTCGCTGTCGAATTCAGCATTCGCCTCGAGCTGTAAGGCGAGGAAGGAAGCACCCTCCTCGCCAATTCTAGAAATAAATAAATTTTGTGAGTTTAATTAAACAGCTAGAGGTGTGATGTTCATTTAAAGGTATTTGGACAAGATGGAATGCTGGAATCATTCCAATCTTTACCCAAGTCCTTTTATCCTTTAAAGCCAATTCCTTAGAATACATTCGGACGAAAAGGAGCGCTAGATTCGCTTTTTATTCTACCCGAATTATTCTAATTTTCCTTTTTTCCATAGAAAAATACTCAGATGATGTGGAATACTGGATTTATTCCAACATCTACCTGATTTTTTCACATAATATATTCACCAAAGAGTTTATTGGGCGAGGCCGAACGCTGGATTCGTTCGTACCTCTATCCAACCTCTTATTCCATTAAAATATCCAGAAATCGTTCTGGGATGAGAAGAAACACTGGATTTGTTTCTAATCTACCCCAGACGTTTTCACTTCATACATTTATTATGGTCCTGCTAAAAATATTTTTATGTAAGGGATAATAATAAGCCCGTTACATAGCAAACCTTGGAAAATGACGACCAACTAATCGAGTAGGAGGGTTAACAAGACGAGAAATGCTATCATTAGTATTATCCAATTTCAATAATGATCTAACAACCGATATTCGGAATGAAGGAAAGGGCATTGGTCCTTTATTTTATATAAAGAATGAGCATTAGATAAACTTATATCAATAAAATGGAAAAATAACTTGCGATTCCACTTCATTGTTTTTCTAACTGTTTCAGTTATAGCCAATTGTCTATCTATATTGCAATAGATGCAGTTTGCTAGTGTTTTTTGCCAGTGGTACAGAACTCAGGTTCATGAACAGTTGTAAGCATGCAAACACTACGCTTATCTTGCCACCTGATTGTTATCCACAAATTATTATGAGCAACTTGAACTTCACCTCGCTCTAATTTATTTTCTAATTTTGGCATTCCTTTTCTATTTGTTCTTACCGTGCCACACATTCCCGTAACGCGATCATGCAAATATTCTGCCAATATGGGAGATGTATACCAGTTATCTATGTATATGACATGACCATTGTAAAAATAAGGTTGCAAGAAATGAGCGACAATATCCCCAGTATCAACGCCAGTGTAGACAATGAAACTCAAAATGAATCCAGTCTCACAGTCTACTAATTCAAAACGTTTGGTGCCAAACCGATTTCTTTTCAAAGGAAAATACTGCTTAAATCGAAGCCTGCCTTTCCATAATACTAGGCTTTCATCTATGCACAAATTGTTGCCTGGAATAAGAGCTGCTGAGAATTTACTTTGTAGATAGTCTATTATTGGTTTTATTTTCACTAAAGGATGGTGAGCGATTTTCGAGGTATCTTCATTATCATGAAAATGTAACTGGCATAAGATTGCAAGAAACCTATCACGAGACATTATTTGATTGAAAATTGGAGTATAAAGCAGAGGATCTTTAGACTAATAGTCTTTTAAGTCACCTTTTCGAATATGGCCCGTTAGAATTGAAAGGCCAAGAGAACATTCAAATTCATCTTTTGTAAGAGGAGACCAAGTTTTCTGATGGGATTGCCGATCCTCATGATACTGACTTTCATAGCGATTCGTCTCATCTATAATTCATTCAATCAGAGGGGAATCAAAAAAGTATTTAAAGTAATTGATTGCTTTATTCCCCGATATAGAGATGTTAGGATTTATTTTAGAAGTACCTTAAAATTCTTTGATTGATGGATAAAAGGCACTTTTTAAAAATTTGAGTCTCATCTTAATCATTTTCTACCAAATTAACTTCATGAATTTCCTCATTCTCCAAATCTTGTATTTCAAGTTCAGACTCGCCACTACTCCAAGTTTCAATATCAGCCATTTCATCAAAAATAATTGCTTGTATTTTTTTGACAATTTAGTAAATAAAGAGAACGATGAAATAATAAGAATATTATCAATAAAAAATCTTCCGCAAGAAAAATAACTGTGTTGATCTGCCAAGAAACTAATACTAATGAATAATTTAAATAATCACTATGAAAATGTGTTTCATCAAACGCAACACTATTTGTTTCGTATTCAAAGCATTAAAATACGTTGGTATACCAATTTTCAAGTCGAAATACTGAATAAAAAATTTGACCTTGAAATCACTATTTCAAGGTCAAATATACATTTTAGAATGATGACACTATGTTTCCTGTATTCAACATATAATATTACCCTCGAAACAATTGCAAAATAATATGATACCAAAGTGGTCGATATATCGACCAGTCCCGTCCTTAAAAAGTTAATAATACTTGTTATTATTTTAATTAACCCAGGTTTGGAGGCCTGCAATGGCTCGGTCGGCAGGGCGTCGGGCTCGTAATCTGGAGGTCCCATGTTCGATTCCCGGCCGCGGCCGATTGATACAAGCACCACTGGCGAATGTATTTTCAACAAGTGCTTTCTTTACCAAAACATCGTATGACCTCCGTCGCTAAAAAGAGCGACATTAAAATAATAATAATAAAAAAAAGCCAGGTTTGCAAATACCACGTTACAAAATTGATTAGATTGATAAGTTACAAGGTGCATATAATATTGTAAAGTTTTGGTTGAACGAAAATTGAAACATGCTCTACTCAAGGTTTATCAACTTGCATTGTTGTCAAATATTAATTATTGTTATCTTTGAATTATGGAAACTCCCTTTTATTTATGAGAAGGCAACGCTTCTTCGTTCGCTGCTATATCGTAGCAATATGAGAGCTCGTCGCTCGTCGCTCGTCTTCACTTAGCTTGAGAACAGAAAAAGTCTTAATCTTTTTATGCGACTAATTCATGAATTTCTTTTTACCTTTAGAAGGTAGACAATCTACTTATATGATCTTATGCAAACTTGGACTTTGCTTAACAACGAAAGTAATTCTTCCTTCCATCATAAATTAATCTATACATAAATATATATTTATTTCTTCCAAGTCAATAAACTTACTGTTATCTAATTTAATTTGGTAGTTACTTATTAATGTTTGACCTGCGTAGGATTTCCGTCCGTTTTACAATATGCCGTTATAATTAGATTAGAAACAGCTAACCGACACAATATCTTCCTTTCCGGATCATTTTTAAATCAGACTGATTACCGGCTTGTTAAGTGATAACAAGAAGCGGTTTCAGAATAACTGTTAACGGCTAATGTAGGGGGTATATAACCGCTACCGCAACGCGCATACAGTATGTTTGTCGTTAAATATTTAAATAGAAGGTGCGGATCATATTATAATAGATACGACCTTAGACTAAGCTACTGTTGAATACGTAACTTGAACCGACATACGTGCACCAATAATACCAATAACATCAAGCACTTACATAAAATTTTACAAAAATTAACTATTAGACAGTAGGTGTAACGACTATATAATAAATAATAAAAATTACATTGTAACTAACCGCGGCCTACGAGGAAAAGTGGAAAAAGCTCATAGCTGCAATTAAAGCGGCTAAACGCAAGTGCTGATGCGAGTATTGCGAGGAAGTGGACCGCGATCCTGGGGGAAGCCGTACAAAATGTTGATGAATAAGATCAAACCCAGAGGCGTCTCAACGCCATCGTGTCCACATTTTCTTGACAGAGCGGTGCGCCACCTATTCACGCAACAACAGAAAAGGACGCCGCAAAACATTAGCATAACCGAGCTGATATTGGCTTTGAGGAGAATATCCATCCGAAAGCTCCAGCGCCGAATGGAATACCTGTTCTGACCATCAAGACCGCTGCGCTGAATGTCGCACAAATTTTTGCCGACACATTCAGTGCTTGCTTTCAATTAGGATGCTTCTTATCACGATGGAAGGTACAGAGGTTGGCGCTTCTCCCAAAGGGGAGCCAACCACCGGACAACCCTTCCTCGTACCGTCCACTCTGTTTGTTGGATAAAGCTAGGAAGCTGTTCGAGCGTGTCATTTGTGCCAGGCTATAAGTAGCCATTGCAGAGGCAGGCGATCTATCTGAAAATAGTTCGGTTTTCGGAAGGGGCAGTCAACTATTGACGCCATAAGTCGAGTTGTTGAGCTGGCCACCACTAGGAATTCTAGGCGCATGTGTGCTTTCATCGCCCTGGATATTCGCAATGCCTTCAACTCGGCTCGATGGGGCAACATATGTTGTCCTTGAAACAATTGAAGGTACCGCTCTACCTACGCAAAGTCATCTCGAGCTACCTTACAGAACGTATCCTCCTCAATGACATAGAGGATGGTGCGCACTCTTATAACAACACCGGAGGCGTGCCACAGGGTTCGGTCTTGGTTCTCTTCTTTGGAACGTCGTTTACGACGGACTGCTTAGGCAGCAGCTTTCAGAGGAAGTGTCGATCGTGGCTTTTGCGGACTACGTGGCTTTGGTCATCGTCGCAAGGAGTATCGATGAGGTAGAATATCTTGGAGATGTCTCTATCGCGGTAGTCGCTGTATGGTTGAGCACCCATAGGCTGTGTCTGGTGGCCGAAAAGACAGGGGCGGTACTTATCTCTCGAACAAAGCAAAGGAGGTACGCGACCTTTACTGGAAATGGTAAGCCTACAAGATTGGCGGACACGGTGAAATACCTAGGAGTCATCGTGAATGCGCGGCTAACATTCAAGGAACACCTACTGAGTGCAGGGTCGAAAGTCGCAAGAGTGGCTAGAGTTTTGTCGGGCATAATGCCCAATATCGGAGGGCCAAGGCAACCACGTCGGGCCCTCTTGGCGACAGTAGTAATCTCCGTAATTTTATATGAAGCTCCGAGTTGGGCAGATGCCCTAAGAAGTAATATAAGCTACGGTACATCCTGTCGACAAGCCTGCAGAATAGCCGCATTAAGGGCGGTTCGTGCTTATAGAACCGTGTCAGATATAGCCCTCTCGGTGTTCGCGGGGATTTCTCCCATCGATCTCTTGGCGATAGAGAGAGCTGATACGTACAGAAAAGGTCGGCGTACCTTAAAAAACAGCAGCGAAGCAGCACGTGATTGTAGCAACCGGTGGTCTAACAGGACCATCGAACTGTGGCAGCATAGATGGGATTCGGCAAGCGAAGGTCGCTGGACCCACCGCCTCATCCCAGATTTCGCCAAGTGGACAAGTAAGAAACACGGATTCGTCACCTTCCACTTGACCCCGGTGCTTACCGGGCATGGGTGTTTTCGCAGTTACCTGCACCGCATCCGTATATACGGGGGTGCAGAGTGCCCTACCTGCCCTGGTGTCGACGAAGACGTAGAGCACGTCATGTCCTGGTGTTATCGATTCGCGGAAGAAAGGGGTATTTTCCAAACCTTTTGGAAGGGGCCTCTGACACCAGAGGGTATCGGGATGTGCCTCCTTGGTTCGCAAGAAAGTTGGGATGCCGTGGTGACCTTCACAGCATCCATTGTGAGGCGGCTGAACCAAACCAGAAAAGAGGAAGAGCATGCTAGGGGTGACATTAATAGCCGCCCACATGCACGAGACAGTGAGGTGATTGCCTATTATGAAGGGCCAAATGTGGCATGACTGCCTCTCTCGAAGTAATGCCTTACGGCGGTTTCCGAGGGGGGAGGATCAGTCCAGAGGAGGAGCCCTGGGGCCTTATTCTATAGGTGTTATATTTGCAGTTTTGTAAACTAGACTTTATCGATCGATATATGAATACTACGTGATAACCTTAAAATAGATCGACGTTTTTAGGATGAGTAGTGCGTTTTATGCCCTAATAAGGGATTTGAACGATTGATTATAATATGTTAAACGATAAAATTATAAAAAAATTTATCTATCTTAGATTTTTTATCAACCTTTATAATAAAATTATCTATCTACGCAAACAATTTATCAACAAGTTAGAAGCGATATTTATGCTTAACAATTCATAATTTTTGTTAGTTTTTTAATAGCATATAATGATATTATTTTTTTTAAAACAGGTTGTAAATAATGAATAAACTACAAATTAAAAGTAAATAAATTAAAATTTTATTACTATATTATATTTATAATAAATTATAATTAACATAACTGTAATGCA
>CM047429.1:32539274-32740476 GCA_026168455.1 Theocolax elegans
TCCATTGAAATATTACTACTACTGAATCATTAAAATAAATATGCAAAATAATTGATAATAGCCTGCCGTTCGACAAAACTTACAGACTTCAAAAAGAATCAGAGTTTCCCAAAATACAACGACCGAAAGTTTAATTCTTATAATAACGTATAAACAGGTATTTAAAATTATTATTTAAAAACTTAAATTTGTTAAAATTTTACAATTAGAATTATATTTGCATATATCATGTATAAAATATTTCGACAGAGCCGCCATTTAGATACAATCACTCACCCAACGTGCGTAAAAAATGATTTTCATAACACTCAATTTTATAATAACAATTACTATACAGATTCTATTAAATACCAAAATTTTTAAATATGCATTATAAAAACCATCACTTTGAAATAATACTACATTCACATACAAATTAAAACCATATATAACACAACGACAGTATTATATACCACTTTATAAAAAATGTTACCACCGCCATTAAAGAAAAATATAATTTATGAGAGTATATAACATGCTTATATTTTATGTATTCTGTAAACACATTATATTACATCAATTTATTTAAAATTACGATATCCCCCCAAATGGAAATTATTTTATGTGTGTGCATTTTAAATATATTAAATATATGGACATATTTCACTTTCTTTCTGAACACACGCACACACACCTTCTTTATAATAACCTATAATAATTATTTTTACACAGACACAATATATATATATATATATATATATATATATATATATATATATATACTTATTTTTTACTCTTTGTCATATTTATTTTCTTTTTGTATTTAATTCTATCATTATTAGCGTCAAAATTTAACAGTATACTTTTCTTTCCTTAACTTACACTGTTACAGAGTCCTTATTATGTTACTATTAAATGGATCATGCATTGAAAAAATATATGATTCTTGAAATGTATACCTTACCAGCACATCCTCGCCGTAGGAGTCGAATACAATATTCATATGTTGGCTAACGCTGGAAGCATAAATATATTTTACGGAGCGTGTGTTATAACTATACACGAAAAATCTAAATGACTTCAGTACAACATGTCTTGGTCTGCAGAAACGACATCAGGTTTTCATCAAATACACTATCCAAGAGCCTCACTCTCATCCAATAATGTATAAATAGTTATTTAAAATTATCAAATAAAACGAAAACATTGGAAAGTCGACACAAAACATATGGAGTTCTCACATCTTTTCAACTCGTCTACGCGAGATCAAGATTCGAGATGCCTTTTTGAAACGATTGCCCGCTCATATACTATAAAGGACCCCTGCAATAATGATGAAAATGGAGTCGAAATCTCACGAATGATTGACATTTGACGGATTCTTTGAATGTCACGAAATAATTGATAGTCATTAGATGATCAAGTTTTCAGTTGAACTTTATTTTCAGTTCTGTCTTTGATGTTTTTTTTAATCTATAAACTCTTTTAAAAAACCAAAGTATTGGAAAGTCGACACAAAATATATCGAGTTCTCACACTCTTTTCAATCTGTACAATAGTAGTTACATGTAATTTTAAAGAAATTTTGATTAATTTTAAAACTTTGGTAGTTAACTATCATATTTTGTTTATTTCTCAATTTTTTTTTACAAAAACGACATCTCAGTCACCACATTAATTATACCATAATCCTCTTCGCAATGCGCAAATTATTATTGTTGGTGTTAAGGGTAGAGTACGGTTATAAAAATATTTTTGTAATTTTTATAAAATATTATGTGAAATGGCATGTTTATAAAATATATTATAAAAAATATTCTTTTTTGATGATTTTTAACACATTCATTAAGTAAAATATTAAAATATTATCAAAAATAGGCTTAAAACAGGTGCAAATACAAAAAACTCCTTGCAGCATAAAAGTTGTCGAAGGGCTTTAATCCAAGAAAATTTAAATTTATATGCATATAAACTTCAACTTTACACAGCGAATTTGGTGTATCTATAAAAATGCAATTTCTGCCTTGATAAACCCAATTGGTTTACTAATTATTTAAAAAATGTAATGTTTTTCATTTAAAAAATGAACATAAAAATGTCACATTTAACTTTAAAGAAAAAAGGCTGTGTAACTATTTTACATATACTCATCTAAAATAAGCACGATCAAAATACAACCGAGTGAGCGTTAGCGAGCGAGGTATCTGTTGCTAGTTCTAAATTATTTTGAGATAACTCCAATATTACCGGGAGTTCCCGGAGACTTCGTGATTTTCTGAATAGTAGCAAAATAAGTCCAACAATTTTGCGATTTCCTGGATTTTTCGGGAATTTCTGAGGTACCTCGGGATGATTCTACTTATTGCGGGATTCCCTAAATATTTTGGGCTATTCTGAGGTACTTCGGCATGATTCTTCTAATTACGAGATTTCCTGGATATATCGGGAATTTCTGAGGTATTCCGGGATCATATCTCTAATTACGAGATTTTGTGGATACTTTGGGAATTTCTTAGCTATTCTGAAATAACTCCTCTAATTGTGGGTTTTCCTGGATTTTTCGGGAATTTCTGAGGTATTCCGCGATCTTTTCACTAAATACGGGATTTCCTGGATCTTTCGGGAATTCGTGAGGTACTTCGGATATTTCTTCTAATTACGAGATTTCCTTGATATTTCGGGAATTTCTAAGGTGTTACGGGATAACTACACTAAATACGGGATTTCTTGGATATCTCGGGAATTTCTCATGTACTTCAGGATTATTCTTCTAATTACGGGATTTCTTGCATGTTCCGGAAATTTCTTGAGGTTTTTCGGGATGACTCTACTAATTACAAGTATGGTGGAAGGGATAGGGGTTTTAAATAATAACAATTGATTATGTCGACAACAACGTAAATTTATTTAAAGAAGTAGACTATTAGACGCTACTTGCCTTTACAATTACGAACTGAACTGATACGATATATTCGCACGCTTTTATACAAGGTTAGTGCCCCACTTCGAGGTCACCCGCGGTCCAATCGGAAGAACGCATGTTTTTACCGCGCAGCCGGGACTCTCCCCCCTGTTTTAGAACTGCGCAATAAAGCCCGCGTGGTGCCGAGCTATTAAGGCCGGACCACCTTCCTGGGCAAGATAACTTTTCCTCGGCCGCCCGCGTAGAACCGGGCTACTAAAACCGGACTACCTTCCCGGGCAACATATCAATCGAATATATGCGCACCCGCACGTTATCGAACCACAGAGATCGAAAACGCCTTCCCGGGCTACATTTGAGCTGCAAAAATGCCCGCGCGTAACCAGACATTCTTGGTCCGCCTTCCCGGGGTCGTGTTTACAAATGCCAAAACAATAACAAGGAAAATTACAAACTCAAAACAAAACATCAAAACAAACAAAGTCGAGCGCAAACATGGGACCCTGAGCCTCATCGGTTCCTTTCTTTGACATCCTCCACCCTCAGTGCAGGGGACGCTTCACCTGCACGAATCTCTGGACCGCCATCCACCAGGAGAACTAATTTAGTGCAAGGTCGAGTATATATGCCTCGCGTGGTCCGAACCTTAGCTGCTCTTACTCGTCCATCCTTCCCAGAGATCATCTCTTCTACTATTCCTTTGAGCCATGTATTACGGGGCAACTGCGGATCGACCAGGAGCACTACATCGTTTAATTTAAAATTTCGCGTATCTTGTTGCCAAGTATTCCGTGGAACGAGAGTAGGCAAGTACTCTCTGATCCATCGCTTCCAAAAGGCGTCTGCTAGTGTCTGGGAGTGCTGCCATTGTCTTCTCGAGCAGACTGCGATTTGTTCGTATCTGCCCAAAGATGGATTGCCCGATGAAGATCCCAACAAAAAATGGTTTGGTGTGAGAGCTTCCGGTTCGTCAGGCTCTAATGATACGTAGGTCAATGGTCGACAGTTTAAGGTATTCCACTTCCGCCAACATCGCCAGAAGAATCTCTTCCTTTGGGGCCTGCAAGCGCAATGTCGCCTTAAGTGCCCTCTTTACACTCTGGATCAACCGCTCCGAGCTACCACCCATGTGCGGTGCGCCAGGGGGGATGAACTTCCACACTATAGCATTGTTCGTCGCATGGTCGGTAAGTTTCGCTGTATCTAGGGAATGAACAGCTGCTCGTAACTCCGCCTCTGCTCCTCGTAGATTGATCCCGTTGTCACTGTGGATCTCCGTGGGTTGTCCTCTACGAGCTGCCATCCTTCTAAGCGCCATTATGGTTGAATCTGCGCTCAATGACGCGGCGAGTTCGATGTTGATGGCTCGCGTGGTCAGACAGGTAAATAGTACGCCCCATCGTTTTTCGTGACGTCTACCTACAGCTACCACCATTGGACCAAAATAGTCAATGCCACAGAAAGAGAATGGCTTATGATGGTGGGCGAGGCGTGCGATTGGTAGATTTCCTAATCGTGGTGGTCTTGGCATATCCCGTCGGAGACAACAGAGTTGGCACGAATTACATACTGATTTTAACGTTGCTCGCAGCTTGGTTACACAGAATTTTTGACGTATCTCGTTAAGTACTATGTTGTGAAAGCCATGATGAAACCTGATGTGATATTCGTTTAACATCAGTCTCACGAAAGGATGACTACCACATAGAATGATTGGGTTTCTCGTGTCGTCCGGTACTCCCGAGACTGCGTCGATGCGTCCTTCGGCTCTAAGCAAACCTTCCTCGCCCAGTCGAGGAATAAATTTTATGATTTTAGAGTCCTTGCGAACGGGTTTTCCTCGCTTAAGACTATTAATCTCTGCTCCAAAAGCCTCTTCCTGGCATTGTCGGATCCACATTATTTCCGCTTGCCTTATCATATCGGCCGACAAGGGTTGTCCGGGATTTTGGTGCCGCCGACAGATCTCCACGAACTGCAATACTCTTGCTGTGGCGCGTAACAACCTGATTCGCGAGGAAAATCTGTCTATGTTTGGAAGAGCGCTGCCTCCTAATGATTGACATATATGATTTATGGAAAAAATATCGGGCGTCTCTTGAACTTCAGAACTTGACGCTTCAACAGGCAGGTTATCGAGTTCGCGTCTGTCATTCATCTGATACAGAATGTTAGGTCCCTTTAACCACCGCGAATTTATTGACAAATATGTCGATGAGTCTCTCGTCGCGTCGTCAGCGGGATTGTCTTCTGACCTCACCCACTTCCACTCGGAGGCTTCGGTGAGCTCCTCGATTTCACCCATCCTAAAGGCCACATACGGACGGAAATTTCGAGGTTCCCCCTTTATCCAGTTGATGACAGTCTGGGATTCGGAATAATAAACGCGAAGATTGAATTTAATCTCGCTCATTTCCGTCTGTATTGATCGTACTAATCTTGCCGCCATTAGAGCCGCCTGCAGCTCAAGCCGCGGTATAGTAGTCGGCTTGATCGGCGCGACACGACTCTTACCTGCCACGAATGCAACGTCGACGATTCCGTTTTCGTATTCGACTTTATTGTATACGACAGCAGCATACGCTTGTTGACTGGCGTCGCAGAAGGCATGGAGCTCGTTCCGAATCGGCTTACCCGGCAATTTATATAGACGACGAGGGACCTTAATGTCACCTATCTTTGGTAGATCTTCTACCCAACGTCTCCATTTCATGAACTCTGAATCTTTCAAACGGTCATCCCGTCCCACTGCGCTTTTCCACACATCCTGTAAGATTATTCTTCCGCGCACAGTGAAGGGGGCTAGAAATCCAATAGGACCATAAACGGACATCACGACGCTTAACGCTTGGCGCTTGGTCGGCGCTTTTACTTTACTCGTTATCTCGCGAGGCACGCGTTGGAAGGAGACTTTGAACCCGAGAGTGTCCTCGCGAGGGTTCCATATCAAACCTAAAGTTTTAGTGTGAGCGTTGAAGGATGCATTTGAATCGATATCTACAGATCCCTGATGCTTATCCACTTGAGGTACCGCTTGCAACACAGACTCGCGGTTGCTCGTCCACTTGTGCATCTTGAATCCGCCTTCTTCATTTATTTGGATAACTTGTTTTATACGATTTATAGCTTCCTCTTCAGTCATCGCACAATCCAAATAATCATCCATATAGAAGTTATCACTTATGGACTTTGCGGATTCAGAGATCTGTGCTCCCGACTCAACTGCATTTCTATTTAGCACATGTATGGCACTACATGGGGAAGAGCGAACGCCGAAAACCAGAGTACGCAGACAATATACATCTGGAGCGTTCTGTCGGTCCTTACCTCTGTACAGGAATCGCTGAAACCTCTGGTCCGGTTCCCTTACATTGACGCGTAAGAACATATCCTGTATATCACTGGTGTAGGCCACGCGAGCTCGTCTGAATCGTAATAGAACTCCGAGAAGCGAATTGAGAAGATCGGGACCCGATAATAAATTATCGTTCAAACAGGTGCCATTACATTTTGAGGCGGCGTCGAATACTATGCGGATTTTTCCTGGTTTGTTCGGATGCCACACTCCAAAATGTGGCAAATACCATTCTCGCCCGACATCATCGTTCTGATTTGCAATTTTTACTGCGTATCCGTTTTGAATGAGTCTCTCGATCTCGCCGTGATACAATCTTGCGTAAGATTGATCATCATCGAGTTTTTTCTCTAAACTATATAAGCGATTGCGCGCAATATGTTTGCTCCGCGGAAGAGCGGTCGAATCGGAGGCCCAAAGGAGCCCGGTTTCCCAACCTCCTCTGGTACGTTTTGTCGTTTCATCCAATACGCGTTCTGCTCGTTGACTCTTTGCGCATAGTTTTTGTCGATTGGATACGCCTAGCGCGACGAGAGAAAACTATATTTCACCAGTTCTAATAGTTGTGTCAATTCCGATTTTTCATCAACGTTAACGCAAAAATTTACAGGATCTCGAGTTAGTTTGTTCTTTTTAGAGTTAGATCTTCCATGAATCACCCAACCTAGCTCGGTTCGAGAGACAACCAGATGGGTGGCCTTGGTTGGGATTACTTCCTGAGAAATGATCAATTCCCAATGGTCTTGACCAATAAGGATCTTAGGAGTAACTTCTTTGTACACGTCGATTTCAACCGTACTATTCAGATCATTTATCATTCGTACGTCATGTTCTTGTAAAGATTGTTTCGTTAGTCCTAACGGCCGTACTGTTCTTACGCTGCTCAAGCGATGGTACTTTCCGTTGGGTCCGGTTATATCCACGGCAACTACTTGACTCCTCCAGTCAACAGAGCTAGAGTTCTTTACTCCAGACATCGACAGTGGCCGCCTCTCACCAGACACTCCTATCGACTCAGCCACCGAAGCGTCTAGTAGCGTAAGCGATGAACCCTCATCGAGCAGGGCGTACACATTAATATGCGAGCCGGTCGGATCAAATAAGGTTACCGGTATGATCTTTAGAACCACCGGCCCGGCATCTCTTAGTCACAAATTGTTATTGGTTCGACCACAAGTTGAACGGAGTCGCGCCTCTTTATTAATAGAAGCCTGCTTATGCGCATTCTCCCGATGTAACATGTAGTGATGCTTTTTACCACATGCGTCGATTTCACACGCCTTCCTCGTACATGCTACAGCTCTATGCCCAGGGGATAGACAATTGAAGCACACGTTCGATTTCAATGCCGATTTCCAACGATTTTCGAGGGTGGTTCGTCGGAAGCGTTCACACTTGGACGGGGAATGTTGACCTCGTTTGCACAAGGCACAAACAATGTTTCCTATACCGTTCCGCGGCGTTACACCTTCGCCCGTAACTAATATTGCAGCCTCGTCGCGAAACCGGGAACGACGCGGATCGGGAAATCTCATTGCCTGGATTTCTTGGCGTCTAGAAAAGGTCGCCCTCATTACAGCTGTACCCGCGATACATTCCATCTCTGCTTCCGATTCGAGAAAATCTGCTATAGTCACCAATCGCGGCTGGTTTTTGGGTGCGTTTACCAGGAAGCGGTTGTACAATGGTAGCATCGGAGTCGGCAGCTTTGCCAAAATAGCGCTACTTAAGACGGGGTTATGTAAATAACCAATATAATTCAGAGCCTGAATGGCGGATACAGCATTCCGTACCTTCGTGGATACAGTGGCTATGTCAATTTTTCCCGAAGCTACGTGCGGCATCTTTTTAATCTCATCTATGACCTTTTCGATAATAATGTCCGGGTTTCCAAAACGCACTTCGAGAGTTCTCATCACTCGTGAAGCGCTAGTGACAGTAATAAGTAATGACGAGACCGCTTCTCTCGCTCTACCTTTCAGACAATCAAACAAACGCCCGACATTTTCCTCATCAGTATAGCCACCAAGACGCGTGGACAAGTCAAAGGCGTGCTTAAATCTCAACCATTCTGCCGACTCTCCATCAATGGAAGGGAGGTTCTTATTCGACAGCCTATTTAGAATTTTTGAAGTCGTCTCCCTTTCCGCTCGAGCGGGTATAGGAGGTTCACGCTCTGCCCGACCTGTTACCGCGCCTGACGCCCGATTCGGTGGATCTTCGGCAACGTTCGCCCCCGCGCGTTCCACTTCACTTAACCAATCGCTAACGCTATTCCTATCACGACCTGGAAACTCGCGATGTCCGGAGGTATCACTCCCAGAACTATCGATGAGTTCGTAATCTAACCTACACTGCAAAAGATGCAAGTCTAGCTTTTCCCGTTCGTCGATTGCTCTTTTCTTTATACCTACGCGGGCTCGTTCAGCTTCGAATTCTAAACGTCTTTTACAGCTTGCTTCTGATCTCGACCTGTCACTTGGTAAAATAATACTTACATTCGAATGAGTCTGCGGCCCGTTGGCGGGAGGTTCAGGTGTATGGTCACCGCTGCTTCGTTGTCGTCCCGGCGAAACACCTGACCGAGCTTCCACTAGTCCCGAAGAAGGGGCTCTATTGGGTAAATTGCGTCCTAAAACGCGGCGGCCCGGCGGACGTCCTCTTCTACCTGGTGGCATGGCACAAACAGCGTCCACAACAACGTCGCAAAAAATTCACTCGCGATCCACGAATAAGTAACTCGAGAATTCCGACAACCTATCCCCTCCGTCCCGGACAAAGTCCCGGGTTTCGGCACCATATGGTGGAAGGGATAGGGGTTTTAAATAATAACACTTGATTATGTCGACAACAACGTAAATTTATTTAAAGAAGTAGACTATTAGGCGCTACTTGCCTTTACAATTACGAACTGAACTGATACGATATATTCGCACGCTTTTATACAAGGTTAGTGCCCCACTTCGAGGTCACCCGCGGTCCAATCGGAAGAACGCTCGTTTTTACCGCGCAGCCGGGACTCTCCCCCCTGTTTTAGAACTGCTCAATAAAGCCCGCGTGGTGCCGAGCTATTAAGGCCGGACCACCTTCCCGGGCAAGATAACTTTTCCTCGGCCGCCCGCGTAGAACCGGGCTACTAAAACCGGACTACCTTCCCGGACAACATATCAATCGAATATATGCGCACCCGCACGTTATCGAACCACATAGATCGAAAACGCCTTCCCGGGCTACATTTGAGCTGCAAAAATGCCCGCGCGTAACCAGACATTCTTGGTCCGCCTTCCCGGGGTCGTGTTTACAAATGCCAAAACAATAACAAGGAAAATTACAAACTCAAAACAAAACATCAAAACAAAGTCGAGCGGAAACATGGGACCCTGAGCCTCATCGGCTGGATATTTTGGGAATTTCTAAGATATTCCGAAACAACTCCACTAATAATGGGATATCCAGGATATTACGGGATGTTCTGAGGTATCCCGAGACGAGTATACTAATAACGGGATTTCCTGGAGATTTCGGAAATTTCTGAATGGTAGCAAAATGAGTCCAATAATTTTGGAATTTACTGGATATTTTGGAAATTTCTGAGGTACTTCGGAATGATTCTTCTGTTGCGAGATTCCCTGAATATTTCGTGCACTTCTGAGGTACTTCGGGATGATACTTCTAATTACGAGATTTACTTAATTTTTCGGGAATTTCTGAGGTGTTACGGTATAACACCACTAAGTGCGGGGTTTCCTGGATATTTCAGAATTTCTGAAGTATTGCGAGATATGTCCACTAATTGCGGGTTTCCTGGATATTTCGGGAATTTCTGAGATATTACGGTATAACTACACTAATTACGGGATTTCCTGGATATTACGGGAATTCTGAGGTATTTCGTGAATTTCTGAGATATTCAGGATTGCTACAGTTAATACTGGATTTTCTGGATATTACGGGAATGTCTGATGTAGTACGGGATAACTCCACTAATTGCAGGATTTACTACATATTTTCGGAATCTGAGGTGCTGTTGGATAAGTAATCTTATTGCGGGATTTCCAGGATATCCTGGAAATTCCTAAGTATTTCAAGATATCTCCAATAATAACGGAATTTCCTGGAAATTTCGCGAATTTCTGAACAGTTGCGAAATAAGCCTAATAATTTTGGGAAATCCTGGCTATTTCGGTAATTTCTGTTGTATTCCGGGATCATTCCACTAATTACGGGATTTTCTAGGTATTTCAAAACATCTGAGATATTTCGGGAATTTCTGAGATATTTGGAATGACTACAATATTACGGGATTTCTTGGATATTTTGTGAATTTCTTAGATAATCCGAAATACCTCCACTACTTATAGGATTTACTGGATATTACGGGAATTTTTGAGGTATTCGGGGAACATTCAACGAATTACGGGATTTTCTGGATATTCTAGGATTTTCTGAGTTATTGCGGGATTAGGCCACTAATTGCGGGATTTCCAGGATATTTTGGGAATTTCCGAGGTATTCCAGAATCGTTCCACGAATTTCGGGATTTCCTGGATATTTGAGTATTTGCTGAGGTATTACGGGATAACTGCACAAATTACGGAATGGCCTGAATATTTCGGGAATTTCTGAGATATTGGGGATGACTACACTAATTGCGGGATTCACTAGATATTTTGGGAATTTTTGAGGTATTGTGGGATAAGTAAATTGTGGGAAATCTCAAGAATTTCGAGATAAGTCCAATAATAACGGAATTTCTGTGATATTTTGTGATAATAAAAAATAATTCCACTAATTATGGGATTTCCTGGATATTTCAGGAATTTCTGAGCTATTGCGGGATTAATCCACTAATTCCGGGATTTTCTGGATATTTCAAAAATTCCTGAGATATGCGGTATGACTACATTAATTACGAAATTTCCTGGATATTACTGGAATTTTTTAAGCATTCCGGGATGATTTCGCTATTTACGGAATTTCCTGGATATTTTGGTAATTTCTTAGATATCCTGAAATAACTCCACTACTTTAGTGATTTCCAGGATATTTCTGAAATTCTGAGTTATTTCAAGTCACCTGTAATAATAATGGGATTTCCTGGAGATTTGCTGGGATTTACTAGATATTACGGAATTTTTTGAGGTAATGTGGGATGAATAAACTGATCGCAGGATTTCCTGGATATTTATGGAATTTCTGAATAGTAGCGAAATAAGTCCAATATTTTTGGGATTACCTGGATATTTCGGAAATTTCTGAGGTATCCTGTGATAATTCCGCTAATTACGGGATTTCCTGGATATTTTGGGAATTTCTTAGATATTCTGAAATAACTTCACTACTTATGCGATTTGCAGGATATTTCGGAAATTCTGAGGTATGGCGGGATTAGTTCACTAATTGCGAGTTTTACTGGATATTTCGGGCATTTTTGAGGTATTACAAGAATGTATTCTTCAAGCCAAAATAAAATTGTGATTTGATGTCGGGTAGCCTTTGGTCGTTGTCTTTAAGTTTATTACCTGGAGAAGATTTAGTCAGTTTGGATGTAGAGACAGGCAGTAGAATTATTTTAAAAGAATTACATAAGTTATCGGATTGGCAAATTTTTAAATATACCGATAAGAAATGTTTGAGTCGTAATTGTGATGGCATAACGATAAGAGAGTGTGTCCATCGATATTCTTTGCTTCAATACTGCGGTACGACATCAGCAGCGTGGAATCCAGCTATCGATGAGAGTGAATCGGAATTTTATAATGATGATGATATAAAGACATCTTTCTAATTTCCAATCAATCCAGCTTTAAATACTTTACATTCAAGTAGTATGCAGTTAAGAAGAAATAATGATAACGTGTTGGCAAGAGAATCGGATATTAATAATATACCGTTAAAAACTGGACAAACAGTAGGAAGATTTCAGGACCCTATTTCCCTGAATAGTCAACGTGAACTTTCAGGATGGCAAAGCAGGCAGTCACAGGTGTTAGATATACTTACCCTACATGTTCTATTGGATAATGCTCCTCCAGCTGATTCGTTAATACCTATAGAGGAATCAAATGATTTAAGGAATGAAGTTCCTAGTATTTCCCCTCGAACTCGATGTACTCAGTTTGCGGTCCCCGAAGGAAGAGTTCGTAATGTACCAAGAGATAATTATGAACAACGGTCAATGACATTGACGGAACCAAGTAATACAGAAAATCCAGCCTACCCCACGATTGAAGCTGATAATACTTCGTATTTTCCAATCGCTAACCCAATTTTTACTCGAGCAGACCAAAGTGGAACGATAAATGAAAAGGACTGTCATGTTCCTGGACTCGAGGACAGTTATTTACAAAATTATCCAGCCAGTATGTCAGGACGAAACCATTATGATATCAATAATGTTCATCGTGGTGATATGACCCGAACTAATTATCAAGAGGAAATACCAGCTAGAGAGGTGGATGGACGACCTAGGATGGGGGAATGAGTAACGGGTCGAGTCCATTTGAGTACTGACCATAATGGGATAGAGTAGACACAACCATTATCGTTGGAAATGGAACGAAGGACAGTGAACAGATCGAACTATATTCCAAGAGTAGATCCTATTAATCAAGCTAGGGCGGAAAGCAATGTAAATAATATAAATAATCCAGCCAAAAGTACCAGAATCCGATTCCCAAGTAATATACCGGAAAATAATTATAATACCGGTAGAAGTAAAAGGAATACATCCAGATTGGATAATTTCATTTTATTGAGAAAAAAGAGAACGGGAGAATTATTACAGAAGTGGCATGTGGAGTTCAGAGGAACTAAGAAGCAGGATCCGGAGGCATTTTTGGAGAACTTGACTGCGTTCAAAGAATCATATAATTTATCTTTGGAGGATATTGTTTGAGCTTTACCCTCCGTATTGTATGATGATTCTTGGTATTGGTACAGAAGAGAACATAAGAACTGGTCTAGCTACATAGATTTTGAAAGGTTCTTTAGGTTGCAATATTGCATGGAAGATGTTCAAGAAAGATTAAGGATATCTATTGAAACAAGAATACAAGGTATGGGGGAGGAAATAGCATATTACGATACATGGCCAGAAAGTTGGATTTCCTGGGCATCCAAATTTCTGGCCGAGTGTCATATACTATTTTTCTTCATCCCAGTACGAAAGTATACATCTAATAATTAATCTAATAGAAAATACCAGGTGCCGCAATATTCGTCTACAGGTTCTTTCGTGGCCTGCTTCAGAGCAATCTAGATGTAACCTCTCGTACCGCAACGTGACACGCGATATTCGATGTTTGTTATATATTTGATGCCCGCGCGACATTTGCAAAACCGAGGTGAAGCCGAGGTTTTTGCTGGTCGGGGGCGGGCATCAAAAATATAACATACATACATAAGCATGTATAAATTTATTGTAAAATCGTATTACTTTAGCAGCGGTTTTAATGCAAAGTTGCGATAAACAGCGTGCATAGAAGAAGTCGACTTTACATTAATAAAATTTACATTTGTAGTCAAATATCAATTGCACTGTTAAAATTTGAACATAAAGAAATGAAACATATTTCTTTCATATGCATTTACATCACCGATATTAAATCAATATTAAATTGATAGTGTAAAATTTGAAAATGACTCGAAATAGATAGAATGAACACAGTCAACATAAGTATTCTATATATACTCTCGCTCTCTCTTTATATCTCTCGTTTTATTAAACAAAACAATTATACAAGATATTTTATAAGGCAACATTAAAATACATTTTACATTTGAAAAACATAAGTGCTTGTGGTAAATCGATTAATAAATTTAAAATAATTTAGCAATGTTTACTTGAGAGCTTAAGCAACGTACATGTTATATTGGGAACGTTGTGGCCGTTGCTACAGCCGTTGCTATGCATCGAGGCCGCGAAAATCTATGAGCCAATCAGAGCGCGCGAGACTCCGGCCGGCCGCAAAAGTCGCTCTTCCCGTATCCATATGCGGCCGGGAAACACATACTTTCGGCGGATGGATGAAGAAATAGTATATTACATACCATGGCCAGTAAAATAAGAAATGTCTCGGATCACATGTAATTGTCGACCGAGGCGAAGCCGAGGTGGACGAACATGTGATCCGAGGCTTTCTTTTTTACTAGCCAAGGTGTGTATGCTATTTTTCTGCTCGACGTAGCCGGAATACGGCCACTTCAATTCGCGCACCGGCCGGAAAGTTGCCGCTTTCCGGCCGGAGGGCAGAAATAAGTATTTACTTAAGTAAGTTTAGAATTTTATTAGATTAAGTTAAACCTTCAATAAGTTTAGCGTTCCAATTGGACAGGGCTTATAACAATTTACATCCTAGTTATCGTCAAAGAATTGATCGAGACCAATTCCAGTCGTTTGATGAGCTCCAGCAGTTAGGTAAAAGAGAGGAGCATAGACGAATTAGGGAAAAATTGTATAGACCACCTCCTTCATTGGAGGAATCATATTTTCCAAGTGTTGCTAGCAAGTTATTGGAATAGTAGATAGTGGATCGGTACATTCGTATTTAGGAAAAGGATTAAGTAAACATTTGAAATAAAATGATCACCAAAGGCGAAGTAACTCTAAAAACTAATCCTCTCGAGAACGTAGGGTCAGCAAACACTGCTGAGGTATCATCGGGAATACCCTGCATAAACGAGGTATTAACCACTCTTTTGGAGCGCGGAATCCACGGACGAATCTCAACAAGATGTGAGTGAACGAGCGGCAAATTCATAACATCTAGAATTTATTCTATAAGCGAGCGATCTTCTAGCTTAGATATTAGCGGTAAGCCCAAAAGCAGTAGCTCACAATCATCTTTAATTGATTTTATATTCAAGGGAGGATCAGCCACCTGCGACGTAGAAGCACACACACTCTCACGCAAAGCTCCAACACCATCCTCGAGTCTAGTAATACGGCCGTCCAGCTCATTGATACGCTCATTCGCAAAGGATTCGATGCCATTAACACGCTGACGCAATGAAAATAGTTCAATACTGATAGAATTTAATTTTGAATCAACAGCATCAACCTTACTTTCAACTCTCATCGTGAAAGCCGAAAAAGAGCGCTCGAAACGAGTAAACCACGCCGGTGGAGTATCCGCCACCGCAGCGGGATCCGATGAGCCGCCCAATTGACTAATACTGGTTGCAATTGGCGTGATCGCGCGAGGTTGCTTGGCAACCTGCTTCAACGATGGCGATGGGGATGGGGCCAAGCGCTTCGCGCTTGACATAGTGGGGGGAGATGCGAGAGTCCCCACAGCTGTCCCGCTCACCGTCGCGCTCACAAATTGCGACCGAGTAGGTGCTGCCCCCGTTTGATGCAAATCGCCACTAACGCACAAAATCGCAGACGTGCGTGTTAAATTACAGCAGCGCCTAATATTAGTATCCGGCAAAATTGAAACGCAGTGTGATTGCATGATATTATTGTACGCCGGGATACCTCAGAATAATCCTTGCGTGTAATGCGCACCTTACAGACGAAACAACATCTCGCGGAAGCCATTGTGTCAATATTACTGAGGTGAGGTGAAGGCCTTAGACACCTGTCGCAAGATGAACCGCGACGCCAGCAAGATGTTCTGCGGCTATATATATCTATATGTAAAAGAGACGACGATCTCAGCAATTAGTTCTGAGAGACCGATATTATTCTAGCGCAGTTTTGTGGCAAATGGAAATCCAGTAATTGTGCAATGGAAGTTAGACGTAAAGATAACGGTAGATGGAGTGCAAAACGTTTTACCGTTTCGTGTAGCCGATCAATTGCAATATGAAGGCATCTTGGGTATAGATTTTCGAAGGTTGTTTAAGATAAAAATTGATTATGCAAATGATACGTGGTGGACTCCTGATTGGGAGTTGCATCATTTTTTCCCGTATGGACATGTTCCAGGTTATTTGCCAGCTCTAGCAAGTATAGATGGATTGGTCAAGGCTACTGAAAAAGAAAAGGAGCAAATTCAGAAGTTATTAGACAAATTAATCCCACCCACGCCAAAAGTTTTAGGAACTACAAAATTATTCCAACATAAGATCGATGTGCAAGGTCATGCTCCTATTAGACAACGTCCCAGGAGATATGAACCGCGAATGTTGGCTACAGCTCAAGCTGAGATTGATCGCATGTTGAAGGAAGGAATAACTGAGCCTTCCGACAGTCCGTGGTGTAGTTGTCTGGTGATTGTTCCCAAACCGAATGGAAAGTTTCGTTTTTGTCTGGATTATAAGGACCTGAATAAGGTGACTAAAAGATGTGCTTATCCCATGAAGAATATGGATGACATCTTAGATAAATTAAGGTTAGCAAAATATATTTCTAAGTTAGATTTAAGTCAAGCATATCATCAGGTATTGTTGGAGCCAGCAAGTAAGGAGATCACCGCATTCGCCGTTCCTGGAAGAGGTCTACACCAGTTTAGAAGAATGCTAACCAATGCTCCAGCAACTTTCCAAAGGATAATGGAAAAATTAATTCAAGCTGATTGGGAACCATATGTATTTGTATATTTGGATGATATCATTATTGTCACCCAAAGTTTTAAGGATCATGTATATTGGTTGGAGAAGGTATTAGTAGCATTAAGAGAAGCTAATTTGCAAATAAATAGGGAGAAGTCAGAGTTCTGCTGCGATGAGGTTAAATATTTAGGTTATGTAGTAAATGCCGAAGGATTGAAAACAGATTCTGACAACATTAGCTCCTACCAATGTAAAGCAACTTCGAAGGATCCTGGGGATGATAAGATGGTATTCTCGATTTATTTCCAATCTAGCCGAAATTAAAGTTCCTTTGACAAATTTAATGAAAAAAGGAGTAAGATGGTGAAGGGATTTGAGCAAACCTTTTTCCTTACAAACCAATGCTAGTGACTACGCAATCGCAGCAGTATTAACACAAGAAATTGACGGAGAGGAGCACCCCATTTATTATGTAAGTCGCACTTTAAATCGAGCTGAACGGAACTATAATGTGACGGAAAAAGAGTGTCTAGCTGTATTGTGGTCCGCGAATAGGTTAAAAGGTTATTTGTTGGGTGAGAGATTCAAAGTAATTACCGATCATTCTAGCTTATTGTGGTTAAATAATTTGAAGGATCCTTCAGGAAGACTCAGTCGTTGCAATACTGCATTGGCTAATTATGATATTGAATTCGTGCATAGAAAGAGTGTTTGGCATCAGGTTCCCGATGCTTTATCTCGAGCTTGGGAAAATAATCAAGAGAATGTTGCACTTATTCCGGCGGATATAGAAGATCCTTAGTATCAAAAGATAGTTAAATCAGTTTTGAATTTCTCTAATAAATATCCTGATTGGAAAGTAGAAAATAATCTCCTGTATGCTCACGCTCTGTATGATGCTCATAATACACCTCAAGCTGGTCATTTAGGAATTGAAAAAACGTATGCAAGAATTGCTACTTATTATTATTGGCCAGGGTATTATTATGATACATCTTGTTATGTTCGATCTTGTCATGAGTGTTAGGTGCATAAGAGTTCACAGTAGGCTCCATCGGGTTTTGTTGGAGGAAGGGAATATAGATGCTCCGTGGAAAATCGTCGCAGCCGATATAATGGGCCCAAAGCCTCCTTCTAAACGAGGTGTTCATTATTTAATCGTTTTCGAGTGGAGATTGTTCCGTTGCGTAAGGCTGATGCCAAAAATGTTCTTTAGGCTTTTGACGATGTTGCAATAAATCGTTGGGGTTGTCCTCAGTGTTTGTTGACGGATAGTGGGACTGAATTCTTGAATGCAATGGTAACGAAAAGACTGCAACACCTTGAAAGTCCTATACCTGTCTATCAAGAAAATGAAGAAAAGTGGTCTAGCAGAATAACCAGGATACCGATTTTACATGATTTAGTAAAAAGGTTTATAGAAAAAGCAAGCACGAGACAAAGAAAAAATTATAATCGAAATAGACGTGAGGTAAGGTAGGAGATTGATAACTTACTGCTTCGTAAAAATCATACTTTATCTTCTGCGGTCCGTAATTCAGCTAAACATGCTCCAAAGTTCTTAGGTACAGCAAAAATTATTAAAGTTTTATCTCCTGTATTGTATGTAGTCGAGGATTTGAAAGATGGGAAAATCACAGAGGTTTATGTAAACGACTTGAAAAAGTATTTACCTCGTAGAGGTAATTTCCATGTTGACACTCCAGTTAGTAATGTGGAGAACATCCAGATGGCGAGGAATGGAGAGAGGACCGGGAAGGAGAGGGGTGTATGATCCGACACACCAATCCCCATCCCCCGAAGAAGAGAGGGTGGAAAGGGGCCAAGTGAGCAGGGAAGAGGAAGTAGTGGTGGGGATCACTGTCCCTGGGGGAGGTCCAGCCCGAAAGAGGAGCCGACCATAAAAATGTTGAAATCGGATGGACCATCCACCAGAGGATGAGTTGAGTCCTTACGAGGTGTTCCCGGAAGTGGCTCCATTGGGTCCAATTCCCGGTGTGGTTGGTGTTATGAATGGTGGGTTGAGGAATTGATACCTAATGTGTAGGAAATGAACGGTACATGTAAACATGAAATTTTTTTTATCTTTCTAGATCCACCAAGTTTTGAAGTCACGTCTTCTTCTAGCTTCCCTCCCTCCAACAGCTCCCAAACTTCGTCTAGCTTCCCTCCCTACACTAACCCCCAAACTTCTTCTAGCTTTCCCATTCCCCATTCTAGCTGCACCCGACCTTCGAGCTCCCGTACCCACAACACCGACCCTATTCCCCAAATAGTAGGAAGTCAACGAATGATAAGGTTATAATTAAGGTAATTGTAATAAATGTTCTAGCAGATAATTAAGACTTTTATCGTTGAGTAAAGTTAAAATAGAAAATAAATAAATCTAGCCAGAAGAATTTGAATTGATTTTAAGCATTAAAAGGTAGAATGGTTGCCGAAGCTGACTCGTCGGTGAAAGGAGTCTCACCAAGTAATTTATTTATTTAATTGTTGTAAACATAACGAATTGTTTTAATCTTTTTTATTATTGATTGACTGAATTTTATATTGTGTAACGGGTTATGTGAGTTAACGGATGGATTGTTGTAATACAACTAACTATTCAATGTAACGGTTCGCCAGTCGTTTGCGATGTGATTTTAATGTTATTGTACATAGTATATTTTTTTTAAGTAACGTTGTGATTAAGAATGAAACTGAAAATACACACTCTGCGCGATACAGAGACTTTAAAGCATTACTCTAGTGTACACGTTCCAGTTGATGTCTTTCTAGCCAAGCAGTTGTTCCAGATTAAAATACATTCAACACAAACAGTAACACAAATACCCCGTGGTAGATAACACCGGTTATCTTAGATGTAGAGTAGGAGATAAATTAATAGAATAGAATCACGTTGAATGCTTATTTTAAATTTTTTTATTTTTTTTGCGTTATATGTTAATTTGCGTTCGCAAACGCGAAGTTACCGAAGTAACTTCGGTTTGGCGGTGGGGACTTGTCACATGGCAGTTCTAACTGCATGTCACTTAATTAGCGTATTATTATATTTGTATTCCAAAGCTCCGTAGCTTATAGGAATTAAATTATAACTCACTCGGAGTACGCACTCCAGTGACACATACGCACAAGCACACATGGTAGTGTGGATAGTATATGAAGTATGCATAGACAACAATCAAGCCGCATCCAGCCTCATCTAAGAAAGTGGTGGTCCTTCACTGGTGTAATACCTCCTTCGAGTACCTGCAACAGTATTAATAAATAATACTGAACAGAAAGTAGAGTTGAGGAAAGCAGCAGGTTGTCAAAACCTAGTTGCAGGTAAGGAGAAGAATAGGTAAAATGAGGTTAGGATAATACTTCCACAATATAATAACTTTGAAGAAAGAAACACTGTTATTTGTACCATTACCTTGAACAATCCAGCTCGATGTTGAAGTCAGGATAAAACAGCCATCTCCGGAACCTGGTGAGAAAGAATCAGCTGAGAAAATATCCGCTGCAGTGTTGATGCCGTCGTTCCCGCATGCCGCACCTGAAACTGCGACAATGTAAATTTTCGCGAAGTATTATTTTGAGAAGTTTCTCGATGCCTGTTTGCCCGTTTACAATTCGGGGAAAACTTGTTGAAAAACAAGTCCCCGAAGTGTATAAAAAAGGGGGCAAGCAGCGGTCGAGCTCATGGGAGAGGTAGTGACGTAGAGTGCAAAAAAGGAAGAGCCTTTTCTATTGGCCCTTGCTGAAACAAAGGACCAATTGAAAGGCTCGATATCGAGATGATCGGGAAGGCGGCGAAATCGGTTACGCCGCCGAGTCAGTACCTAGCGGAGAGCGATCGCGCGCGGATGTGCAGAGCCGAGTCGTGTGTGTGTGGACAGCCGACAACCGACCCGAGGAGCTGAAGAGGCCTCCTTTAGGAGTGACACGCATCGTCTTGGGGTTGAGACGAGGGCGCACTTCCAGGAGCATCGACCACAGGACGAGAGTGAAGCGAGAGCGACAGTAGGAGAGAGAGATAGCGAGACGAGAATCGCGAGCAAGCGGTCGACACTGGCCTGCGAGATCGTCCTCAACCAGGGTAAGAGAAATAATTTATTATCGGTTGCTCGATCGCGAGTTAGGCGCGGATCCCGATTAAATAAAGACGGTAATAGAGTGTATGCGTGTATGTAATAGAGAGATAGAGAGAGAGAGAGAGAGAGAGAGAGAGAGAGAGATAAATATAGTAATCGCGAGTGTATAGACATATACGACGAAATTGTTTTGAGCTGCGCGGTGGTGCGCACGGCTTTACATCTCCGTTTATATTCGAGCGCGGAGAGCGTGTGAGAGAAACAGAGAATAGAATAGGGTATAAGAGCGACAGAGAGAGGAGATATAGAGAAGATGCAGGTGTGTGGTGTGAGTGATCGCGTACGTTTTAAACTATCGCGTCCGTGTGTGTTGATATAATAAGCGCGTGAGATTAAATATATATATCTATATTGTTTGTAAATAACCGAGATTTTATTAATCAAAGATAGAGTATTGTTGAATCGGATTGTAATTATTTATTGTCCAGCACCTATCCTATTCCCGAGGTAGATGTAAGTTGTTACCCGGAATTCCCTCTAGGATTGGAAAAAGAAGTGCCGTAAGTATTTAAAATAATTATACACGGGAGAACGGGAACATTTTCTTATAGGGAAAATACCGTGTTATAAAACATATAAACAAACTCGGACGAACTCACATTAATAAAGGTTTATTTCTATGGAACTAGTGTATTTACCTAGTGTTGGCGTTGTTCCTGTTGACGAGGCTCCGGGTTGATAGTATCCAGCAGTTGAGACGGTGCAAGGGGACGGAGTTCTTCACTGCACATAAACTATACGTGTGTCGGATCGGCCGAGTCAAGCGAACGAGAGCCAACTGTTGCGGGTGGCGCATGCGCGCAGACTCGCTGATCGGTTCAAGGTGAGAATTCCTGTCCTTTTTATCCTGTTTCTCCAACTTTCCGTGTAAGCTCAGGAGTTGTGCGTGTGTGTGCGGTATTCGCGATATTGAGTAAATAAAATTTTCCGCGGGAACGCGGCAGCGACCGAGATAATTATGCCTTTAATATGTATTAATTTTACTATCATTAAAGGATCCAGCTTATTATTAGAGTGTTGTTGATTAATGTTTAGGAGCTGTTCACCCTGATCCCTAGTGAACGCGTTTTAACCTCAAGAAATTCCCGAAATATCCAGGATATCCCGTAATAAGTGGAATGATCCCGGAATATCTCTGAAATTCCCTAAATATCAAATAACTCCCACAATTAGTGCAGTATCCCACAATGCTTCAGAATTGTCCGAAATAGCATGAAAATCCCGTAATTAGTGAATTTATCCCGGCATACCTCAGAAATTCCCGAAATATTCAGGAAATCACGCAATTAGTGGACTTATCACACATAACCTCAGAAGTTCCCGAAATATCCCGGAAATCTCGTAATTAGTGGAGTTTTCCGGTAGTACCTCAGAAATTCCCGAAATATCCAGGAAATCACACAAATTGTGGACTTATCCAGCATAAACTCAGAAATTCCCGAAATATCCCGGAAAGCTCGCAATTAGTGGAGTTGTCCGGTATTACTTCAGAAATTCCCGAAATATCCAGAAAATCTCGTAATTAGCTGAATCACCCCGGAATACCTCCGAAATTCCCGAAATCTCTTGGAAATTCCAAAGTTAGTGGAGGTTTCCCGGAATAATTAAGAAATTTTCAAAATATCCAGGAAATCCCGTAATTAGTGGAATGATCCCGGAATACCACAGATAATCCCCATATATCCTGAAAATCCCAGAATTAGTGGAGTTATTTCGGAATGTCTAAGAAATTCCCAAAATATTCAGAAAATCTCGTAATTAGTATAGTCATCACAAAAACCTCGGATATGCCCGAAATATCCAGGAAATCTCGTAATTAAGTTTATGATCACCGAATATCTCTGAAATTCCCCAGATATCCAGGAAATCCCGTATTTAGTCGAGTTATCCCGTAGAACCTCAGAAATTTCCGAAATATCCAAGAAATCTCGTAATTAGTAGAGTTATCCCGAAAGACCTCAGAAGTGCCCGAAATATCCAGGAAATCCCGCAATTAGAAGAATCATCCCGTAGTACCTCAGAAATTCCCGAAATATCCAGGAAATCTGAAAATTAGTCGACTTATTTCGGTGCTATTCAGAAATTCCCGAAATCTTCAGGAAATCCGGTTTGGGAGCATAAAAAGAGCGACGTTAAAATAATAAAAACAAAAAAAAATTGTTGTCTAAATGATTATTGTAAAAATTCTGATTAATAAATTTCTGCATCGTCTGCATATGATAATGCAAAAGAGCAATTGAGTGAATTAATGGTTTTTTGTTAAATAATGCAATCTACAAAGTTATTTGCAAATGAATATGATAGCTGGAATGTACTATTGGCGCTATCTGCTGTGAGGTTATAGATTAATATAAGTTTTCAACGGATGATGGCGCTACTAATACATTACAGCTTACTACATTATCGACGCTTCGTCGATAGCTTTTCACTATGGCACCCCGTTAAGTATTAAGCTGCAGATTTATTGCGCCAAAATTATACCTCCCTCTTCTTAATTATTAATAGAATAATTAGAGTAATATTCAAAATGGTAGCCAAATGGTACAAATTAGGTAGTAAAATAAATATTGATATTGTAGCACATGGTGCAGCAATAATTAGGCGCACCAAAAATTATACCGCCGATGGGAAAATTACAATTTATTGTAACCAATTAGAATTAAACATCGACGATGATATCCGCACAATCCTAGATCAAGTAGCGTGTTACAAATTAATTAGAAATTATGGACCCTCAACAGCAGAATGGTAACCAGAAGCAGATGGACGACACTTGGACGAGTTTTGTCCAATGGAAGAAGAATCTTTCCTGGATCTCTCTCTTACACAATCCGAAATTACAAATTTCCCTCCCCCACCCCGAGTATCAAGAGCACAAAATATTATATCTCGACGGATGCTGTATGAGGAACTGCAAACCGGACTGTCTCAAGGACGGTACCAGGATCCACTGACGATGGAAGAGCCAAGAGAATACAATGTGGCAATAAATGAGAGATCGCTACATCCAGTATACCGTCCGTAAGCACAATCTACATGCAGGCATTTAAGAACACCGTCGCCAACTGAACAAGAGCAACAAAGATTTTTATTGGAAGCAATTATTCCATAAATCTTATACACTTCGCCAAGCACAACGGTGTCGTTATTGAGAATAAACTCAACGTCGTAACGATCCCGACAGATGAAAATTTATCGAATAACCCTTTTATACCGAATACAACTCCCACAGTAAAACAAAACACACACATTTATACGAATTCGCAGCCAAGGACGACAAGCAGCATACGCCCCTCAGTATTTAGAGCAGTGCATCAAGGAGCAGCAGAGCGAAGAGAATACGAGCGTAACCAATCAAACCCTTACGATCCAAGAAGCAGCACACACAGAAGCAACAGCAGAAGAAATCTCCCAAGCGTGCAATGGGAAGACGAATTAACAGCACACCAGCAGCAACGAGAACAAGCACACCTGAGCAGCATATCCGACGAGCAACAAACCCAAAATATAAACCCCGAGAGAAAAGATATTTAGCATCCCCCCTCCTCAACAGCAACGATACACCCAGCAGCAGCAATATCCCCAACAGCAGCAGGCAAGCAAATTTGTCGATTCCGTCATATAGGAATTATTATTCCAATTGCAGCAATTTTGAGAATTCGCTTTTCACTAGAGAAAAAACGACGGTGGAAATTTTCTGTAGATACCACATCCAATTCAAAGGGCCGAGTAAAAGCGATCCCGAAACATTTTTAAGCAATCTCCAAAACTGCAAGGAGACATATAACCTCTCGATGGACGACATAATTAAAGCATGGGATTGGATAAAGAGAGAAAAGAGCAGCTGGAGAAATTTCATTGACCTTGTCGACGCAGTACGAAGGTATCTCAACGTACCTTTCAAAATTACGAGGGATATTGGACCAAATTGAAACTCCGCTTCCGCTCGCAGATCAGTTGGACAGAGCATTCAGAAATATGCATCCCAGCTACAGATGCAAAATAGAAAGAAGCCGATTCGATAATGTTACGCCGCTATAGAAGCTAGGCAAAAAGGAAGAAGCTAGGCGGTTACTCGACGAGACATATAAGCCACCAGCAACATTCCAAGGTTATGGCTTAGCAAAATATGGTTACGTCGACCCAAAGCAACAGAAACCGTGCAGTCGAGCAGCAGTAAGCAGCTTGTGCATTCTCAAATCCCTATACCCTCCCAGGTCCCCAAAGAGCATACACCAAACCCCAAATACAACCAAAAACAGCAGTATAACAAGTCCAGTAGCCCTCAACCAAGAAGAGTAACACCAAATTTCTCTAAATATGGGGAAGCAGCAAAACGCGATTCACCAAAGCCAAGCAGCAGCACACAACAAAAGCAGCCTTGGAATAAGGTAGTGGCCAATACCAGCCAAAAATAATAGCAAAAAGCAGCAACGACTCCGGAAAGACCTGAATCGCCAAAGAGCCAAAATAAGCTGCAACCCAGGAGCCAGAGCAATCTCAGAGCAGCAACAAGGGCACCGATAATCCTTAACCGCCCGAGGAAGCAGAATGAGCCATGCTTTATTTGTGACCAATTGGGTCACTAATCACTGGTTGTGGAGACCAGGGAGTATACATTAGAGACTGCCCTAAATGCACGCAGAAGCAGCGAAACGGCAGCTAGAGGAAATAAGGACCCGTATTTTCTCACCCGAACCTCCCAAGGGTCTCACCCCTCCCAAATAGCAGCTAATGAGTCCCTTACTCAGCAAATTCCCGGCATTGACCGCCGTTTATTTTTTAACGTAGAGCTTAACGGACACAAACTCATAGCACTGCTTGATGACGGAGCAGTGCACTTCTTTATAGGTAAAGGAATAAGTAAAGTGCTCCAAAAGAAGCTCAGGAGATCTGACTGCAACACAGTAAGAGTAGCAGACGGTACAACCGCACCAATTCAATGTATTATGGACGTCTCAATAAGTATTGACGGCGACAATATACTAATTTATACCTTTCCAGGTAGCAGATGATCTGCAGTATGATTGCATCGATTACTGGGAATCGATTTTAAGCGCAAAGTCAACATGAGGATAAATTATGAAAAAGATACGTAGTGGACTTCTAAGGGCATTACACATCATTTTCATCCTCATAGCGAATACCCAAGCTACATACCAGCCCTTGCGAGCATCGGAGGACTTAAAAGAGCTACCCCTTCACAAGAAAAAATTTTGCAACAGCTTCTTGATTAAATGATTCCCGCAGCCCCCAAGACGTTAGGCACTACAAACCTAACCATCCATAAAATAGATACGCAAGGAGCAGAGCCCATTAGGCAAAGGAACCGTTGGTACTCGCCTAAAATGTTACAAGCAGGCCATGAGGAGGTCGATAGAATGCTATGTGAGGGCATCATTGAACCTTCCGATAGTCCATGGTGCAGCTGTCCCGTCATTGTCTCCAAAGGGAACCGTGCATACCGCTTCTGCATTGACTATAGGCAGGTTAATGCGGTCACTAAAAAGATAGTTAATCCCATGCGAAATATGGATGATATATTGGATCAGCTACGAGAAAGCCGCTACATAAACAAGCTAGACCTGTCCCAAGCTTACCGCCAAGTCCCCCTAGCCCCCGAAAGCCGAGAAATAACAGCCTTTGCCCTCCCAGGAGAGGGTTTATTTCAATTCAGCCGCGTACCCTACGGTATCACCACAGTCTTCTCTGATTGCATAATATTAAGGATCCCACAGGGAGACTAGACCGTTGGAATACCATCCTGCAAAATTATAAGCAGCAACCGCCGTAGCAATAGACATGTAAATTTCAAATACGTCTATCGAGACACGGATTGATATATGTTCATTGTAATGACCATTCTAAAGCAATTACCATTTCTACTCATCAAGAATGCACTAAAGTACATTAATTGCGGGAAGTAAGGCAAATCTTCAGTCAAGTTTATCAGCTTCTAACTTAAATCATCCTTACTTAAGAGTTGCGCAGATCAATGTTAATTCAGTGAAAGAGCATTACAATGATATTTAAGATTTTGTCACGAAGAATCTATACATATTCTTTCTATATCAGAAATATGACTTAACCGAGGCAGACAACTTCGCTCTTCAATATTAATAATTATGTGGTGATTAGAAACGACAGAAATATTAAATCTGTAGGAGGAAAGAGAGACTTTGTGTGGGGAGGTGAAGTGACATATGCTATGCTCGAAATTCCATATCGTTTAAGTTTCTCTACAAATTTGATAATACTGATGTCAATACCAATGAGTCTCTTTTTCATGAGTTATCTCGTTTCTCTAATTGGAAAATTCTAATGATATCAATTTACCGTCGGTCTAGGGGCCATATCTTATCTAATGTATTTCAGATAATTTGGTGATATCTAAATAAATCTGAGTAAATCTAATGTATTCCAGATGATTGGTGATTTAAATATACAATTGATCCCTAATATACTAATTTCTGAGTTATTTCAGGATAACTCCAATAATTACGGGATATCCTATATATTTCGGGAATTTCTGAATAGTAGCGAAATAAGACCACTAATTACGGGATTTCGTGGATATTTCGGAATTTCTGAGGTGCCTAGGGGTGATTCTACTAATTGCGGGATTTCCTGGACTTTTCGGCAAATTTCTGAGATATTGCGGGATCATTCCACTGATTACGGGATTCACTGGATATTTCAGGAACTTCTTAGGTGCTTCGGGATGATTCTACTAATTGCGAGATTTCTTGGATATTTCAGGAACTTCTTAGGTGCTTCGGGATGATTCTACTAATTGCGAGATTTCCTGGATATTTCGGAAATTTCTGAGGTATAACGGGTAACTTTAATAATTTTAGGATTTCCTGGATATTTTGGGAATTTCTGATGTATCCCGGAATAATTCTTCTAATTACGAGATTTACTTAATTTTTCGGAAATTTCTGAGGAATTGCCGGATAAGTTCACTAATTACGGGATTCCCTGCATATTCGGGAGTAGCTCATGAATTACGGGATAACTCAATTAATTACGGGATAACCTGTATATTTCCTGGATTTTTCGGGAATTTCTGAGGTATGGCAGGTAACTTTACTAATTTAAGGATTTCCTGGATATTTTGGGAATTTCTGCTGTATCCCGGAATCATTCCACTGATTACGGGATTTCCTGGACATTTCGGGAATTTATGAGGTATTTCGAGATGGCTCCAATTTTTTTGGGAATTCCAGGTGATTTCGGGATTTCTAAAGTATTACAGGAAAATTCCATTAATATCGGGAGTTTCTGGAGAATTCGGGAATTTCAACGTACTCCAGGATAACTCAAATAATAACAGGATTTCCTGGATATTTCGGGAATTTCTGAGGTACTTCGGATGATTCTACTAAATGCTAGATTTGCTGGATATTTTGGGCATTTCTGAGGTCTTTCGGGATGACTCTACTAATTACGAGATTTCCTGGATATTATGGGAATTTCTTAGATATTCCGAAATAACTTTACTAATTATGGGATTTCAGGATATTTCGGCAATTTCTGTGGTATTCCACTGATTACGGGATTTCCTGGATATTTCGACAATTTTTTAGGCATTCCGGGATCATATCTCTAATTACGGGATTTCCTGGATATTTCGGGAATTCCAGAGTTATTTCGGGATAACTCCACTAATTTTGGGATTTCCTGGATATTTCGGGATTTTCTGAGGTATTCTGGGATTACTCCACTAATTACGGGATTTCCTGGATATTTCGGGAATTTCTAAGTTACTACACGATAACTCCACTAATTACGGGATTTCCTAGATATTTTGTGAATTTATGAGGAATATCGGGATAATTGCATTATTTACGGGATATTTCGGGAATTTCTTAGATATTCCTGGATAACTCCGCTAATTCTGGGGTTTCCAGGATGTTCGTGAATTTCTGAGGTATTCCGGGATAACGCCAAAAGTTATGGAAGTTCCTGGATATTTTTAGAGATATTCTGAAGTATTCCGGGTTAACACAAATAATAATGGGATTTTTTTAATATTTCGGAATTTCCGAAGAATTGCGGGATAACTGCGCTAATGGCGGAATTTACTGGATATTTAGGGAATTACTGAGGTATTTCAGGATGATTATACTAATTTTGGAATTTCCAGGCGATTTCGGGAACTCTGAGGTATTGCGGGATTACTCCTTCAATTACGGGATTTTCTGGATATATCGAGAATTTTTGAGGCATTCCGGGATTATATCTCTAATTACGGGATTTCCTGGATATTTCGGTAATTGCTGAGGTATTCCTATTCTTACGTATTCTGGGATAACTCTTAAATTCTTAAATTAAAATTAAATTATTGAATTATTATTATTAAATTATTCTTGATTTAGAGTTATTTAAATATTATTAATTTATTTTAATTAAAAAATGTTCAGGGGACGTGCTTGACCCTGAAAATTGTATGTCAAGGTCAACTTTATTACTTGTAGTATTTTAGTCCAAATATGATATCCATAAATGATATGCATTACATGCATTTTTATCATTATGTATTATGAAAAATATATTAGTTTTTACTCTTAGCATGACCCAGAATTAACAGCGAGGATGTGGCGTAAATTTGATTCCTTTGGGTACTTTATTTCCGTGAGTCCCCTTGCCTCTCCCGTTGGGGTGCTTTATTTCCGTGAGTCCCCTTGCCTCTCACCTCTAAATATTTAACTCAAAAATTCTGCCAATATGGGAGATGTATACCAGTTATCTATATACATAACATGACCCTTGTAAAAATAAGGTTGTAAGAAATGAGCGACAATATCCCCAGTAACACCCAAATCAAACTTCTGATAATAAATATCAGCGCCAGTGTAAACAATAAAACCCAAAATGAATCCAGTCTCACAGTCTACTAATTCAAAAAGTTTGATACCAAATCGATTTCTTTTTAAAGGAACATACTGCTTGAATTGAAGCCTGCCTTTCCATAATACTAGCCTTTCATCTATGCACAAATTTTTTCCTGGGATAAGAGCTGCTGAGAATTTACTTTGTAGATAGTCTATTATTGGTTTTATTTTCACTAAAAGATGATAAGCGATTTCCGAGGTATCTTCATTATCATGAAAATGTAAATGGCGTAAGATTTCAAGAAACCTATCACCAGACATTATATGATCGAAAATTGGAGTATAAAGCATATTAGTTTATATTATATAAATATTATTATTTGAAGTATATTATTATATTATATATTATATATCATATTATTTGTAGTATAGAGAATCTTTAGACCAATTTTGAAGTTACCTTTTCGAATATGGCCCATCAGAATTGAAAGGCCAATAAAACATTCAAATTCATCTTTCGTAAGAGAAGGCCAAGTTTTCTGATGGAATAGCCGATCTTCATGATTCTGACTTTCATAGCGATCCATCTCATCTTTAATTCTTACAATCAGAGGGGTATCAAAAAAGTATTTTAACCTTTAGAGGGCCGGAAAACGCCTAGAGGCGTAAACATTTTTTACATAAGTACTCAATTTTTTCATTTAAATAACTCAATTCAGGTGTGTGGGTTAACGAAGTCTCCAAATATGATTCTGCAACCAAAAAAATTAAATTCAAAATGGGGGATGCAATATGGCTAAGTTTCCAAGACATTTCCAGTTTCGATGTCAATCCTACTTGAAAATTATGTGTAGGAATTTCAGAAGTCACTAGTTACAATTTTTTATTCAAAATGCTCATGAAAATGAAATAAATTGTGCATTTAAACGTTTTTCTGAAATTTTAAAAATTTCAACATTTGGCCTTACCGTACCGGACCGGAATACGCCTCTAGACGTAAGGGGTCTGACTCAACAACATCGCAGCATAATTTGGCTCTAACTCAGGTACCTTAGACCACATTCCTATAGAAAAATGCGATTTTGAAATTTTTCAAAACCCCGGCTCTCTAAAGGTTAAGAAATTGATTGCTTTATTTCCCGATATAGAGATGTTAGGACTTATTTTAGAAGTACCTTGAAAATCTTTGATTGATGGATGAAAATACGCGTTTTCAAAAATTTGAGTCTCATCATAATCATTTTCTACCAAATCAACTTCATGAAATTGCTCATTCTCCAAATCTTATATTTCTGGTTCAGACTCGCCACTACTCCAAGTTCCAATATCTGCCATTTTATGAAAAATAATTGCTTGTATTTTTTAACAACTTAGTAAATAAAGAGAATGATGAAATAATAAGAATATTATCAATAAAAAAATCTTCCGCAAGAAAAAATAACTATGTATTGGTCTGCCAAAAAACTAATAATAATAAATAGTTCAAAGAATCACTATGAAAATGCGTTTCATCAAACGCAACACTATTTATTTCGTATTCAAAACATTAAAATACGTTGGTATACCAATTTGCAAGTCGAAATACCGAATAAAAAATTTGACCTTGAAATCACTATTTCAAGGTCAAATATACTTTTTAGAATAATAACACTATGTTTCCTGTTAATATTACCCCAGAAACAATTCCAAAATAATATGAGACCAAAGTGGTCGATATATCGACCAGTTCCGTCCTTAAAAGGTTAAGCGACTACCCGACGACATAAGAAGACAAAACAATTGGTTAACGTTTCATTATCATGGGTTAAATTATTTTAAAGGTACGAGAAAAATGATTTCAAAGACTTGGAAGATGATAACGAACAACGGACGAAAAATTTATACACGTGGTATAGAAAAGTTGTTGATTTTACATAAATTGACAGTGTGTGAAGTAATTAATTTGGAATATGACAAGATTTGTCCGTCATTTTAAAATCTACCTTGGAGCGATAAATACTGTATTCAGCACTGGTTAAAAAATACGCATTTATAATATAGCTGTGCGTAAATAATGCGTTTCACTTAAAAGAGTGGTTGCGCTTACGCAAACAAGATATTATTGACGGATCTGTATTTAGCTTGCCAACACATCTTTGCGATGAACAGTTTCGGAATTTTGAACCTTCTGACCTAGATTCGGTCACATACAGGTATTCCCGGAAGATCAGATTCCACGGGTGTGAACCGACGGAATTCATATTCAATACTGATGACAACACAAAACTAGGAATGCATTCCCCGTTGAAAATATCCGTACAGATTCAGTAGTGATTCTAGACTGAAATCATTATATACTCAATATGAAATCATCAATGAATCAGTGCAAAATAATTACTGAATCAGAACAAACTTTTTCTAAAACGCATAAATGAATCCGCAATAATTCAATACAAAATCAGTGATGAAACAGTACTAATTCAGAGTAGAATCAGTATTGAAACCGTACAAAATTAATAATGAATCAGTATAAACTTCAATTTTATTCATTATTGCATTATTGGATTTATTAAATAAAGTATTTACATGTAATTTACTTGGATATCATAATAATGAATCTGAACGATGTATATTATGCCTCAATAATTACAAGACATAGAAAATAAAAAATATATCGTTGTTTTATTGTTACAAATATTACAGTCGTTTTTTTATAATTATAAATTTATGTATATCAAAAAAATGTTAGACAATATTTACAATCTTAATCAAGTCTATTTACATTGCTGCACTACAAAAAAATTTATTTCAAGATAAGTAGAGTCAAAGTTTTGGTACAAAGACAAGCGATTGGAGCAAAGTTGGTACATTAGTGGAAACTGCACTCTGCAAATAAGGTACAATGCAGTATTCTCTAATAAACAGTGGATGGTATTATGAAATTTACATTTATTATTAATAGTAAAATCATTTATTTCAGAAAAAAGACAGTATTTTTATACACAAACATTTACAATAAAAACATTTTATAAATTACATGTGTATTACTCCCTTAAATAATAAAGTGTTAATTTAAATTCAAATAGAAATAAATAAGTTATAACGAATAATATAACGAATAATATTAATAAAATCCACAATAACGATTATAAAGGGTTAAATCCAGGTTGTAATAAATTAACAACCAATTTTGATTTTAAAAATTGTACGACGTTTCGTCTGCCAGGTTTTGCAGACCTCTTCAAGTACATAAATGTCAAACAGTTAGCAATGATCTTCCATTACTCGTAGATGAGTAGAGTCAAGTGACTTGACTCTACTATATATATCTATATATATATATATATATATATATATATATGTATAGTCGGTGCTGCCGCCCTATGCCTACCGGCTATATAATTAATTTCTTTTCAACCACTATTTACAGCTATATACATTTTAAAAGTTAATACAATTCGCCCCAAGCTCTACAGACGGATCTACATATTTTCACTTAATTAATTAACGACGCGATCTAACTAAAGTAATTAATGAATCTAATCATACTGCCGGCGCATACCCACATCTACAACCGGCGAGTAGTATACGTGCGCGCGCTATAAACTAGTATATACGCATACATACGGGTGCGCGCACACGTATACTACTCGCCGGTTGTAGATGTGGGTATGCGCCGGCAGTATGATTAGATTAATTAATTACTTTAGTGAGATCGCGTCGTTAATTAATAAAGTGAAAATATGTAGATCCGTCTGTAGAGCTTGGGGCGAATTGTATTAACTTTTAAAATGTATATAGCTGTAAATAGTGCTGTAAAGCTATAGCTGTGAATAGGTTGAAAAGAAATTAATTATATAGCCGGTAGGCATGGGACGGCAGCACCGACTGAATTACCGATATGGTAATTATTTATTTTTATTGCGCGCCTTCCGAGTGCCAGGGATGATTGGTTGCGTGATCGACCCAATAATTAATAGGTTGGTGGTGACGTAAACCACTATTATTGGATAATCGGCCTTGACGAAAATAAGATCAAGGCTGACTACGGTATCAATCACGCAATCAACCATCCTAATCAACGCCGGTAGATAAGGAATAGATAGAAGATAGAGAAGGATAGCGATAGGGTGGGGAGGAAAATCCTTAATTTGGGAGGATCAAGCCACTGCGCAAGCCGGATGAAGAAGCCGGTCTTGATGATTCGCTTCGTAACTGGTAATACTATGACCAAGTGCAGTAGTCATATTTCAAAACCGTTTCGACCGATAGGTGGCTGCCAGTTACCCGCTATAGATTAGCGTGCGTGTAGGGCTTATATGGAGGCAAAGTAGGAAGGCAAAAGCGACTTTGATCATATTCTATACCTTTACTTTGCCTCGTATATTAATAACGTGGCCAATAAAGGATTTTTTTGTCATAACCGAATGGCCAGTTTAGTTTCTGTGAAATTGAATCCCATCAACTCCGTGTCTAAGATTACATTTATAAAAAAACAAAAATTTTCATATATCACGTGTTTATCACATGGATATCAACGTGATAATCACGTGGAAAACTGGTCGAAAATCTCATGTGATTATCACGTGGATATCCACGTGACAATCACGTAGTTATCCACATGATAATCACGTGATAATTTTTAGTAGGGAATGGTGTATGGATAATCGTTTATACTCATGTGTGATGTTATTTTTTTTTTACCAAAAACTATGCTTCATTCTAGACAGGAAATCATCAAACTCCTAGCTCAAGTAAGAAAAATATATATAAAAATAAACCAGTAACACTTTGGAAATATTCACGTGCTGTTGATGATTCAGATAAAGAAACTACTTTTGAAGAATCTTATTGGAAACATTTAAAGGTATTATTTTCTTAATTAATTTAAAAAAAATTTTATAAGCATACATTTTTTTATCTATTAAAATAAATAATAAAATATTAATAATATAAATTAAATTTGTATTATAAAAAAATAGTAATTTTAATTTAGAAATAAATTAAACAAAAATATTCTATATGCAATTTTTTAATTTTCTAGTAAATTTAGGAGTAGTTTAGGTTTTCCTCGATATTGATGAACAAACCATATTTATTTATTTGGCGACGTTTCGATGGATATCCTCCATCCTCATCAGGCTATATCTTTTTATTAAAAAATTATTTCATTTTACAACATCTTTTAAACACAATTTTTACATATATAAATCTAAGTTACTTACTATTTCGTCAATATATAGGTATACACATATTATTAACAGCATCTCTGATGCGTCGCTCTATAATTGAAAACAATGATTAAAATAACAAACGTTTAACAATTTTTGCACAGAGATTGAGGTTATATATAACATATACCTTTCCCCTATTGTTGTGTCCATAATCAACACAAAAAATTGAAAATTAAATAAATACTTGAAGAACATTACAAAATAAATTAACACATAATCACACATATTAAACAAAAGGTAGTCAAATATTAAAATAAAGCTAACAATGTATATCACAGACGGTTAATACTGAAAAATTTGAAATATCATGTCCCCCGTTTTCAGAGACACCTATGCGATCAATCTTAATCAGATCAACAACACAGTCATCCCCACCACAGGCGCGAAACTTCAAATTAAGTACATTATGTGTACTGATAAGTAATAAAAATTAATAAATTATTTATGATTATTTACAAGAGAACTCAAAAAATTTTTTTTTTTTTTTTTATAAGACTAAATTAAAATTTACCATTTCAATAAAAAAATATTTTTTTCCCGTTAAAACAAATAATAATTGGTAATAAAAATTTAAAAATTAGATTTAAGTAGTTAAGTATTTTATTAAATTTTAAATATAGTAGATTAACTAAACAATTTTTATAATAATGAAGAATCTTTTAATTATGAACCTAAATGAGAAGAAATTAAAAATTAAAAAAACCAAAAATATATATTTGAATTTACCGCGTCGCGCATCGTGCAAGACACAATACGCGCATCGATCAACACGCAAGTCAATCACTCACCTTATCCAAACATCTGATCGATATACATTGATTTGAGGTTATGTCATAGGGGAGAGATACACATTATAATTTAGATTTTAATTTAATACTATTGATAATGTCACTGTAATGTTGGCTAAGATGTCTAGTATCGTCTTTGCAATTGATCGCATTATGTTGCAGATTTATGTGGATCATTTCTGATAATACTCGTTTTTTCCAATTCTTTTCAGTATCAAGTATTTTGACGTTGTCAAAATCTAACGAATGATCATATGCGAGCATATGTTCATTGATTACATATAGTGCGATTCAGTTTTGTTTATATTAGCTTTATGTTCTTTAATACGACATTTTACTTGTCTCTTTGTTTCACCCACATAACTAGCATTACAATCTTTACAATCTATTTTATACACTACATTAGTTTTAGTTAATTTGTCTATTTTATCTTTGCCCCTCACAATAACACCATCAATTTTATTATAAATTTTAGGTATAACTTTGATAGCTTTGCCCTTCATAGAACCAGATATTTTTTCATAAAATTTAGGAATAAAAGGAATATTTAAAGTTGCTTTATAATTAGTTACTACTCTATTATTAACTTGATCATTGTTTTGACTAGAACTATATTTTATTTTCTCTAATCTTTTTCTTACATTATGATTTATAAACTTTTTTGGGTAACAATTATTTTTTAAAAATTCTTTGACTAGTTTAATATTGGTTCCATGAAATTTTTCATGTGCTAACAAAATTGCCTTGTCCACCAATGTATATACCATAGCCCGCTTCTGCTGTATTGTATGACTAGATTCAAAATGTAAAAATCGTCCTGAAAAGGTATCTTTCCTATACCAATTAGTAATAACTTTTCTATTTTCATTTCTTATTAGTGATACCTCTAAAAAACTTATATAACCATTATTCTCTTTTTCATGAGTGAACTGCAATTTCTCACGGGGCTTTGGAATACTTAATATACAATATAACGGGGTACGGACCACGCAACGTAAATTAATAGATTGGGTTATTTTACGCCCAACGTTAATTTTTAAATTGCGCCTACGAGGACTTTTTTTTGTACCTGTGTAGCCACTTCCCATCCCAAATTCGTCAGGGATGCAGAAACCACATCACGGGTATGTGGAATCTGGAAGGGGGGTGTAACGGTAAGGTACTGTTTACCTCACCGTTTGACGAATTCGAGCAACGCGAGCGAACAGTATCATAATGTTCGCATCGGTTCGAGCCGGCGAGATTCGGCTCGGCTCGGTTCGTCGTGGCTACACGGGCGGGATCAAATTCGCGCGCGAAAGATTTGCGCACGCACCTCATTAGAGAGGTAAGGGGGAGATTCGCGCGCACTGGAGAGAGTAATAACCACCTTCTTACGTGACAGGTGTGATCCCCCCGCGTCCCGTGTTTAGCTTCGCCGTGCGGTGATTCACCGTGAGTTTTGTGTGTGTGTTTCGACTGCAGGCCGATCCTGCATTTGCAGTGAGTGGTGCTACACCGTGCATCTGCCTGCAGCCACACAACCCCGGTGCACGGGCGAGCGGACAATCCGTCCGACACCGCAGCGAGAGTGAGAGAGAGAGAAAGCAACCGATCGGCTGGTCGTTGTTTACCAACGACTACAGCAGCGTACAAAGTAAGTGGTACCACTTCACGCGATCGTGTTTTATTCGCACTTAGTAAATAATCGTGTTTCTTTATACCAGCCCCGTTGACTGGATATATTATTTTAGTTCGCGATATTTTCTTCCCCTCTCTCTACAAGTCGGCCGTTTACCGACTTGTAATTCAAAGCGTAGACCTCGGCGACAATCATATATTTTATTTGTTATTTATCTTTATCTTTATTTCAATAAATTCATATTATTATTTAGATTCAATCCGGTGTTCAATTAATTGAATTTAACCACGTACGATTCCTTCCGTAATCCTAAGAGCTCGTATATTTCTGGTTGACAAGTGCTCGACGCGATATCCCTGTTTCGCGGTCAATTTCAGATTTGAATTTTACCTGGTTGTTATCTGAAACAGTAACTCGGTTTCAGACTAACATTTAACAGATTTAGTAGAACGGACAGGTAACCGTCGCCGCATCGCAGGAAAAATATGTTTATTTAAATACGGTAAGTTTAACCGTACCGCTGAGCAGCCGCGATATTAAAATAAACATCCGGGCGGCAACCAAACTGTTACAACAAATATAAAAGTAAACAAAGTCGGTGACATGCAGTTAGAACTGCCATGTCACAATATTTTTTAAACTTCAATTCAACATCTAATGAGTATTATAATCTGGATACTTTTTTATTAATATTTTTAAATTATAGATAAGAAATCAAAACCAGTGAGAATTTGGAAATATCTTTGTGCTGTTGATGATTCAGATGAAGAAACTATTTGAAGAATCTTATTGGAAACGTTTAAAGGTATTATTTTTTTATTTAATTTAAAAAAAAATCAAGTGCAAATTTAATATCTAATGAATATTATAATCAGGACACATTTTTTAAAAAATGTGTAAATCGAGTTATGTGGGTGTTCAGTCAAAATAGCTGAAACCCCTTTGACAATTAATCGCAAATATGCAAAATATAAAAAAAATATTCAACGAATCTTTGTGATCGACTCTTTTTACAACTCTGGGGTTGTATTTAAGCTTAATAAAAAATGAATTAAATTATGTTGAATTAAACTAAATTAAATCAGTTTCAATTTTAAGGATTTTTAAAGTATTTAATTATATTTTATCTTAATTTTGTAATATAAAATTGAATTAAAAAATAAAGTTAATCAATTATATCTTACAAAAAAATAATAAATAAAATATACCTATATATAACATTAAATTTAAAAATCAGAAGAGAATGAGTAAAGTTGAGTCACAAAGGATATTTTTATTAAAATGCAGACGGTTTGATATTTTTCCTAAACATTTGTATAATATTTTTAATAATTTAAAACATATAACCTTCATTAGCCGTACGGCGAAATCAAAATAAAAAATACTATTTTTATACTCAAAGGAAAATCTTAAATGTCGAAATTCAAGATATTAATATTCATATATCGTTTTTAAAAAATAAAATTAATATGTATAATAATATCGGTCTCTCCGAACCAAATGCTTTACTTTTAGATTATTGAAGGCCTATCGTACTCTTTGTCCACTATGGTTGGTGGAATTTCCCAGAGCACGGCCTTTTAAAATAATTAAAGGCGTTTCGTCCTCGATCTCCAGTTTGGACTCCTCAGTAAGGAACTGGAGATCTTACCTTAGACGCCTGTCGCAAGATGATATGCGAACGTTAAAATTTTGTTAAAATTTTGTAACAAATAAAATTAATAATTTTTTTATAAATATTAATAAACTACTTCCAATACAAATTACTGAAGAATTTTATAATCGACTAAATGACAGTATAAAGGAATTTAAACATATGCTTAATAAAAAATGGAAAATTAAATTTGATAAATTGTTAAAGTGTAAAAATGAAAAGGGGAAAAATGCGGATAAAAAAAAGGATAAAAATTAAACAATTGTTCTAATACACTCAACTTAAATAATAATAATGAAAATAAATGGTTTATTAATTTAACAAACTTAAACATTCCTTTAGATATAATAGACACAGTCTCTTTAGGACATAAATTCAGTAAGACGACAAATTTAAATAAACAAAATATAATAGATACTATTAAAAACATAGAACAATTGTTTGAATACAGTGAAATTGATAATGAGCTAACAAAATTGCCTTGTCCACCAATGTATATACCATAGCCCGCTTCTGCTGTATTGTATGACTAGATTCAAAATGTAAAAATCGTCCTGAAAAGGTATCTTTCCTATACCAATTAGTAATAACTTTTCTATTTTCATTTCTTATTAGTGATACCTCTAAAAAACTTATATAACCATTATTCTCTTTTTCATGAGTGAACTGCAATTTCTCACGGGGCTTTGGAATACTTAATATACAATATAACGGGGTACGGACCACGCAACGTAAATTAATAGATTGGGTTATTTTACGCCCCAACGTTAATTTTTAAATTGCGCCTACGAGGACTTTTTTTGTACCTGTGTAGCCACTTCCCATCCCAAATTCGTCAGGGATGCAGAAACCACATCACGGGTATGTGGAATCTGGAAGGGGGGTGTAACGGTAAGGTACTGTTTACCTCACCGTTTGACGAATTCGAGCAACGCGAGCGAACAGTATCATAATGTTCGCATCGGTTCGAGCCGGCGAGATTCGGCTCGGCTCGGTTCGTCGTGGCTACACGGGCGGGATCAAATTCGCGCGCGAAAGATTTGCGCACGCACCTCATTAGAGAGGTAAGGGGGAGATTCGCGCGCACTGGAGAGAGTAATAACCACCTTCTTACGTGACAGGTGTGATCCCCCCGCGTCCCGTGTTTAGCTTCGCCGTGCGGTGATTCACCGTGAGTTTTGTGTGTGTGTTTCGACTGCAGGCCGATCCTGCATTTGCAGTGAGTGGTGCTACACCGTGCATCTGCCTGCAGCCACACAACCCCGGTGCACGGGCGAGCGGACAATCCGTCCGACACCGCAGCGAGAGTGAGAGAGAGAGAAAGCAACCGATCGGCTGGTCGTTGTTTACCAACGACTACAGCAGCGTACAAAGTAAGTGGTACCACTTCACGCGATCGTGTTTTATTCGCACTTAGTAAATAATCGTGTTTCTTTATACCAGCCCCGTTGACTGGATATATTATTTTAGTTCGCGATATTTTCTTCCCCTCTCTCTACAAGTCGGCCGTTTACCGACTTGTAATTCAAAGCGTAGACCTCGGCGACAATCATATATTTTATTTGTTATTTATCTTTATCTTTATTTCAATAAATTCATATTATTATTTAGATTCAATCCGGTGTTCAATTAATTGAATTTAACCACGTACGATTCCTTCCGTAATCCTAAGAGCTCGTATATTTCTGGTTGACAAGTGCTCGACGCGATATCCCTGTTTCGCGGTCAATTTCAGATTTGAATTTTACCTGGTTGTTATCTGAAACAGTAACTCGGTTTCAGACTAACATTTAACAGATTTAGTAGAACGGACAGGTAACCGTCGCCGCATCGCAGGAAAAATATGTTTATTTAAATACGGTAAGTTTAACCGTACCGCTGAGCAGCCGCGATATTAAAATAAACATCCGGGCGGCAACCAAACTGTTACAACAAATATAAAAGTAAACAAAGTCGGTGACATGCAGTTAGAACTGCCATGTCACAATATTTTTTAAACTTCAATTCAACATCTAATGAGTATTATAATCTGGATACTTTTTTTATTAATATTTTTAAATTATAGATAAGAAATCAAAACCAGTGAGAATTTGGAAATATCTTTGTGCTGTTGATGATTCAGATGAAGAAACTATTTGAAGAATCTTATTGGAAACGTTTAAAGGTATTATTTTTTTTATTTAATTTAAAAAAAAATCAAGTGCAAATTTAATATCTAATGAATATTATAATCAGGACACATTTTTTAAAAAATGTGTAAATCGAGTTATGTGGGTGTTCAGTCAAAATAGCTGAAACCCCTTTGACAATTAATCGCAAATATGCAAAATATAAAAAAAATATTCAACGAATCTTTGTGATCGACTCTTTTTACAACTCTGGGGTTGTATTTAAGCTTAATAAAAAATGAATTAAATTATGTTGAATTAAACTAAATTAAATCAGTTTCAATTTTAAGGATTTTTAAAGTATTTAATTATATTTTATCTTAATTTTGTAATATAAAATTGAATTAAAAAATAAAGTTAATCAATTATATCTTACAAAAAAATAATAAATAAAATATACCTATATATAACATTAAATTTAAAAATCAGAAGAGAATGAGTAAAGTTGAGTCACAAAGGATATTTTTATTAAAATGCAGACGGTTTGATATTTTTCCTAAACATTTGTATAATATTTTTAATAATTTAAAACATATAACCTTCATTAGCCGTACGGCGAAATCAAAAATAAAAAATACTATTTTTATACTCAAAGGAAAATCTTAAATGTCGAAATTCAAGATATTAATATTCATATATCGTTTTTAAAAAATAAAATTAATATGTATAATAATATCGGTCTCTCCGAACCAAATGCTTTACTTTTAGATTATTGAAGGCCTATCGTACTCTTTGTCCACTATGGTTGGTGGAATTTCCCAGAGCACGGCCTTTTAAAATAATTAAAGGCGTTTCGTCCTCGATCTCCAGTTTGGACTCCTCAGTAAGGAACTGGAGATCTTACCTTAGACGCCTGTCGCAAGATGATATGCGAACGTTAAAATTTTGTTAAAATTTTGTAACAAATAAAATTAATAATTTTTTTATAAATATTAATAAACTACTTCCAATACAAATTACTGAAGAATTTTATAATCGACTAAATGACAGTATAAAGGAATTTAAACATATGCTTAATAAAAAATGGAAAATTAAATTTGATAAATTGTTAAAGTGTAAAAATGAAAAGGGGAAAAATGCGGATAAAAAAAAGGATAAAAATTAAACAATTGTTCTAATACACTCAACTTAAATAATAATAATGAAAATAAATGGTTTATTAATTTAACAAACTTAAACATTCCTTTAGATATAATAGACACAGTCTCTTTAGGACATAAATTCAGTAAGACGACAAATTTAAATAAACAAAATATAATAGATACTATTAAAAACATAGAACAATTGTTTGAATACAGTGAAATTGATAATGAGACTAAAAATTGAATTAGAAAAAATGTTACGCAATGTATGGAAAATAGGTTTAAAAAGACTTTACATATTAAAATAAAAACAGATTGTTTTTAAAAAATAATAATGTATTTTTCACTATGGTTAACAAAGGTAATGTGTCACAGTCGCAATTGACGCAATAACGTATAAAACAAAAATGCAAAATCTCATTACTAAATATTAATCCACTAAACAAATTACAAAAAAGTACACAAAAAATATTAACAAATTGGAATGAATTAGGATTTCTAGACAAGAAATATCATAAGAATGAACTCACACTAACAAATACAGTTTTACCAAAAATTTAATTCCTACCGAAAGTACACAAGAAAGATGTACCATTAAGATCCATAGTATCATGTATTGGCAGCCCGACTTATAAATTATCGAAGATTATTAATAATATAATCAGCACTAGCATAAATAAGCCAAAATCATATGTAAAAAATAGCCATGAATTAATTAAGAAAGTGACAAACATACCTTCTGGTTATTTTTAGTTTATTTAGACGTGGTTTCACTGTTTACTAATATACCTACCCAGGCGGAAATAAGAAAAAATATACAAAATTATTAACTTTTAATAATAATATATAATGTCTAGATTTGAGACAATTGATAACATTTAGAAACTATTATTAATTTTTATTACTTTTTATAAACTTTTAGTACTTTTTTCTTGAATCATGAATATTTCAGTCTGACATCAAAAATTAATTAATTAATAACTATTATTAATTTTTTCGAATCATTATTGTATTTTTATAATAAATTGAAGATTTTATTTTTTTTTTATAATTTTTTATTACTTTTTTCCTTTTGGGAAATCGTCACTTTTTTACCCTAATTACAATAACTTATTATTAATTTAATTTAATTTTACACAATATACTCATACATTTTTTTACAATGCTGTTATAAATTAGAAAAAATAATTAACTATTAAGGGGTCAAGCCTGGGTTAAATGTTTTCAATAAATAAATAATTATTATTAGAATAATTTTTTTTTTTTTAATTCTTCTACATGTTAATTTTTTTTACATAATATATATGTATTATACATTATATTTATCAATATAAAAAATGTTTATAATGCATTTTTAATCCTGGTTATTAAACTTATAATGATATTAAAAAATTGATTAATTTTTGCAGTTGCCGTAGGATATTGAAGCATTGAATGCATCTTTTAATGTCTAATAAGACTTAAAATGTTCATGGAATATACGTTTACAGACTTATGTTTTTCCTTTTCTGAAAAAAATTAATAACAATGTATTAAATATAAAAGTTGATAATAACAAGAAAAATAGTGAATGTTATGTACGTATACGTACATAACATTCACCTAAAACTTATCTTTTTGAAAATTGGGCAACATAAGTCCGTAGAAATATATTTTAAAAGTTTCCCCAAAATTTCAAAGTGATTCATCAACCTGGCTCTGAAATATCCTGCGGCAAGTAAGCTAAAATCATTAAAAAAGCATTAATGAGATAAATGCATTTAAAGTTTCACTTATTAGATTTTAAAGTTTTACTTATTTTATAATTCTAATACCATATTCTTCAGGTATCGTACAATTTGTATGTGTAATCTTAATAATATGTATATTTAATAGGTTTATAGTGACTTTTTTTCTGGTTTATTAATATAATACTCAGTATATTTTTTTTAATATACATGTATTATCTAAAATAACAGAAAGTCAACTTCAAGAATCAGTTTCTTTATAAAAGAGGAATAAATTTTTTAAACTAAAAGAATACTTAGCTATTATTGAATATTAATACATGATTATTGTTATATATAGTTTATGACTATTTTATATAATAATATTTATACTATGATTATTATATTATATATATGATTATAATTTTATTATAAGCATTAAATTAATTAAAAGTATGTAAAGAATGCAGTAAAAACAAATACTGTTTGACAGTTGTGTACAATATCTCTTTCTCTCTCTCTCACATGACAAGTCTTCCATAAGATTATTGATTTCTCGAATAGCCTTGTCAGGTGATAGAGAAAGAGAGAGGCATAAATAGTGTTACAGCTGCTAATGGAAGTGTGCACCAGCCACACGTTTGTAGTTCAGTTTTAAGCTATTATAATATCAAGTAGAATTATATATTATATATATTATATTATATAATATCTAAATAAAATAAGTAAAAAAAACTAGTGGTTTATAAAACTGCATGAACAAATTATATCAGATAAGTATTTGCATAACCTTAAATTTATATTTTGTTTATGTCAAGAAATTGATTCTTTGTTTCTCCATTTCAGCATAACCAATGTGTCAACACTTAGATATACAATATTTGCAGAATACAGATAAAATTATAAAACAAGTGTTTTGTTATGCTCAGTATATTTGTGCTTAGTGCGATATTATGTGGTTGAAGTTATTTATGTGTACTTATTTGTGAAAGTGTTTCAAACCTCTAATATAATTAGTATATTTCATGCCGTAAAGTACCACTCTCTATATTCTTTTGTTTCTTCTTCTGGTCGCAATTCACATGCTCTGCAAAAATATTGCTTTGGAGGAACGTCAATTACTTTTTCATTCTCATGCAGTATCAACACCTTGAAGAGAATTGAATCCTCGCTTCCTCCAAGAACCATCACCTGATACACTTATATGGCAATTCTGACTTGTTGAATCATATACTTGCCTCGACAGTTGCTTTCATAGACTGTTTACCAACTTCTTTACAAACATTTTTTATCTCTGTATTAATAATGTCATAATTACTGTGAGAAACTGGACTCGGCAAATCCATATTTCCACAAAAAGTAACTAAACCAGCATGCTCATGACCAAGAGTTCTCATTGTGTACACTAACATCTATTTATTTCATAAGCGTTACTTTTTTTCCAACTTTTCTACTTGAATCAATAACAAATACCTTAAAACAGTTTGTACATGTTATTGTTATTTTACTTCCCAAACCTCTCACATCAACTTCAGAAATTTAACTGTACCATGACAATTCTGACAAACTAAAAATTCTTCTAATGTTGGGAAAAGTAGTGATATATCTATAATTTTATTTTCTGTGCTACTTTCTTCAATGGTATCAGTTTTTAACTTTTTACTTGATCTGGATCAATGTTGATGGAAGTGCACTGATGTTGATAATTTTTTTATGAGCAGATGTACCAGGTATTCTGTTACTTGAGTCTGGCATTTGTTTTACTGCTCGTTTTTTGTATAAACTTATAATTAATTTCTTAAAACTAATAAAATTTAAAGTTAAAAATATACTTTTAATTTAAAATCCACTGAGTATTTACTAAAATAATGTAAATACTTTATCAATGCAGGCAATATTTACTTCAAATAGAACTGTACGTATTTGTGCAGTATATTAGAGTAAAAAGAATCATTTATTTATTAACTATTAAATTTGAATCGTATGGTAAAGTAGATTTCTACTTTACCAAACTCTACGCTTGATAGTTGCTTCGTTTAATATACTTGTATGTAAACGTCGAAAACCTCCCAATTATTATTTTAGTTAAATTAAAATAAAATGTCTTTTTTTGCAAAAATAATTTTAGAGAAATAATGTCTATTGATGCTTACTTTATTTCAATTATAACTTGCGAAAAATTTTTTGTTTTTTTTCAAATTTTGGGATAATGTTTTATGTAAGAAATACTTTAAAAAAAGTTAATAAAAAAAAAATCGATTTTTTGAGCAGTTAACCCAGGCTTGACCCCTTAACAACAATTTTTATGAAAATTGATAAAAATTAATAACTATTTTTACTTGTCTCAAATCTAGATATTAATAATTTTTATTAATTTTTTTTAATTTTTTTAAACAGTTATTAATTTTTATTATTTTCTTCTAATTGTTTCAATTTCCGCCTGGGTACTGACCTTTTAATAAAAAACATCAAAAAACGATATCACTTAATATCAAATAAATATAATATATTACTTAGTGAAATAATTAATGTTGTAACATTCTTAATGTATAATACGTTTTTTAAATGGGATGGTAAATATTACCAGCAATATTTTAAAGCCCAATGAGATCACCAGTAACCCTGCAATTTGCTGATTTAGTAATGACTGAATTAAAGGAAGAGTGCATCAACAAATTAGATTTTCAACGATTATTTTATTTTTGTTATGTTGATGACACTATAATGTGTATACCTGAAAATAAATTAGATTTATTGTTAACAACCTGTAACAGTTACCATAGTAGATTATAATTTACGCATGAAAAAGAAGTAAATGGTACTATTAACTTTCTAGAGATATCATTAATTAGAAATAATTCGAATCGAATTATTACAAATTGGTATTGGAAAGATACTTTTTCAGGTAGATTTCTAAACTTTTATTCATGTCATACAATACAGCAGAAGAGGGCTATGGTGTATACTTTAGTAGATGAAGCGATTTTATTATCCCATCAGAAATTTTACAAGTCCAACATTAAAACTGTTAAACGATTGCTATATGATAATAATTATCTGGAAAAATTCATAAACCATAACGTTAAGAAAAGGTTGGATAAAATTAAATATTGTAGCAGTAGTAGTAATGCTGTGAACCAAAATAGTAAAAATAGAAAATATTTTGGTACTTTAAAATTACCATTCGTACCTGGTTTCTATGAAAAGATAGAAAACACAATAAAACAACAATATATTCGACCGATTCCAACAATCTGTAACAGTCTTGACAATATCATTGTAAGGGGTAAAGAAAAATTAGAAAGAAATCTTGAGAGTATATACAAAATAGACTGCAAAGATTGTAATGCAAGTTATGTTGGGGAAACTAAAAGGCAACTGCAATGCGTAATTAAAGAACATAAATTCAATACCAAAAAAAAAATTGTCAATTGACCATGTGACTTTATTTAATCATTCTTTTAATTTTGATGATGTCTCAATTTTAGATATAGAGAAAGTAGTTTGAATAAAAGACTGATATCTGAAATGGTACATATTAAGTTGGAAAAAAGGCGATAAATGTAAAAGATGATACAAAAAAACTTAGTCAACATTACAATGGTATTGTCAGTAGGCTGAAAAACCAATTTTGATTGTGATGAGTATTTTTTCTTTATTTTTTCTTTGTTTACAGTATTAATTCTCGTCAAATATTGTCACATAGTTTTGGTTAATTGAAAATTTTTATAAGTACATTTTGTAAATAAAAATTTTTATTATATTTGACATAATTGATAACATAATTTTTTTTTAAATTGTTGACGTAATATAAAAAAATCTTTAATCTAATTATTTATATGCACAATACATATAGGAATTTAATTTAGTGAAATCGACATATAATTTGAATTAAAAATCGCGTCATTTTATACAGGTATAGTTACTGTTATAACACATGACTATAGCTGTATATATATCTCTCTATAAAATATAAATATTTCGCCGCCGCCGCCGCCGCCGCCGCCGCCGCCGCCGTGTCTAAGAATTCAGAATTCAACATATATATATATATGTTTTATATATATATGTCATATACAGGGCGTCCCAAAAGTATGGACGCACCTGAATATCTCGGAAAATAAGGGTGCTAGGAAAAAAACTTTCAATATAAAAGCTTTAGGAAATCAAACGATGCATCTGATGGTGACCTTCAATTTGACCTTAAGCTTGACCTTCAAGGTTCTTTGAAGGTCAAAGAGATTTTTTAAATGGGAACCCCTATTTTTGACACCGGATTCAGAAAGAGCGAAAAATTTTACGTCCAAAGCGATGGTTTTCAATTTGTTAGAATGACCTTCAAAAGGTAAAATGAAGGTTAAATATTGAAAAATCGTAAACAAGCCATTTTCTTTGAACTTTTTCGGATTTGTGGGCGAATAAATGTCAGAGTAGATTTTGGGATTAACAACCTTGAGTATCTCGACCTTGGAGTTAATTTTCAAGGTCATTCAAAGGTCAAAGTAAATTTTTTATGGACAGCCTTATTTCTGACACCGGATTCAAAGAGAGCGGAAAACGTAATGCCAGAAATGAGTCGCCTTGCCTCTCACGATGGGATGCTTGCTTAACGTGATTCTCCTTTGTCTCTCACGATGGAATGCTTAAGTAAAAAAGTAAAACTAAAAAATTTGCAAAATTGGAAAATTTGCAAAAATAAAAAATTTGCAAAATTGGAAAATTTGCAAAAATAAAAAATTTGCAAAAATGAAAAATTTGCAAAATTGAAAAATTTGCAAAAATGAAAAATTTGCAACAATGCAAGACAGGCTGGTGTCCTGCCGGTGAAGGCAAGACAGTCTGATCCATCGGGTAAAATAAGCCCTGGATTTGGGTTTAGCAAGTCAAAATACACAAAAACCACGTACACTCATAAAAAACTGTTTTACTCCGAATCTTACCATTTTAATATGGATTTTATTCACCTTTTTCACGGTTTTTTATAACTTTAAAAAATTTTTGGGGATGCCTGAGTAAAAGCTACGTTGGATTCGGATTCAGCACGTCAAATACATAAGAATACATAGGTCTCGTTCCCAGAATAGACCACTTTTTTGAATGCTAGTGTCATTATTATAATAAGAGTATAACTAATAAGATTTCGTCAGTTTTAAGGAATAGATAAACACGACTAATTCTAGCAAATTTATAAAAAAATAGCAAGATTGCAAATTTGAGAAAATGTTTAAATATGCAATAATGTGCAGATATTCAAACATTTAAGAGTTACACCGGGGGTACCCAGTTAAAATTCTGAGCCCATATTCGTGTACAACAAACCCGAAAACCTCGTGGGTAGTGTTTTCAGTGACTCTGAAAATTTCAACGAACAAGTTTGAATTTGGTCTATTAAAGCATTCATTCTGTTTTCAATTATTAGTTTTGTTATACAATTCTCAACTTATTCTTCATTTCTTTTATTCATTTGAATAAGAATCGTCTTTCAGAACGTGAACGAATAACCATTCTCATGATGAGAGGATGGGGTAACATGGTCAGGTCATATCGTCGAGTTGCGGCTTTATTTAATGCAGAATACCGTTTACCGTTGCAACCAGGAATTTCACAAAAAACAGTTGGAAAAACTATTTCTCGTTTTGAGCAAACTGGTAGTGTCAAAGATTGCCCCAAAAGTGGGAGGCCTAAGATTGCGACTGATGAAGAAACTTCTTTGAATGTGGCATTATCATTCATTGAAAATCCTGGAACCTCTATCAGGCAAGTATCTCGGGAAACAAATGTTTGTAGGACTTCCGTTCATAGAATTATGAAACTGTTGAAATTTCATCCATATAAAATCAAATTGGTACAAGAATTAAATGAGGATGATTTTGATCGAAGACTGGAATTTGCCGAATTAATGATGAACCGTATAGATGCGCGGCAAAATTTTTTAAACGAAATAATATTTTCCGATGAATGTACTTTTCAGTTAGATGGCAACGTTAATCGTCACAATTGTAGGTTCTGGGCATCAGAGAATCCACACTGGTTTTTGGAATCACATACACAACATCCACAAAAACTAAATGTTTGGGCAGGTATCATAAACAATAGCATAGTAGGGCCGTTTTTTATAGAAGGTAATTTGACAGGAAAAAAGTATCTAAACATGTTAAGGAATGAAATCGTACCTGCGGTTAATGAGATTGTCGGTGACAATTTTAACACCACTTACTTTCAACAAGATGGGGCGGCCCCTCATTATGCAATAAACGTGCGTAATTATTTAGATGAAACATTTCCAGGACGAATAATTGGGCGTAGAGGAACTATTGAGTGGCCACCTCGTTCCCCTGACATGTCGCCACTAGATTATTTTTTATGGGGCTACGTCAAAAACAAAGTGTATGCTACTAAACCTGCAAACTTGGAGGAATTACGACAACGTATTATTGAAACGATACAGGCAATCCCAAATGAAATGATTCAAAGAGCAGTTTCATCATTTTATGATCGCATGGGGCATTGTCAACTAAAAAATGGAGGGCATTTCGAGCAAGAACTTTAAATGGTAACTGACGATTTCTGAAAGAATTTTCATCTTGCCTTCACAGGCCAGACACCAGCCTGTCTTGCCTTTAACGGCCGGACACCAGCCTGTCTTGCCTTCACCGGCCGGACATCAGCCTGTCTTGCATCACCGGCTAGACATCACATCATTCGTGAGAGGCAAGGGGACTCACGTTAAGCAAGCTCCCCATCGTGAGAGGCAAGGGGACTCACGTTAATCAAGCACCCCAAAGGAAACAGAACTTACTACGTCCACGTCGTTGTTTCTGGGTAGCGCTAAAAGTAAGGTTAGTAAATTTACGACAATAGTTTCTAAGTGTTTATGAAATTTAACCTTCAATTAACTTTCTCATGTTCACAACGAAAAACTGTAAAATATCATTTCTGGTATAACGTTTTCCACTCTCTTTGAATCCGGTGTCAGAAATAAGGCTGTCCATAAAAAATTTACTTTGACCTTTGAATGACCTTGAAAATTAACTCCAAGGTCGAGATACTCAAGGTTGTTAATCCCAAAATCTACTCTGACATTTATTCGCCCACAAATCTGAAAAAGTTCAAAGAAAATAGCTTGTTTACGATTTTTCAATATTTAACCTTCATTTTACCTTTTGAAGGTCATTCTAACAAATTGAAAACCATCGCTTTGGACGTAAAATTTTTCGCTCTTTCTGAATCCGGTGTCAAAAGTAGGGGTTCCCATTTAAAAAAATCTCTTTGACCTTCAAATAACCTTGAAGGTCAAGCTTAAGGTCAAATTGAAGGTCACCATCAGATGCATCGTTTGATTTCCTAAAGCTTTTATATTGAAAGTTTTTTCCTAGCACCCTTATTTTCCGAGATATTCAGGTGTGTCCATACTTTTGGGACACCCTGTATATGTTATATATATGTCATATATATGTTATATATATATGTCATATATATATGTTATATATATGTTATATATATATGTTTTATATATATATGTCATATATATATGTGTGTGTGTGTGCATGTGTGTGTGTGTGTGCTTGCGTGTGCGTGTGCGTGTGCGTGTGCGTGTGCGTGTGCGTGTGCGTTTTTTTTTTTTTTTTTTTTTTTTTTTTTTTTTTTTTTTTCCGAAGAGGTGGAGAAATGCTTAATGCACCATGACTGGAGCCATGCGAGACTCCCCGTGTGTAGGACTCTCCTATCGAAGGATGTCGATAGGCATACCCACTAAAACTCCACCTCTTTTCTTACCTTTATTCCCCCGCGGAAACCGCCGCAAGGCATTACTTCGCGGGGGGAGGCAACGGCTAGGTTAGCCCACTAGTGTTGCTATTGCAACCCTTCTCTCCTCTTCTCTTCTGATGAGACCTAGCCTGTCCACTACGGACGTACAGAGGGTCACCACCGCATTCCATCCCTCCTGGGAGTCAAGCAGGCACGCCCCGATGCCCTCAGGGGTGAGGGGACCGCTCCAAGTGATTTGAAATTGGTCCCGTTCCTCCCTGAAACGAGGACACCGTAGGAGGACGTGTTCCACGTCTTCGTCCACCCCTGGACAAGCCGGGCACTCTGCGCTGCCGTAGACCCCTATACGAAATAGGTAACTACGGAAGCATCCGTGCCCGGTCAACACCTGGGTAAGCTGGAAACTGACGAAGCCGTGTTTCCTGCTCGCCCACTCTCGGATCCGCGGGATGATGCGGTGGGTCCAGCGGCCGTCCCTGGCTGAGTCCCATCTCCGCTGCCACTCCTCTACGGTCCGCAATGTCCATCGGTTGTGGCAGCAGTTCTCTTCGAGGCGTCGCCCACCCTCACGGTGTCTTTCAGCTCTCTCGGCTGCCAGGAGGTCAAAGGGGGCGGTCCCCGCGACCACCGAGAGCGCAATGTCAGATACGGTTCGGTACGCCCGGGCCACCCTTAGCGCAGCTATCCTGCAGGCTCTCTGGCACGGAGCACCAAAGCTCTTGTGCCTGTTCAGGGCATCAGCCCAGATAGGAGCTCCGTATAAAATTACGGAGCTCACCACCGAGGCAAGGAGAGACCTTCGCGGTTGCTGGGGTCCCCCGATGTTGGGCATGATGCCCGCCAGCGCACGGGCCACCTTTGCCGCCTTTGAGCCTGCGTTCGCGAGATGGTGTTTGAACGACAGCCGCGCGTCTAGTGTGACCCCTAAATACTTCAACGTTTTCACCGACCGTATCCGTTCTTTACCTACCGTGAAGGTGGCGGTCCTCTCCTTTTTTGTGCGAGAGATGAGCACCGCCTCCGTTTTTTCCGCCGCCAGACTAAGTCCGTGGTCTCTCAACCAAGTGGCGACCACTTCTATAGAGACGTCTCCGAGATATTCGATCTCTTCGACACTCTTTGCGACCACCACTAGCGCCACGTCGTCCGCGAAAGCCACCATCGAGACACTCTCCGGAAGTTGCTGCCTGAGCAGGCCATCATAGACAGCGTTCCAGAGTAGGGGCCCAATGACCGAACCCTGCGGCACGCCTCCCGTGATGTTGTGGGAGTGCACACCGTCGTCGGTGTCGTAGAGCAGAGTACGGTCAGTCAGGTAACTCGAGGTGACCTCCCTGAGATAGAGTGGCACTTGGAAGTGCTGCAGGGACAGCATGATGTCGTCCCATCTGGCAGAGTTGAAGGCATTCCGGATGTCCAGGGTGATGATGGCACACATCCGCCTTGCACTCCGACCAGCATTGATGGCGTTTGTGGCTATACCAACAACTCTGCCTACAGCGTCCATGGTCGATCGACCCTTTCGGAAGCCGAACTGGTTGTCGGAGAGGTCTCCGGCCCGACCGATGGCCGCTGCGAGCCTGGCGCAGATCACCCGCTCCAGAAGCTTCCCGACTATATCCAGTAGACAGAGCGGGCGGTAAGATGATGGCTCATCCGGGGGTTTGTTGCCCTTCGGTAGGAGTACCAGCCTCTGCGTCTTCCACTGGGCCGGGAAGCAACCTTCTCTTATGCATGCGTTGAATGCGTCCAGGAACAAGCCCGGAGCACTCATCGCCGCTGTCTTGACGGCCAGGCCAGGTATTCCGTCCGGCCCTGGGGCTTTACGTACGGAAATACCTTTAGCGGCCATCCTCAGCTCGGCTTCACTAATGTCTGGCGACTCGGCTGCACCAATGGTGGCCATCAGGCCCGTCTCTGCTGCCCTTTTCCGATGTTCTGGAAACAGGTGGCGGACGACTTCGTCCAGGAAAACTGGGTCGGTGGGTGCAACAGCGCCCCCGGGGTTGATCTTATTCATAACCGTTTTATACGGTCTGCCCCAGGGGTCGTGGTCCACCTCCTCACAGAGCTCCCGCCAACACCTTCTCTTGGCAGCCTTGATGGCCACCTTGAGATCCCTCCGCTTTTGTTCGTATTCTGCGGAACGATCTTGGAACTGCGGTGTTCCCCTCGCTCTTTGGTGCAGCCTTCTGGCACGCAGGCACTCATGTCTCTTTTCTGCAATGTCCTCACTCCACCAGATTATCGGTGGGCGGCCGCGAGGGTTAAACTTCACGGCCATAGAGGCATCGCAAGCCGCTGTTAGGGCATTCGTGAGGCCTCGTGCTTTTTCTTCGGCGGTTCCTTCCACTTTTGCCCCCTCAAGGGAGCAGAGGAACGTCTCACGATCAAACGTGGCTGGTGCCCATCTCTCTCTTGCTCCTCTTCCTGCTCCCTTTGTCCTCCCGCTGGTCAGCTGGAGCTGGTACACGAGTGCTTGGTGGTCACTACCCGTGTAACGATCGCTAACTTTCCAGCCGAGTCCTCCTCCCCCCATCAATCTAGGATCGACGAAGGTGAGGTCGACTATGGACGACTTGCCGGCTTTGGTGAAAGTCGGGGTTGTCCCTGTGTTAGCGATCTCCAGCCCCAGTAGTGCGAACGCCTCGAGAACTGCGCGACCACGCGCGTTGGTCTTTGCGCTGCCCCAGTCCGTCGCCCAAGCATTAAAGTCCCCACCGATTGCGACCGGTAGTCGTGAGGACCGAGCACTGGTGACGACTGCATCCAGAGATCTCGCAAAGTCCTCGGTGGAATCGCTGGGCGGGAAGTAGCAGCTGTACATGCGTACCCCCGTGTGCGTGTGCGTGTGCGTGCGTGAATGTGTGTGTGAGTGTGTGTGTGTGAACATACACTTTTCCAAATATCCATATCTGATATATAGAATGGGTTAAAAATTAAATACATTAATTATTGCATTTTTAAGATAATTCATAACTTTTTACAGAACTGAAGGCCATAAAAATGCTACAGACTATTTGAAAGGTATAGCTCCAAGCTTTCTTTCAAACTTTTGGATAAAAAATCAATTGTAGCGCATTAACACTTTTTTTAAGTTGAATATAGGCATGTATTTTATATAACATTTACATTGAAATTAGAAATTCTAACCCAGAAGTGTGTGTGTGTGTGTATGTGTGTGCGTATGTGTGTGCGTATGTGTGTGTACGTGTTATTTGTTTTTTCAAGAATAGATAATATATGTATTTTTTCCGTGCGCAAAAAAAAGTTGTGAATATAACTTGAAAGAATGTGTATTAGTTTACTTATTCCTGATAAAAGTCATAAAATAAAAACGGACCTTTTAATGTAATGTTTTTAAAAATATGCACAATTTTACGAAGATAAAATAAATATTAATCAAGTATAACATACACTTTTTCAAATAGCTATATGTGAAATATACAATAAATTAAAAATTAATACATTAATTATTGCATTTCTAAGATAATTCTATTATAAACAGTAATGGCAAAAGAAAATTCAAATTTTAACAGAGGCAATATAAAATACGAATTACATTTCAAAAATTTTTCGAAAATTATTATTTTAGTAGTATTTAATTTAAATATTATTCAAATCAAAATTTAAAAATTGTATGGATATATAAGTAAGTAGATTACGTATATTTATATAAAACAATATTTTATATAAACAAGTATGTATTTATTAGAAACAAAAGGTTATTTAAGGAATGCCTTTGTTTATAATAATTAAAATAAATATATGGGCTCTGTAACTAAAGGGAAAAATAAATTGGATATAATTATGGATTAAAACGCAAATTTTGAAAGAGGGTGCAAATTACGAATTACGGGAGAAATGGAAGAAACAGGTTTTTATTTATATACCGCTAAAATTTTATAAATAATTCTTTAAAGCTAATACAAAAATTAATTTAATTAAGAAGAAAGTTTTATTACTCTTAAAGTACAAAATATTAATGACATATAGAACTCTTGGCGATGACTTAAATAAATTAATTTTAGGAGGTAAAGTTCTATAAAATCCGTTTCAAATAATCTAAAATTTTAATAGGTTTTTACTAAATACTACAATTAAGTATATGCACTTTACTATTTTTGGTAAGTTAATTGTTCATTATCATATATATGGGCTATTTCACATCAGTGGTACGATGAAAATTTGAAATCACTCCAAATTTTGTGAACAGACTGGAAATATCTTCCAGAAGACAGAAAAAAAATTTGAGGTGTTAAAAATAATTTGCCTAAGAGTTATTCCACCATGAAAAATGGAAATTTTACAATTTTTTAGAGAAATTATTATTTTCAAAGCTATTTATCTCAAAATCTATTGATTTTTTTAAAAATACATTATAAACAACTTTTGTTCAAAATAATCTTTAGAACTTATCTACTTGGGTTACAATTCCTAATTTTAAAATCTCGAAGAGATAGAACGCCCGGAAATATTGAATATCAAAAAAAGGCGACCACGACACAATCGATTTTGATCTAACACCGCTCAAAAGATCACATTTTTTGAACACACAAACACCAAATTTTTTTAAAAATTTAAATGGGAAATACCATGTTAATTTTTGTGAATTTTTTGTCTTTCTTTAAATTATCATAACTTTTTACAGAATTGAAGGCCATAAAAAGCTACAGACTATTTGAAAGGTATTGCTCCAAGCTTTCTTTTAGACTTTTGGATAAAAAAATCAATTGCGGCGAACTTACACTTTTTTAAGTTGAATATTGACATGTAGGTTATGTAACATTGACCTTAAGATTAGAAATTCTAACCCAGAAGGATAAATTCTACACATAATTAGCATCGTACCACTTGACGTGAAATAGACCATATATATGTATATATATGTATGTATGTATGTGGGTGTGTGTGCGTGCGGCGTAATATTTATATAATATATATATATTTTAAAATTGTTTTTTCAAGAATACATAATATACGTATTTTTTCCGTGCGCAAAAAAAAGTTGTGAACATAACTTGAAAGAATGTGATTTGTCTACTCATTCTTGATAAAACTCATAAAATTTTTAAACGTATACCCAATAATAATAACGGATCTAAAATGCTATGTAATGCTTTAAATACAGATGCAAAATTGTTTGAAGATTAAATAAATATTAATCAAGTATAACATACACTTTTCCAAATATCCATATGATATATGCAATGGGTTAAAAACTAAATATATTAATTATTGCATTTTTAAGATAATTCTATTATAAACAGTATAGGCAAAAGAAAATTCAAATTTTAACAGTGGCAATATAAAATACGAATTACATTTGAATAGATTTTCAAAAACTATTAATTTAGGAGCATTTAATTTAAATATTTTTTAAATTAATATTTCAAAATTGTATGGATATATAAGTGTGTAGATAATTTATATTTATATAACACAATATTTTAAATAAACAAGTATGTATTTATTAGAAATAGAAGGATATTTAAGAAATGAATTTGTTTATAATAATCAAAATAAATATTTGGGCTCTGCATAGTAAAAATAAATTGGATATAATTATGGATTAAAACGCAAATTTTGAAAGAGAGTGCAAATTACGAATCACGGAAGAAATGGAAGAAACAGGTTTTTATTTATATAGCGCTAAAATTTTATAAATAATTCTTTAAAAATAATACAAAAATTAATTTAATTAAGAAGAAAGTTTTGTTACTATTAAAGTACAAAATATTAATGACTTAGAACTTTTGGCGATGATCGTTCGTCATTAAATAAATTAATTTTAGAAGGTGAATTTTTATTTATAACGGTTTAAAATAATCCAAAATTTTAATAAGTTGTTAACTAAAATACTACAATTTAGTAAGTATATGTACTTTACTATTTTTGGTAAGTTAATTTTTCATTAACATTTGTAATTATTAAAATATAAATTTAAGCTTTATAAGAATTCATATAGTTTAAAATTTACAGTTAACATTTAATATGTCTTTATTTTTTTTCATTATTTTTATTCTGATTTCATTACACTAAATTTTGGTAAACTTTTATTTATAAATTATAATAACTATAGCAATACCTCCAAGGTGTTGTGTGAATCTGTTTAATTTTTAAGGTGTCCATGGTAGTGAAAAAATAATACAATTTAAAACATTATTTTAAATAAATTAATTACGAAAAACCTTTTTCGAAATTAAAAATAGGGGGTTGGCGCGCGAAGCGCGCAGGGGGGCGAAGCCCCCCTAATATATATATATATACATATTGTGACATTGTAGTTGTACTACATGTCACTTAGAAAATAAAACAGCGAGACAAGGTATAGTATAGCACCTGTCAAGCTTACTATGCGAAGTAAGCGTGCTATACATACCAATCAAGTCCTAGTATGACACACATATGCGAATGTGTGAAACCGGAATAGGCTTATATTGCGTAGTAAGCAGGAGAACCCGAAGCAAAGGAGATGCGACTCCTGACTGCGCACAATTGCACACACACACACTGCTCCGTTGATCCAGCATCCTAATGCCAGCACCAGGAATGACCCGTACAGTATCCCCAGGTCCCATCCAGCCTTGAATGCCCTCTCCAGCACCCAAAAGAAGCCTCCGATGTTGAGCAGCCCAGGTGACGACTCTAGGTCTTGGAATGAGTATAGCGCCCTTGCGCTTAAGCAACGGTGCACTGCCAACCAGAGTACCTGAAACGGTAATTAATTACCAAGTTGATCGACTACTAAGGAATGAGGATGGAGAAGCTATAACCTAGCATAGCATCTCCCAGGTATGACAACAGGATCAAAAGGAAAGGAGATTACAGGTCTAGTTTGAGGTTATGGCAGGCACAAGTAAACATCTAAACTAGATCCTGAGGAAAGCAGATAAATTACCTCGACGGCACTCCAAAGGACGACGACGATTCACCGCCGCCTGGCTCCGCTCACTGAGGGCTGTTATGGGGCGCCTATGTGCTCCAGCTCTCTGGAAACTCCGAGCCCAAGATCCCGTATCGACGATATACGGCACCTGCAAGGAAGAAACTCGAGGGGCTCGATTTAGCCTAAAATCGAGATAACGAGGAACGATCTAAAGCTTACCTCGCAGATAGTATTCTCAGCAGAGCCGCAATTACTCGATCGCCATCCAGCACCAGGAAGTCAACGTCGTCGACGACATCTCCGTCGAGGCAGCGAAATCACGGCCCGAGCGGCCAGTACGAACCCAGCCGAGCGCGCACGACTCGAGACGCGAGAGTAGGCGCGCATGCGCAATACGTACAGAGAAACTCTCTCGCTTCGTGCGTGCCGATGATCGCGAGACTGCGACCGACCACCGACATTGTTAGACGCAAAACCGCAATTTTAAGGGCTACGTGTGTGTCCGATGGATTCAGGAGACGAGCGTCCAGGTGAGCCGTCCTTCCTCCCAAATCCAGCTTCCTTAAAGTGTGTGTGCGCGATACGTAGTTAACGCGAAGCGAGCGACCGCGGCCAACATGACTTTGCCGTGTATTACTCGTGAGAACAAGTGCAATAAACGTGCAATCGTTTAACTAGTTCTTTTTGTTTTATTCGTGACTCCACCCTAATCCCCAGTAGCCACGTCACAATATATATAAATCGGCTGTGATTGAATTTAGTCTACCGTCTGTGATATTTTCTTCGTGACTGCTTTTGCTCTTTTTTTCGTGTTATTAATTTTTGTATGGTATTTTAATCTACTTGAGTATTTATTTCATTAATAATGTTGAATTATGAAGCTTTTAAGGAGAAAAAGGTAATTATCGCAACTATTCAGTTTCTGTGCATATAACAAAATAAAGTTCATTGGTTTTTATATCCTTGTTTTCATTGTTAGTGCGACGACTCAGTGATACTACGATTCAAAATGTTATGTTAAATACAGATTTATATGACAAGTAGTAAGTAAAATGTTATAAATCAATAAGCGAAAAAACTAAATCAATAATTATTGTTAATTAATTAAATGTATTCATTTTTGTAAATAAAGGTATAGCCTGATGAAGAGGATGATGAAAAGTCATCGAAACGTCGCCATCTAATTAAATGTATGGTTTATTCACCAAGATCGAGAAACCTTAGTTTGAAATTTAAAAATCATTTGATCTTAATTTTAAAAATATATTTTTTGGGAAAGACCAAAAAATGTTTGGTTAGCAGCAGAATCAAATGCAGATCATCATTTGGAAAAACTCTTAAAGGAAGGCTGACTCATTAAAAGAATGATAAGTGGTTGATTATTTAATTAATACTATTAATTACAGAAAAATATAATAAGTCAGGAATTAGAAACAAAAACTGTTTGTGAACACTAAGTTTGAGTAACGGATAATTTTAAAATATATACTGAGATCTTGTTTTAATGTCATTTAATTTTCGTTCCAGATTTTTTTTTATACTTGTTTTATTTTCAGATCTTTGAATATGTTCTGTAGAGACTTATTTGTGAACCTTTTTTTTAATTCATTACGTTTAAAATTTTTAATTAAATAAATAAAATTTTTATAGGTTTCAAGAGTCAATTGTCAGGTGTGATCGATCAATGTCAAGTTCTAGTTGCAGAATCAAATACTGGTGCTCAACATATAGTTTATGAAGAACTCTGACAGTTTGATAGAATTTTTTATGACCTATGCGACTTGTTACATATCTATCTTGAGTAATATCTGTCGGAACAAAAAGTGTTCTATTGGAAAAAATTGTGGAATTTTAAGATGAACATTTTGTTTATTTAAACTTTTCTTGTAGGATTATAATTTTCTACATATTGCAAAAAAGCGTGCATTTATTTACTTTTTTCACTATTTTAAGCGTTTTTACTTATTTATCTTAAGAAACTCATGTCGGATCGATAAGTGTTCTATAGGAAAAAGTTTTGTAATGACGAGACGAACATTTCTTCTATTTAAAGTTTTTATGTAAAATGTATACATTTCAAGATAATGCTACGAAATCGTTAATGCGCAATTATAAATAGTGCTGTAACTTAAATTGATTATATGCGATATATCTGGAAATAGAACCATAAAGATCGCGCATCATGAAGAAGGTGCCCTACACATTTCATCCAAATCGGTTAAAAACTTTTCGAGATATTTGTGGAACATCGAATACATAAATATCATGAATTTGATCTGTGTGAGTCTCTAGTGCCAAAGATTCAAAATCATGAATTGTGCAGTATAGAAAAAAGTTCCGTATTATCAAGACGAAGATTTTGTCTACTATATAGTATTTACGTAGAATGCATATATTTCAAGATAATTAACATATAATGAAAAAAACCGTTTTTACAGGAAATGTAAACTACTCTGTATCTGTGACGTGGCTTTATATATATCTGAAAATAAGCCCATAAACTTCTCTTGACATGAGAAAACCACCACCAAATTTTTAGCCAAATCGGTTGAAACATAACACATTACATAACCTAAAAATTCTGATACTTAAATTACTTTAAATTGTATACATATATTAATTTACAATTATTGTTAATTAAGTATAATATCAGTCAAATTATTATTTGGTTAGAATTTAAATTAATTGTTTATTAAAAGGCATAATTTTTTACTTACAAAGAAGACCAACCAAGTAAATACCAAAAAACAATTCGCTAGTTTAATTTATAAATATGATATAGAAAGTAAAAGCTATAGTTTAAAAAAAATCATGCTATCAATTTAATTAATTTACTAGCCAAAAACGCTCGCTTCGCTCGCGATTAAATCAAGGTTTGGGACACGATATTGAAAAAAATACAATAACGAAAGAAAATGTAATAGAAGAATCTCAAAATTATAAAGAAGAATTAAAAACAAAGATACTGTAAAAATAAGTATTGACAGAAAACAAAAACAAGAAATAGTCAACAAAAATAATATTGAAGACAAAAATAATAATATATTAAAACAAGGTATTAAAATAAAAAATATCCTGGAAATCCCGTAATTAGTGGAGTCTTTCTGAAATATTTCAGCAATTCCCAAAATTTCTAGGAAATCCCGTAACTTGTAGCGTCATCCCGAAATACCTCATAAATTCCCGAAATATCCTGGAAATTCCACAATTAGTGGAGACATTTCGAAATACCTCAGAAATTCCCTAAATATCCAGGAAAAACCTTAATTTGTAGAGTTATCCAGAAATTCCTCAGAAATTCCCGAAATATACAGGAAATTCCGTAATTAGTAGATTCATCCCGAATTTCCACAGAAATTCGCGTAATATCCAGGAAACCCCGTAATAGGTAGAATCATCCCGAAATACCTCAGCAATTACCGAAAGATCCAGGAAATCTCGTAATTGGTAGAATCGTCACGAAATTCCTCAGATATTCCCGAAATATCCAGAAAATCCCTTAATTAGAGGAGTCTTTCTGAAATATTTCAGAAATTCCCGAAATATCCTGGAAATCCCGTAATTAGTAGAGTTATCCAGAAATAACTCAGAAATTCGCCAAATATCCAGAAAATCCCTTAATTTGTAGAGTTATCCAAAAATGCCACAGAAATTCTCGAAATATCCAGGAAATACCATAATTAGTGGAGTTTTTTTTTAAATACCTCAGCATTTACCGAAAGATCCAGGAAATCTCGTAATTGGTAGAATCGTCACGAAATTCCTCAGATATTCCCGAAATTTCCAGAAAATCCCTTAATTTGTAGAGATATCCAGAAATACCTCAGAAATTCCTGAAATATCCAGGAAATCCCGTAATTAGTAGCGTCATCCCGTAATAAATCAGAAATTTCCGAAATATCCAGGAAATACCACAATTAGTGGAGACATTTCGAAATACCTCAGAAATTCCCGAAATATCCAGGAAATCCCGTAATTAGTGGAGTCTCTCAGAAATATTTCAGAAATTCCCGAAATATACAGGAAATTCCGTAATTAGTAGATTCATCCCGAATTTCTACAGAAACTCGCGTTATATCCAGGAAATCCCGTAATAGGTAGAATCATCCCGAAATACCTCGGAATTCCCAAAAGATCCAGGAAAGCCCGTAATTGGTAGATTCATCCCGAATTTCCTCAGATATTCCCGAAATATCCAGGAAATACTATAATTAGTGGAGTCTTTCTGAAATATTTCAGAAATTCCTGAAATATCCAGGAAATCCCTTATTTAGTAGAGTTATCCAGAAATACCTCAGAAATTCCCGAAATATCCAGGAAATTCCGTTATTATTGGTGTTATCCCGAATTTCCTCAGAAATTCCCGAAAGATCCAGGAAATCCCGTAATTAGTAGAGTGATCCAGGAATACCTCAGAAATTCCCGAAAAATCAAGGAAATTCCGTAATTAGTGGAGTCTTTCTGAAATATTTCTGAAATTCCCGAAATATCCAGGAAATTCCGTAATTAGTAGCGTCATCCCGAAATACCTCAGCAATTCCCGAAGGCCCTGGAAATCCCGTAATTGGTAGAATCATCACGAATTTCCTCAGATATTCCCGAAATATCCAAAAAATCCCGTAATTAGTAGCGTCATTCCACAATATCTCAGAAATTCCCGAAATATCCTGGAAATCCCGTAATTAGTAGAGTTATCCAGAAATACCTCAGAAATTCCCGAAATATCCAGGAAATCCCTTAATTTGTGGAGTTATCCAAAAATACCACAGAAATTCTCGAAATATCCAGGAAATACCATAGTTAGTGGAGTTTTTTTTTATATACCTCAGCAATTACCGAAAGATCCAGGAAATCCCGTAATTGGTAGATTCATCCCGAATTTCCTCGGATATTCCCGAAATATCCAGGAAATACTATAATTAGTGCAGTCTTTCTGAAATATTTCAGAAATTCCCGAAATATCCAGGAAATCCCTTATTTAGTAGAGTTATCCAGAAATACCTCAGAAATTCCCGAAATATCCAGGAAATTCCGTTATTATTGGTGTTATCCCGAATTTCCTCAGAAATTCCCGAAAGATCCAGGAAATCCCGTAATTAGTAGAGTGATCCAGTAATACCTCAGCAATTTCCGAAGGCCCTGGAAATCCCGTAATTGGTAGAATCATCACGAATTTCCTCAGATATTCCCGAAATATCCAAAAAATCCCGTAATTAGTAGCGTCATTCCACAATATCTCAGAAATTCCCGAAATATCCTGGAAATTCCGTAATTAGTAGAGTTATCCAGAAATACCTCAGAAATTCCCGAAATATCCAGGAAATCCCTTAATTTGTAGAGTTATCAAAAATACCACAGAAATTCTCGAAATATCCAGGAAATACCATAATTAGTGGAGTTTTTTTTTAAATACCTCAGCATTTACCGAAAGATCCAGGAAATCTCGTAATTGGTAGAATCGTCACGAAATTCCTCAGATATTCCCGAAATTTCCAGAAAATCCCTTAATTTGTAGAGATATCCAGAAATACCTCAGAAATTCCTGAAATATCCAGGAAATCCCGTAATTAGTAGCGTCATCCCGTAATAAATCAGAAATTTCCGAAATATCCAGGAAATACCACAATTAGTGGAGACATTTCGAAATACCTCAGAAATTCCCGAAATATCCTGGAAATCCCGTAATTAGTAGAGTTATCCAGAAATACCTCAGAAATTCCCGAAATATCCAGGAAATCCCTTAATTTGTGGAGTTATCCAAAAATACCACAGCAATTTCCGAAGGCCCTGGAAATCCCGTAATTGGTAGAATCATCACGAATTTCCTCAGATATTCCCGAAATATCCAAAAAATCCCGGAATTAGTAGCGTCATTCCACAGTATCTCAGAAATTCCCGAAATATCCTGGAAATCCCGTAATTAGTAGAGTTATCCAGAATTACCTCAGAAATTCCCGAAATATCCAGGAAATCCCTTAATTTGTAGAGTTATCCAAAAATACCACAGAAATTCTCGAAATATCCAGGAAATACCATAATTAGTGGAGTTTTTTTTAAATACCTCAGCATTTACCGAAAGATCCAGGAAATCTCGTAATTGGTAGAATCGTCACGAAATTCCTCAGATATTCCTGAAATTTCCAGAAAAGCCCTTAATTGTGATATCCAGAAATACCTCAGAAATTCCTGAAATATCCAGGAAATCCCGTAATTAGTAGCGTCATCCCCGTAATAAATCAGAAATTTCCGAAATATCCAGGAAATACCACAATTAGTGGAGACATTTCGAAATACCTCAGAATTCCCTAATATCCAGGAAATCCCGTAATTAGTGGAGTCTCTCAGAAATATTTCAGAAATTCCCGAAATATACAGGAAATTCCGTAATTAGTAGATTCATCCGAATTTCTACAGAAACTCGCGTAATATCCAGGAAATCCTGTAATAGGTAGAATCATCCCGAAATACCTCGGAATTCCCAAAAGATCCAGGAAATCCCGTAATTGGTAGATTCATCCCGAATTTCCTCAGATATTCCCGAAATATCCAGGAAATACTATAATTAGTGGAGTCTTTCTGAAATATTTCAGAAATTCCTGAAATATCCAGGAAATCCCTTATTTAGTAGAGTTATCCAGAAATACCTCAGAAATTCCCGAAATATCCAGGAAATTCCGTTATTATTGGTGTTATCCCGAATTTCCTCAGAAATTCCCGAAAGATCCAGGAAATCCCGTAATTAGTAGAGTGATCCAGGAATACCTCAGAAATTCCCGAAAAATCAAGGAAATTCCGTAATTAGTGGAGTCTTTCTGAAATATTTCTGAAATTCCCGAAATATCCAGGAAATTCCGTAATTAGTAGCGTCATCCCGAAATACCTCAGCAATTCCCGAAGGCCCTGGAAATCCCGTAATTGGTAGAATCATCACGAATTTCCTCAGATATTCCCGAAATATCCAAAAAATCCCGTAATTAGTAGCGTCATTCCACAATATCTCAGAAATTCCCGAAATATCCTGGAAATCCCGTAATTAGTAGAGTTATCCAGAAATACCTCAGAAATTCCCGAAATATCCAGGAAATCCCTTAATTTGTGGAGTTATCCAAAAATACCACAGAAATTCTCGAAATATCCATGAAATACCATAGTTAGTGGAGTTTTTTTTATATACCTCAGCAATTACCGAAAGATCCAGGAAATCCCGTAATTGGTAGATTCATCCCGAATTTCCTCGGATATTCCCGAAATATCCAGGAAATACTATAATTAGTGCAGTCTTTCTGAAATATTTCAGAAATTCCCGAAATATCCAGGAAATCCCTTATTTAGTAGAGTTATCCAAAAATACCTCAGAAATTCCCGAAATATCCAGGAAATTCCGTTATTATTGGTGTTATTCCGAATTTCCTCAGAAATTCCCGAAAGATCCAGGAAATCCCGTAATTAGTAGAGTGATCCAGTAATACCTCAGCAATTTCCGAAGGCCCTGGAAATCCCGTAATTGGTAGAATCATCACGAATTTCCTCAGATATTCCCGAAATATCCAAAAATCCCGTAATTAGTAGCGTCATTCCACAATATCTCAGAAATTCCCGAAATATCCTGGAAATTCCGTAATTAGTAGAGTTATCCAGAAATACCTCAGAAATTCCCGAAATATCCAGGAAATCCCTTAATTTGTAGAGTTATCAAAAATACCACAGAAATTCTCGAAATATCCAGGAAATACCATAATTAGTGGAGTTCTTTTTAAATACCTCAGCATTTACCGAAAGATCCAGGAAATCTCGTAATTGGTAGAATCGTCACGAAATTCCTCAGATATTCCCGAAATTTCCAGAAAATCCCTTAATTTGTAGAGATATCCAGAAATACCTCAGAAATTCCTGAAATATCCAGGAAATCCCGTAATTAGTAGCGTCATCCCGTAATAAATCAGAAATTTCCGAAATATCCAGGAAATACCACAATTAGTGGAGACATTTCGAAATACCTCAGAAATTCCCGAAATATCCTGGAAATCCCGTAATTAGTAGAGTTATCCAGAAATACCTCAGAAATTCCCGAAATATCCAGGAAATCCCTTAATTTGTGGAGTTATCCAAAAATACCACAGAAATTCTCGAAATATCCATGAAATACCATAGTTAGTGGAGTTTTTTTTTATATACCTCAGCAATTACCGAAAGATCCAGGAAATCCCGTAATTGGTAGATTCATCCCGAATTTCCTCGGATATTCCCGAAATATCCAGGAAATACTATAATTAGTGCAGTCTTTCTGAAATATTTCAGAAATTCCCGAAATATCCAGGAAATCCCTTATTTAGTAGAGTTATCCAGAAATACCTCAGAAATTCCCGAAATATCCAGGAAATTCCGTTATTATTGGTGTTATTCCGAATTTCCTCAGAAATTCCCGAAAGATCCAGGAAATCCCGTAATTAGTAGAGTGATCCAGTAATACCTCAGCAATTTCCGAAGGCCCTGGAAATCCCGTAATTGGTAGAATCATCACGAATTTCCTCAGATATTCCCGAAATATCCAAAAAATCCCGTAATTAGTAGCGTCATTCCACAGTATCTCAGAAATTCCCGAAATATCCTGGAAATCCCGTAATTAGTAGAGTTATCCAGAATTACCTCAGAAATTCCCGAAATATCCAGGAAATCCCTTAATTTGTAGAGTTATCCAAAAATACCACAGAAATTCTCGAAATATCCAGGAAATACCATAATTAGTGGAGTTTTTTTTAAATACCTCAGCATTTACCGAAAGATCCAGGAAATCTCGTAATTGGTAGAATCGTCACGAAATTCCTCAGATATTCCTGAAATTTCCAGAAAAGCCCTTAATTTGTAGAGATATCCAGAAATACCTCAGAAATTCCTGAAATATCCAGGAAATCCCGTAATTAGTAGCGTCATCCCGTAATAAATCAGAAATTTCCGAAATATCCAGGAAATACCACAATTAGTGGAGACATTTCGAAATACCTCAGAAATTCCCTAAATATCCAGGAAATCCCGTAATTAGTGGAGTCTCTCAGAAATATTTCAGAAATTCCCGAAATATACAGGAAATTCCGTAATTAGTAGATTCATCCCGAATTTCTACAGAAACTCGCGTAATATCCAGGAAATCCTGTAATAGGTAGAATCATCCCGAAATACCTCGGAATTCCCAAAAGATCCAGGAAATCCCGTAATTGGTAGATTCATCCCGAATTTCCTCAGATATTCCCGAAATATCCAGGAAATACTATAATTAGTGGAGTCTTTCTGAAATATTTCAGAAATTCCTGAAATATCCAGGAAATCCCTTATTTAGTAGAGTTATCCAGAAATACCTCAGAAATTCCCGAAATATCCAGGAAATTCCGTTATTATTGGTGTTATCCCGAATTTCCTCAGAAATTCCCGAAAGATCCAGGAAATCCCGTAATTAGTAGAGTGATCCAGGAATACCTCAGAAATTCCCGAAAAATCAAGGAAATTCCGTAATTAGTGGAGTCTTTCTGAAATATTTCAGAAATTCCCGAAATATCCAGGAAATTCCGTAATTAGTAGCGTCATCCCGAAATACCTCAGCAATTCCCGAAGGCCCTGGAAATCCCGTAATTGGTAGCATCATCCCGAAGTTCCTCGGGATTCCCAAAAGATCCAGGAAATCCCGTAATTGGTAGATTCATCCCGAATTTCCTCAGATATTCCCGAAATATCAAGGAAATCCCGTAATTAGTAGCGTCAATCCACAATATCTCAGAAATTCCCGCAATATCCTGGAAATCCCGTAATTAGTAGAGTTATCCAGAAATACCTCAGAAATTCCCGAAATATCCACGAAATACCATAATTAGTAGAGGTTTTTTTTTAAATACCTCAGCAATTACCGGAAGATCCAGGAAATCCCGTAATTGGTAGATTCATCCCGAATTTCCTCGGATATTCCCGAAATATCCAGGAAATACTATAATTAGTGCAGTCTTTCTGAAATATTTCAGAAATTCCCGAAATATCCAGGAAATCCCTTATTTAGTAGAGTTATCCAGAAATACCTCAGAAATTCCCGAAATATCCAGGAAATTCCGTTATTATTGGTGTTATCCCGAATTTCCTCAGAAATTCCCGATGGATCCAGGAAATCCCGTAATTAGTAGAGTGATCCAGTAATACCTCAGAAATTCCCGAAATATCCAGGAAATTCCGTAATTAGTGGAGACTTTCTGAAATATTTCAGAAATTCCCGAAATATCCAGGAAATACCACAATTAGTGGAGACATTTCGAAATACCTCAGAAATTCCCTAAATATCCAGGAAAACCCTTTATTTGTAGAGTTATCCAGAAATTCCTCAGAAATTCCCGAAATATACAGGAAATTCCGTAATTAGTAGATTCATCCCGAATTTCCACAGAAATTCGCGTAATATCCAGGAAACCCCGTAATAGGTAGAATCATCCCGAAATACCTCAGCAATTACCGAAAGATCCAGGAAATCTCGTAATTGGTAGAATCGTCACGAAATTCCTCAGATATTCCCGAAATATCCAGAAAATCCCTTAATTAGAGGAGTCTTTCTGAAATATTTCAGAAATTCCCGAATTATCCAGGAAATCCCTTAATTTGTAGAGTTATCCAGAAATACATCAGAAATTCCCGAAATATCCAGGAAATTCCGTTATTATTGGTGTTATCCCGAATTTCCTCAGAAATTCCCGAAAGATCCAGGAAATCCCGGAATTAGTAGAGTGATCCAGAAATACCTCAGAAATTCCCGAAATATCCAGGAAATTCTGTAATTAGTGGAGTCTTTCTGAAATATTTCAGAAATTCCCGAATTATCCAGGAAATCCCTTAATTTGTAGAGTTATCCAGAAATACATCAGAAATTCCCGAAATATCCAGGAAATTCCGTTATTATTGGTGTTATCCCGAATTTCCTCAGAAATTCCCGAAAGATCCAGGAAATCCGGAATTAGTAGAGTGATCCAGAAATACCTCAGAAATTCCCGAAATATCCAGGAAATTCTGTAATTAGTGGAGTCTTTCTGAAATATTTCAGAAATTCCCGAAATATCCTGGAAATCCCGTAATTAGTAGAGTTATCCAGAAATAACTCAGAAATTCGCCAAATATCCAGAAAATCCCTTAATTTGTAGAGTTATCCAAAAATACCACAGAATTCTCGAAATATCCAGGAAATACCATAATTAGTGGAGTTTTTTTTTAAATACCTCAGCATTTACCGAAAGATCCAGGAAATCTCGTAATTGGTAGAATTGTCACGAAATTCCTCAGATATTCCCGAAATTTCCAGAAAATCCCTTAATTTGTAGAGATATCCAGAAATACCTCAGAAATTCCTGAAATATCCAGGAAATCCCGTAATTAGTAGCGTCATCCCGTAATAAATCAGAAATTTCCGAAATATCCAGGAAATACCACAATTAGTGGAGACATTTCGAAATACCTCAGAAATTCCCGAAATACTCCAGAAATCCCGTAATTAGTGGAGTCTCTCCAAAATATTTCAGAAATTCCCGAAATATACAGGAAATTCCGTAATTAGTAGATTCATCCCGAATTTCTACCAGGAAACTCTGCGTAATATCCAGGAAATCCCGTAATAGGGTAGAATCATCCCGGAAATACCCTCGGAATTTCCCAAAAGATCCAGGAAATCCCGTAAGTGTAGATTTCATCCCGAATTTCCCCTCAGATATTCCCGAAATATCCAGGAAATACATATAATTAGTGGAGTCCTGTCTGAAATATTTCAGAAATTCCTGAAAATAATCCAGGAAAGCCCTTATTAGTAGAGTTTATCCAGAAACCTCAGAAATCCCGAAATCAGGAACATCCCGGAATTCGTAGAGTGGAGTTTTTTTTTAAATACCTCAGCAATTACCGAAAGATCCAGGAAATCCCGTAATTGGTAGATTCATCCCGAATTTCCTCGGATATTCCCGAAATATCCAGGAAATACTATAATTAGTGCAGTCTTTCTGAATATTTCAGAAATTCCCGAAATATCCAGGAAATCCCTTATTTAGTAGAGTTATCCAGAAATACCTCAGAAATTCCCGAAATATCCAGGAAATTCCGTTATTATTGGTGTTATCCCGAATTTCCTCAGAAATTCCCGAAAGATCCAGGAAATCCCGTAATTAGTAGAGTGATCCAGTAATACCTCAGCAATTTCCGAAGGCCCTGGAAATCCCGTAATTGGTAGAATCATCACGAATTTCCTCAGATATTCCCGAAATATCCAAAAAATCCCGTAATTAGTAGCGTCATTCCACAATATCTCAGAAATTCCCGAAATATCCTGGAAATTCCGTAATTAGTAGAGTTATCCAGAAATACCTCAGAAATTCGCCAAATCCAGAAATCCCTTAATTTGTAGAGTTATCCAAAAATACCACAGAAATTCTCGAAATATCCAGGAAATACCATAATTAGTGGAGTTTTTTTTAAATACCTCAGCATTTACCGTAAAGATCCAAGGAAATCTCGTAATTGTAGAATTGTCACGAAATTCCTCAGATATTCCCGAAATTTCCAGAAAATCCCTTAATTTGTAGAGATATCCAGAAATACCTCAGAAATTCCTGAAATATCCAGGAAATCCCGTAATTAGTTAGCGTCATCCCGTAATAAATCAGAAATTTCCGAAATATCCCAGGAAATACCACAATTAGTGGAGACATTTCGAAATACCTCAGAAATTCCCGAAATATCCTGGAAATCCCGTAATTAGTAGAGTTATCCAGAAATACCTCAGAAATTCCCGAAATATCCAGGAAATCCCTTAATTTGTGGAGTTATCCAAAAATACCACAGCAATTTCCGAAGGCCCTGGAAATCCCGTAATTGGTAGAATCATCACGAATTTCCTCAGATATTCCCGAAATATCCAAAAAATCCCGGAATTAGTAGCGTCATTCCACAGTATCTCAGAAATTCCCGAAATATCCTGGAAATCCCGTAATTAGTAGAGTTATCCAGAATTACCTCAGAAATTCCCGAAATATCCAGGAAATCCCTTAATTTGTAGAGTTATCCAAAAATACCACAGAAATTCTCGAAATATCCAGGAAATACCATAATTAGTGGAGTTTTTTTTAAATACCTCAGCATTTACCGAAAGATCCAGGAAATCTCGTAATTGGTAGAATCGTCACGAAATTCCTCAGATATTCCTGAAATTTCCAGAAAAGCCCTTAATTGTAGAGATATCCAGAAATACCTCAGAAATTCCTGAAATATCCAGGAATCCCGTAATTAGTAGCGTCATCCCGTAATAATCAGAAATTTCCGAAATATCCAGGAAATACCACAATTAGTGGAGACATTTCGAAATACCTCAGAATTCCCTAATATCCAGGAAATCCCGTAATTAGTGGAGTCTCTCAGAAATATTTCAGAAATTCCCGAAATATACAGGAAATTCCGTAATTAGTAGATTCATCCCGAATTTCTACAGAAACTCGCGTAATATCCAGGAAATCCTGTAATAGGTAGAATCATCCCGAAATACCTCGGAATTCCCAAAAGATCCAGGAAATCCCGTAATTGGTAGATTCATCCCGAATTTCCTCAGATATTCCCGAAATATCCAGGAAATACTATAATTAGTGGAGTCTTTCTGAAATATTTCAGAAATTCCTGAAATATCCAGGAAATCCCTTATTTAGTAGAGTTATCCAGAAATACCTCAGAAATTCCCGAAATATCCAGGAAATTCCGTTATTATTGGTGTTATCCCGAATTTCCTCAGAAATTCCCGAAAGATCCAGGAAATCCCGTAATTAGTAGAGTGATCCAGGAATACCTCAGAAATTCCCGAAAAATCAAGGAAATTCCGTAATTAGTGGAGTCTTTCTGAAATATTTCTGAAATTCCCGAAATATCCAGGAAATTCCGTAATTAGTAGCGTCATCCCGAAATACCTCAGCAATTCCCGAAGGCCCTGGAAATCCCGTAATTGGTAGAATCATCACGAATTTCCTCAGATATTCCCGAAATATCCAAAAAATCCCGTAATTAGTAGCGTCATTCCACAATATCTCAGAAATTCCCGAAATATCCTGGAAATCCCGTAATTAGTAGAGTTATCCAGAAATACCTCAGAAATTCCCGAAATATCCAGGAAATCCCTTAATTTGTGGAGTTATCCAAAAATACCACAGAAATTCTCGAAATATCCATGAAATACCATAGTTAGTGGAGTTTTTTTTTATATACCTCAGCAATTACCGAAAGATCCAGGAAATCCCGTAATTGGTAGATTCATCCCGAATTTCCTCGGATATTCCCGAAATATCCAGAAAAGCCCTTAATTGTAGAGATATCCAGAAATACCTCAGAAATTCCTGAAATATCCAGGAATCCCGTAATTAGTACGTCATCCCGTAATAATCAGAAATTTCCGAAATATCCAGGAAATACCACAATTAGTGGAGACATTTCGAAATACCTCAGAAATTCCCTAAATATCCAGGAAATCCCGTAATTAGTGGAGTCTCTCAGAAATATTTCAGAAATTCCCGAATATCCAGGAAATTCCGTAATTAGTAGATTCATCCCGAATTTCTACAGAAACTCGCGTAATATCCAGGAAATCCTGTAATAGGTAGAATCATCCCGAATACCTCGGAATTCCCAAAAGATCCAGGAAATCCCGTAATTGGTAGATTCATCCCGAATTTCCTCAGATATTCCCGAAATATCCAGGAAATACTATAATTAGTGGAGTCTTTCTGAAATATTTCAGAAATTCCCGAATATCCAGGAAATCCCTTATTTAGTAGAGTTATCCAGAAATACCTCAGAAATTCCCGAAATATCCAGGAAATTCCGTTATTATTGTGTTATCCCGAATTTCCTCAGAAATTCCCGAAAGATCCAGGAAATCCCGTAATTAGTAGAGTGATCCAGGAATACCTCAGAAATCCCGAAATATCCAGGAAATTCCGTAATTAGTGGAGTCTTTCTGAAATATTTCTGAAATTCCCGAAATATCCAGGAAATTCCGTAATTAGTAGCGTCATCCCGAAATACCTCAGCAATTCCCGAAGGCCCTGGAATCCCGTAATTGGTAGAATCATCACGAATTTCCTCAGATATTCCCGAAATATCCAAAAAATCCCGTAATTAGTACGTCATTCCACATATCTCAGAAATTCCCGAATATCCTGGAATCCCGTAATTAGTAGAGTTATCCAGAAATACCTCAGAAATTCCCGAAATATCCAGGAATCCCGTAATTAGTAGAGTTATCCAAAAATACCACAGAAATTCTCGAAATCCATGAAATACCATAGTTAGTGGAGTTTTTTTTTATATACCTCAGCAATTACCGAAAGATCCAGGAAATCCCGTATTGGTAGATTCATCCGAATTTCTACAGAAACTCGCGTAATATCCAGGAAATCCTGTAATAGGTAGAATCATCCCGAAATACCTCGGAATTCCCAAAAGATCCAGGAAATCCCGTAATTGGTAGATTCATCCCGAATTTCCTCAGATATTCCCGAAATATCCAGGAAATACTATAATTAGTGGAGTCTTTCTGAAATATTTCAGAAATTCCTGAAATATCCAGGAAATCCCTTATTTAGTAGAGTTATCCAGAAATACCTCAGAAATTCCCGAAATATCCAGGAAATTCCGTTATTATTGGTGTTATCCCGAATTTCCTCAGAAATTCCCGAAAGATCCAGGAAATCCCGTAATTAGTAGAGTGATCCAGGAATACCTCAGAAATTCCCGAAAAATCAAGGAAATTCCGTAATTAGTGGAGTCTTTCTGAAATATTTCTGAAATTCCCGAAATATCCAGGAAATTCCGTAATTAGTAGCGTCATCCCGAAATACCTCAGCAATTCCCGAAGGCCCTGGAAATCCCGTAATTGGTAGAATCATCACGAATTTCCTCAGATATTCCCGAAATATCCAAAAAATCCCGTAATTAGTAGCGTCATTCCACAATATCTCAGAAATTCCCGAAATATCCTGAAATCCCGTAATTAGTAGAGTTATCCAGAAATACCTCAGAAATTCCCGAAATCCAGGAAATCCCTTAATTTGTGGAGTTATCCAAAAATACCACAGAAATTCTCGAAATATCCATGAAATACATAGTTAGTGGAGTTTTTTTTTATATACCTCAGCAATTACCGAAAGATCCAGGAAATCCCGTATTGGTAGATTCATCCCGAATTCCTCGGATATTCCCGAAATATCCAGGAAATACTATAATTAGTGCAGTCTTTCTGAAATATTTCAGAAATTCCCGAAATATCCAGGAAATCCCTTATTTAGTAGAGTTATCCAAAAATACCTCAGAATTCCCGAAATCCAGGAAATTCCGTTATTATTGGTGTTATTCCGAATTTCCTCAGAATTCCCGAAAGATCCAGAAATCCCGTAATTAGTAGAGTGATCCAGTAATACCTCAGCAATTTCCGAAGGCCCTGGAATCCCGTAATTGGTAGAATCATCACGAATTTCCTCAGATATTCCCGAAATATCCAAAAAATCCCGTAATTAGTAGCGTCATTCCACAATATCTCAGAATTCCCGAAATATCCTGGAAATTCCGTAATTAGTAGAGTTATCCAGAAATACCTCAGAAATCCCGAAATATCCAGGAATCCCGTAATTAGTAGAGTTATCCAAAAATACCTCAGAAATTCCCGAATATCCAGGAAATACCATAATTAGTGGAGTTCTTTTTTAAATACCTCAGCATTTACCGAAAGATCCAGGAAATCTCGTAATTGGTAGAATCGTCACGAAATTCCTCAGATATTCCCGAAATTTCCAGAAAATCCCTTAATTTGTAGAGATATCCAGAAATACCTCAGAAATTCCTGAAATATCCAGGAAATCCCGTAATTAGTAGCGTCATCCCGTAATAAATCAGAAATTTCCGAAATATCCAGGAAATACCACAATTAGTGGAGACATTCGAAATACCTCAGAAATTCCCGAAATATCCTGGAAATCCCGTAATTAGTAGAGTTATCCAGAAATACCTCAGAAATTCCCGAAATATCCAGGAAATCCCTTAATTTGTGGAGTTATCCAAAAATACCACAGAAATTCTCGAAATATCCATGAAATACCATAGTTAGTGGAGTTTTTTTTTATATACCTCAGCAATTACCGAAAGATCCAGGAAATCCCGTAATTGGTAGATTCATCCCGAATTTCCTCGGATATTCCCGAAATATCCAGGAAATACTATAATTAGTGCAGTCTTTCTGAAATATTTCAGAAATTCCCGAAATATCCAGGAAATCCTTATTTAGTAGAGTTATCCAGAAATACCTCAGAAATTCCCGAAATATCCAGGAAATTCCGTTATTATTGGTGTTATTCCGAATTTCCTCAGAAATTCCCGAAAGATCCAGGAAATCCCGTAATTAGTAGAGTGATCCAGTAATACCTCAGCAATTTCCGAAGGCCCTGGAAATCCCGTAATTGGTAGAATCATCACGAATTTCCTCAGATATTCCCGAAATATCCAAAAAATCCCGTAATTAGTAGCGTCATTCCACAAGTATCTCAGAAATTCCCGAAATATCCTGGAAATCCCGTAATTAGTAGAGTTATCCAGAATTACCTCAGAAATTCCCGAAATATCCAGGAAATCCCTTAATTTGTAGAGTTATCCAAAAATACCACAGAAATTCTCGAAATATCCAGGAAATACCATAATTAGTGGAGTTTTTTTTAAATACCTCAGCATTTACCGAAAGATCCAGGAAATCTCGTAATTGGTAGAATCGTCACGAAATTCCTCAGATATTCCTGAAATTTCCAGAAAAGCCCTTAATTTGTAGAGATATCCAGAAATACCTCAGAAATTCCTGAAATATCCAGGAAATCCCGTAATTAGTAGCGTCCCGTAATAAATCAGAAATTTCCGAAATATCCAGGAAATACCACAATTAGTGGAGACATTTCGAAATACCTCAGAAATTCCCTAAATATCCAGGAAATCCCGTAATTAGTGGAGTCTCTCAGAAATATTTCAGAAATTCCCGAAATATACAGGAAATTCCGTAATTAGTAGATTCATCCCGAATTTCTACAGAAACTCGCGTAATATCCAGGAAATCCTGTAATAGGTAGAATCATCCCGAAATACCTCGGAATTCCCAAAAGATCCAGGAAATCCCGTAATTGGTAGATTCATCCCGAATTTCCTCAGATATTCCCGAAATATCCAGGAAATACTATAATTAGTGGAGTCTTTCTGAAATATTTCAGAAATTCCTGAAATATCCAGGAAATCCCTTATTTAGTAGAGTTATCCAGAAATACCTCAGAAATTCCCGAAATATCCAGGAAATTCCGTTATATTGGTGTTATCCCGAATTTCCTCAGAAATTCCCGAAAGATCCAGGAAATCCCGTAATTAGTAGAGTGATCCAGGAATACCTCAGAAATTCCCGAAAAATCAAGGAAATTCCGTAATTAGTGGAGTCTTTCTGAAATATTTCAGAAATTCCCGAAATATCCAGGAAATTCCGTAATTAGTAGCGTCATCCCGAAATACCTCAGCAATTCCCGAAGGCCCTGGAAATCCGTAATTGGTAGCATCATCCCGAAGTTCCTCGGGATTCCCAAAAGATCCAGGAAATCCCGTAATTGGTAGATTCATCCCGAATTTCCTCAGATATTCCCGAAATATCAAGGAAATCCCGTAATTAGTAGCGTCAATCCACAATATCTCAGAAATTCCCGCAATATCCTGGAAATCCCGTAATTAGTAGAGTTATCCAGAAATACCTCAGAAATTCCCGAAATATCCACGAAATACCATAATTAGTAGAGGTTTTTTTTTAAATACCTCAGCAATTACCGGAAGATCCAGGAAATCCCGTAATTGGTAGATTCATCCCGAATTTCCTCGGATATTCCCGAAATATCCAGGAAATACTATAATTAGTGCAGTCTTTCTGAAATATTTCAGAATTCCCGAAATATCCAGGAAATCCCTTATTTAGTAGAGTTATCCAGAAATACCTCAGAAATTCCCGAAATATCCAGGAAATTCCGTTATTATTGGTGTTATCCCGAATTTCCTCAGAAATTCCCGATGGATCCAGGAAATCCCGTAATTAGTAGAGTGATCCAGTAATACCTCAGAAATTCCCGAAATATCCAGGAAATTCCGTAATTAGTGGAGTCTTTCTGAAATATTTCAGAAATTCCCGAAATATCCAGGAAATACCACAATTAGTGGAGACATTTCGAAATACCTCAGAAATTCCCTAAATATCCAGGAAAACCCTTAATTTGTAGAGTTATCCAGAAATTCCTCAGAAATTCCCGAAATATACAGGAAATTCCGTAATTAGTAGATTCATCCCGAATTTCCACAGAAATTCGCGTAATATCCAGGAAACCCCGTAATAGGTAGAATCATCCCGAAATACCTCAGCAATTACCGAAAGATCCAGGAAATCTCGTAATTGGTAGAATCGTCACGAAATTCCTCAGATATTCCCGAAATATCCAGAAAATCCCTTAATTAGAGGAGTCTTTCTGAATATTTCAGAAATTCCCGAATTATCCAGGAAATCCCTTAATTTGTAGAGTATCCAGAAATACCTCAGAAATTCCCGAAATATCCAGGAAATTCCGTTATTATTGGTGTTATTCCGAATTTCCTCAGAAATTCCCGAAAGATCCAGGAAATCCCGTAATTAGTAGAGTGATCCAGTAATACCTCAGCAATTTCCGAAGGCCCTGGAAATCCCGTAATTGGTAGAATCATCACGAATTTCCTCAGATATTCCCGAAATATCCAAAAAATCCCGTAATTAGTAGCGTCATTCCACAGTATCTCAGAAATTCCCGAAATATCCTGGAAATCCCGTAATTAGTAGAGTTATCCAGAATTACCTCAGAATATTCCCGAATAGCCAGGAAAATCCCTTAAATTTGTAGAGTTATCAAAAATACCACAGAAATTCTCGAAATATCCAGGAAATACCATAATTAGTGGAGTTTTTTTTAAATACCTCAGCATTTACCGAAAGATCAGGAAATCTCGTAATTGGTAGAATCGTCACGAAATTCTCAGATATTCCTGAAATTTCCAGAAAAGCCCTTAATTTGTAGAGATATCCAGAAATTACCTCAGAAAGTTCCTGAAATATCCAGGAAATCCCGTAATTAGTAGCAGTCATCCCGTAATAATCAGACATTTCCGAAATATCCAGGAAATACCACAATTAGTGGAGACATTTCGAAATACCTCAGAAATTCCCTAAATATCCAGGAAAATCCCGTAATAGGGGAGTCTCTCAGAAATATTTCAGAAATTCCCGAAAGTATACAGGAAAGTCCGTAATTAGTAGATTCATCCCGAATTTCTACAGAAACTCGCGTAATATCCAGGAAATCCTGTAATAGGTAGAATCATCCCGAAATACCTCGGAATTCCCAAAAGATCCAGGAAATCCCGTAATTGGTAGATTCATCCCGAATTTCCTCAGATATTCCCGAAATATCCAGGAAATACTATAATTAGTGGAGTCTTTCTGAAATATTTCAGAAATTCCTGAAATATCCAGGAAATCCCTTATTTAGTAGAGTTATCCAGAAATACCTCAGAAATTCCCGAAATATCCAGGAAATTCCGTTATTATTGGTGTTATCCCGAATTTCCTCAGAAATTCCCGAAAGATCCAGGAAATCCCGTAATTAGTAGAGTGATCCAGGAATACCTCAGAAATTCCCGAAAAATCAAGGAAATTCCGTATTATTGGTGTTATCCCGAATTTCCTCAGAAATTCCCGAAAGATCCAGGAAATCCCGGAATTAGTAGAGTGATCCAGAAATACCTCAGAAATTCCCGAAATATCCAGGAAATTCTGTAATTAGTGGAGTCTTTCTGAAATATTTCAGAAATTCCCGAATATCCTGGAAATCCCGTAATTAGTAGAGTTATCCAGAAATAACTCAGAAATTCGCCAAATATCCAGAAATCCCTTAATTTGTAGAGTTATCCAAAAATACCACAGAAATTCTCGAAATATCCAGGAAATACCATAATTAGTGGAGTTTTTTTTAAATACCTCAGCATTTACCGAAAGATCCAGGAAATCTCGTAATTGGTAGAATTGTCACGAAATTCCTCAGATATTCCCGAAATTTCCAGAAAATCCCTTAATTTGTAGAGATATCCAGAAATACCTCAGAAATCCTGAAATATCCAGGAAATCCCGTAATTAGTAGCATCATCCCGTAATAAATCAGAATTTCCGAAATATCCAGGAAATACCACAATTAGTGGAGACATTTCGAAATACCTCAGAAATTCCCGAAATATCCAGGAAATCCCGTAATTAGTGGAGTCTCTCAGAAATATTTCAGAAATTCCCGAAATATACAGGAAATTCCGTAATTAGTAGATTCATCCCGATTTCTACAGAAACTCGCGTAATATCCAGGAAATCCCGTAATAGTAGAATCATCAATACCTCGAATTCCCAAAAGATCAGGAAATCCGTAATGTAATCATGAATTTCCTCAGATATTCCCGAAATATCCAGGAATATAATTAGTGGAGTCTTTCTGAATATTTCAGAAATTCCCGAAATATCCTGGAAATCCCGTATTAGTAGAGTTATCCAGAAATACCTCAGAATTCCCGAATATCCAGGAAATCCCTTAATTTGTGGAGTTATCCAAAAATACCACAGAAATTCTCGAAATATCCAGGAAATACCATAATTAGTGGAGTTTTTTTTAAATACCTCAGCATTTACCGAAAGATCCAGGAAATCTCGTAATGGTAGAATCGTCACGAAATTCCTCAGATATTCCCGAAATTTCCAGAAAATCCCTTAATTTGTAGAGATATCCAGAAATACCTCAGAAATTCCTGAAATATCCAGGAAATCCCGTAATTAGTAGCGTCATCCCGTAATAATCAGAAATTTCCGAAATATCCAGGAAATACACACATTAGTGGAGACATTTCGAAATACCTCAGAAATTCCCGAAATATCCTGGAAATCCCGTAATTAGTAGAGTTATCCAGAATACCTCAGAAATTCCCGAAATATCCAGGAAATCCCTTAATTTGTGGAGTTATCCAAAAATACCACAGAAATTCTCGAAATATCCATGAAATACCATAGTTAGTGGAGTTTTTTTTTTTTATATACCTCAGCAATTACCGAAAGATCCAGGAAATCCCGTAATTGGTAGATTCATCCCGAATTTCCTCGGATATTCCCGAAATATCCAGGAATACTATAATAGTGCAGTCTTTCTGAAATATTTCAGAAATTCCCGAATATCCAGGAAATCCCTTATTTAGTAGAGTTATCCAGAATACCTCAGAAATTCCCGAAATATCCAGGAAATTACGTTATTATTGGTGTTATTCCGAATTTCCTCAGAAATTCCCGAAGATCCAGGAAATCCCGTAATTAGTAGAGTGATCCAGTAATACCTCAGCAATTTCCGAAGGCCCTGGAAATCCCCGTAATTGGTAGAAATCATCCCGAATTTCCTCAGATATTTCCCGAATATCCAAAAAATCCCGTAATTAGTAGCGTCATTCACAGTATCTCAGAAATTCCCGAAATATCCTGGAAATCCCGTAATTAGTAGAGTTATCCAGAATTACCTCAGAAATTCCCGAAATATCCAGGAAATCCCTTAATTTGTAGAGTTATCCAAAATACCACAGAAATTCTCGAAATATCCAGGAAATACCATAATTAGTGGAGTTTTTTTTTAAATACCTCAGCATTTACCGAAAGATCCAGGAAATCTCGTAATTGGTAGAATCGTCACGAAATTCCTCAGATATTCCTGAAATTTCCAGAAAATGCCCTTAATTTGTAGAGATATCCAGAAATACCTCAGAATTCCTGAAATATCCAGGAAATCCCGTAATTAGTAGCGTCAATCCCGTAATAAATCAGAAATTTCCGAAATATCCAGGAAATACCACAATTAGTGGAGACATTTCGAAATACCTCAGAAATTCCCTAAATATCCAGGAAATCCCGTAATTAGTGGAGTCTCTCAGAATATTTCAGAAATTCCCGAAATATACAGGAAATTCCGTAATTAGTAGATTCATCCCGAATTTCTACAGAAACTCGCGTAATATCCAGGAAATCCTGTAATAGGTAGAATCATCCCGAAATACCTCGGAATTCCCCAAAGATCAGGAAATCCCGTAATTGGTAGATTCATCCCGAATTTCCTCAGATATTCCCGAAATATCCAGGAAATACTATAATTAGTGGAGTCTTTCTGAAATATTTCAGAAATTCCTGAAATATCCAGGAAATCCCTTATTTAGTAGAGTTATCCAGAATACCTCAGAAATTCCCGAAATATCCAGGAAATTCCGTTATTATTGGTGTTATCCCGAATTTCCTCAGAAATTCCCGAAAGATCCAGGAAATCCCGTAATTAGTAGAGTGATCCAGGAATACCTCAGAAATTCCCCGAAAAATCAAGGAAATTCCGTAATTAGTGGAGTCTTCTGAAATATTTCAGAAATTCCGAAATATCCAGGAAATTCCGTAATTAGTAGCCGTCATCCCGAAATACCTCAGCAATTCCGAAGGCCCTGGAAATCCCGTAATTGGTAGCATCATCCCGAAGTTCCTCGGGATTCCCAAAAGATCCAGGAAATCCCGTAATTGGTAGATTCATCCCGAATTTCCTCAGATATTCCCGAAATATCAAGGAAATCCCGTAATTAGTAGCGTCAATCCACAATATCTCAGAAATTCCCGCAATATCCTGGAAATCCCGTAATTAGTAGAGTTATCCAGAAATACCTCAGAAATTCCCGAATATCCACGAAATACCATAATTAGTAGAGGTTTTTTTTTTAAATACCTCAGCAATTACCGGAAGATCCAGGAAATCCCGTAATTGGTAGATTCATCCCGAATTTCCTCGGATATTCCCGAAATATCCAGGAAATACTATAATTAGTGCAGTCTTTCTGAAATATTTCAGAAATTCCCGAAATATCCAGGAAATCCCTTATTTAGTAGAGTTATCCAGAAATACCTCAGAAATTCCCGAAATATCCAGGAATTCCGTTATTATTGGTGTTATCCCGAATTTCCTCAGAAATTCCCGATGGATCCAGGAAATCCCGTAATTAGTAGAGTGATCCAGTAATACCTCAGAAATTCCCGAAATATCCAGGAAATTCCGTAATTAGTGGAGACTTTCTGAAATATTTCAGAAATTCCCGAAATATCCAGGAAATACCACAATTAGTGGAGACATTTCGAAATACCTCAGAAATTCCCTAAATATCCAGGAAAACCCTTTATTTGTAGAGTTATCCAGAAATTCCTCAGAAATTCCCGAATATACAGGAAATTCCGTAATTAGTAGATTCATCCCGAATTTCCACAGAAATTCGCGTAATATCCAGGAAACCCGTAATAGGTAGAATCATCCCGAAATACCTCAGCAATTACCGAAAGATCCAGGAAATCTCGTAATTGGTAGAATCGTCACGAAATTCCTCAGATATTCCCGAAATATCCAGAAAATCCCTTAATTAGAGGAGTCTTTCTGAAATATTTCAGAAATTCCCGAATTATCCAGGAAATCCCTTAATTGTAGAGTTATCCAGAAATACATCAGAAATTCCCGAAATATCCAGGAAATTCCGTTATTATTGGTGTTATCCCGAATTTCCTCAGAAATTCCCGAAAGATCCAGGAAATCCCGGAATTAGTAGAGTGATCCAGAAATACCTCAGAAATTCCCGAAATATCCAGGAAATTCTGTAATTAGTGGAGTCTTTCTGAAATATTTCAGAAATTCCCGAATTATCCAGGAAATCCCTTAATTTGTAGAGTTATCCAGAAATACATCAGAAATTCCCGAAATATCCAGGAAATTCCGTTATTATTGGTGTTATCCCGATTTCCTCAGAAATTCCCGAAAGATCCAGGAAATCCCGGAATTAGTAGAGTGATCCAGAAATACCTCAGAAATTCCCGAAATATCCAGGAATTCTGTAATTAGTGGAGTCTTTCTGAAATATTTCAGAAATTCCCGAAATATCCTGGAAATCCCGTAATTAGTAGAGTTATCCAGAAATAACTCAGAAATTCGCCAAATATCCAGAAAATCCCTTAATTTGTAGAGTTATCCAAAAAATACCACAGAAATTCTCGAATATCCAGGAAATACCATAATTAGTGGAGTTTTTTTTTAAATACCTCAGCATTTTACCGAAAGATCCAGGAAATCTCGTAATTGGTAGAATTGTCACGAAATTCCTCAGATATTCCCGAAATTTCCAGAAAATCCCTTAATTTGTAGAGATATCCAGAAATACCTCAGAAATTCCTGAAATATCCAGGAAATCCCGTAATTAGTAGCGTCATCCCGTAATAAATCAGAAATTCCGAAATATCCAGGAAATACCACAATTAGTGGAGACATTTCGAAATACCTCAGAATTCCCGAAATATCCAGGAAATCCCGTAATTAGTGGAGTCCTCTCAGAAATATTTCAGAAATTCCCGAATATACAGGAAATTCCGTAATTAGTAGATTCATCCCGAATTTCTACAGAAACTCGCGTAATATCCAGGAAATCCCGTAATAGGTAGAATCATCCCGAAATACCTCGGAATTCCCAAAAGATCCAGGAAATCCCGTAATTGGTAGATTCATCCCGAATTTCCTCAGATATTCCCGAAATATCCAGGAAATACTATAATTAGTGGAGTCTTTCTGAAATATTTCAGAAATTCCTGAAATATCCAGGAAATCCCTTATTTAGTAGAGTTATCCAGAAATACCTCAGAAATTCCCGAAATATCCAGGAAATCCCGGAATTAGTAGAGTGATCCAGAAATACCTCAGAAATTCCCGAAATATCCAGGAAATTCTGTAATTAGTGGAGTCTTTCTGAAATATTTCAGAAATTCCCGAATTATCCAGGAAATCCCTTAATTTGTAGAGTTATCCAGAAATACATCAGAAATTCCCGAAATATCCAGGAAATTCCGTTATTATTGGTGTTATCCCGAATTTCCTCAGAAATTCCCGAAAGATCCAGGAAATCCCGGAATTAGTAGAGTGATCCAGAAATACCTCAGAAATTCCCGAAATATCCAGGAAATTCTGTAATTAGTGGAGTCTTTCTGAAATATTTCAGAAATTCCCGAAATATCCTGGAAATCCCGTAATTAGTAGAGTTATCCAGAAATAACTCAGAAATTCGCCAAATATCCAGAAAATCCCTTAATTTGTAGAGTTATCCAAAAATACCACAGAAATTCTCGAAATATCCAGGAAATACCATAATTAGTGGAGTTTTTTTTTAAATACCTCAGCATTTACCGAAAGATCCAGGAAATCTCGTAATTGGTAGAATTGTCACGAAATTCCTCAGATATTCCCGAAATTTCCAGAAAATCCCTTAATTTGTAGAGATATCCAGAAATACCTCAGAAATTCCTGAAATATCCAGGAAATCCCGTAATTAGTAGCGTCATCCCGTAATAAATCAGAAATTTCCGAAATATCCAGGAATACCACAATTAGTGGAGACATTTCGAAATACCTCAGAAATTCCCGAAATATCCAGGAAATCCCGTAATTAGTGGAGTCTCTCAGAAATATTTCAGAAATTCCCGAAATATACAGGAAATTCCGTAATTAGTAGATTCATCCCGAATTTCTACAGAAACTCGCGTAATATCCAGGAAATCCCGTAATTGGTAAATTCATCCCGAATTTCCTCAGATATTCCCGAAATATCCAGGAAATACTATAATTAGTGGAGTCTTTCTGAAATATTTCAGAAATTCCCGAAATATCCTGGAAATCCCGTAATTAGTAGAGTTATCCAGAAATACCTCAGAAATTCCCGAAATATCCAGGAAATCCCTTAATTTGTGGAGTTATCCAAAAATACCACAGAAATTCTCGAAATATCCAGGAAATACCATAGTTAGTGGAGTTTTTTTTATATACCTCAGCAATTACCGAAAGATCCAGGAAATCCCGTAATTGGTAGATTCATCCCGAATTTCCTCGGATATTCCCGAAATATCCAGGAAATACTATAATTAGTGCAGTCTTTCTGAAATATTTCAGTAATTCCCGAAATATCCAGGAAATCCCTTATTTAGTAGAGTTATCCAGAAATACCTCAGAAATTCCCGAAATATCCAGGAAATTCCGTTATTATTGGTGTTATCCCGAATTTCCTCAGAAATTCCCGAAAGATCCAGGAAATCCCGTAATTAGTAGAGTGATCCAGTAATACCTCAGCAATTTCCGAAGGCCCTGAAATCCCGTAATTGGTAGAATCATCACGAATTTCCTCAGATATTCCCGAAATATCCAAAAATCCCGTAATTAGTAGCGTCATTCACAATATCTCAGAAATTCCCGAAATATCCTGGAAATTCCGTAATTAGTAGAGTTATCCAGAAATACCTCAGAAATTCCCGAAATATCCAGGAAAATCCCTTAATTTGTAGAGTTATCAAAAATACCACAGAAATTCTCGAAATATCCAGGAAATACCATAATTAGTGGAGTTTTTTTTTAAATACCTCAGCATTTACCGAAAGATCCAGGAAATCTCGTAATTGGTAGAATCATCCCGAAATACCTCAGCAATTACCGAAAGATCCAGGAAATCTCGTAATTGGTAGAATCGTCACGAAATACATCAGAAATTCCCGAAATATCCAGGAAATTCCGTTATTATTGGTGTTATCCCGAATTTCCTCAGAAATTCCCGAAAGATCCAGGAAATCCCGGAATTAGTAGAGTGATCCAGAAATACCTCAGAAATTCCCGAAATATCCAGGAAATTCTGTAATTAGTGGAGTCTTTCTGAAATATTCAGAAATTCCCGAATTATCCAGGAAATCCCTTAATTTGTAGAGTTATCCAGAAATACATCAGAAATTCCCGAAATATCCAGGAAATTCCGTTATTATTGGTGTTATCCCGAATTTCCTCAGAAATTCCCGAAAGATCCAGGAAATCCCGGAATTAGTAGAGTGATCCAGAAATACCTCAGAAATTCCCGAAATATCCAGGAAATTCTGTAATTAGTGGAGTCTTTCTGAAATATTTCAGAAATTCCCGAATTATCCAGGAAATCCCTTAATTTGTAGAGTTATCCAGAAATACATCAGAAATTCCCGAAATATCCAGGAAATTCCGTTATTATTGGTGTTATCCCGAAATTCCTCAGATATTCCCGAAATTTCCAGAAAATCCCTTAATTTGTAGAGATATCCAGAAATACCTCAGAAATTCCTGAAATATCCAGGAAATCCCGTAATTAGTAGCGTCATCCCGTAATAAATCAGAAATTTCCGAAATATCCTGGAAATACCACAATTAGTGGAGACATTTCGAAATACCTCAGAAATTCCCGAAATATCCTGGAAATCCCGTAATTAGTAGAGTTATCCAGAAATACCTCAGAAATTCCCGAAATATCCAGGAAATCCCTTAATTTGTGGAGTTATCCAAAAATACCACAGAAATTCTCGAAATATCCATGAAATACCATAGTTAGTGGAGTTTTTTTTATATACCTCAGCATTACCGAAAGGATCCAGGAAATCCCGTAATTGGTAGATTCATCCCGAATTTCCTCGGATATTCCCGAATATCCAGGAAATACTATAATTAGTGCAGTCTTTCTGAAATATTTCAGAAATTCCCGAAATATCCAGGAAATTCCTTATTTAGTAGAGTTATCCAGAAATACCTCAGAAATTCCCGAAATATCCAGGAAATTCCGTTATTATTGGTGTTTCCCGAATTTCCTCAGAAATTCCCGAAAGATCCAGAAAATCCCGTAATTAGTAGAGTGAGTCCAGTAATACCTCACAATTTCCGAAGGCCCTGAAAATCCCGTAATTGGTAGAATCATCACGAATTTCCTCAGATATTCCCGAAATATCCAAAAAATCCCGTAATTAGTAGCGTCATTCCACAATATCTCAGAAATTCCCGAAATATCCTAGAAATCCCGTAATTAGTAGAGTTATCCAGAATACCTCAGAAATTCCCGAAATATCCAGGAAACCCTTAATTTGTAGAGTTATCCAAAAATACCACAGAAAATTCTCGAAATATCCAGGAAATACCATAATTAGTGGAGTTTTTTTTAAATACCTCAGCATTTACCGAAAGATCCAGGAAATCTCGTAATTGGTAGAATCGTCACGAAATTCCTCAGATATTCCCGAAATTTCCAGAAAATCCCTTCATTTGTAGAGATATCCAGAAATACCTCAGAAATTCCTGAAATATCCAGGAATCCCGTAATTAGTAGCGTCATCCCTGTAATAAATCAGAAATTTCCGAAATATCCAGGAAATACCACAATTAGTGGAGACATTTCGAAATACCTCAGAAAATTCCCTAATATCCAGGAAATCCCGTAATTAGTGGAGTCTCTCAGAAATATTTCAGAAATTCCCGAAATATACAGGAAATTCCGTAATTAGTAGATTCATCCCGAATTTCTACAGAAACTCGCGTAATATCCAGGAAATCCCGTAATAGGTAGAATCATCCCGAAATACCTCGGAATTCCCAAAAGATCCAGGAAATCCCGTAATTGGTAGATTCATCCCGAATTTCCTCAGATATTCCCGAATATCCAGGAAATACTATAATTAGTGGAGTCTTTCTGAATATTTCAGAAATTCCTGAAATATCCAGGAAATCCCTTATTTAGTAGAGTTATCCAAATACCTCAGAAATTCCCGAAATATCCAGGAAATTCCGTTATTATTGGTGTTATCCCGAATTTCCTCAGAAATTCCCGAAAGATCCAGGAAATCCCGTAATTAGTAGAGTGATCCAGGAATACCTCAGAAATTCCCGAAAAATCAAGGAAATTCCGTAATTAGTGGAGTCTTTCTGAAATATTTCAGAAATTCCCGAAATATCCAGGTAATTCCGTAATTAGTAGCGTCATCCCGAAATACCTCAGCAATTCCCGAAGGCCCTGGAAATCTCGTAATTGGTAGCATCATCCCGAAGTTCCTCGGGATTCCCAAAAGATCCAGGAAATCCCGTAATTGGTAGATTCATCCCGAATTTCCTCAGATATTCCCGAAATATCAAGGAAATCCCGTAATAGTAGCGTCAATCCACATATCTCAGAATTCCCTCAATATCCTGGAAATCCCGTAATTAGTAGAGTTATCCAGAAATACCTCAGAAATTCCCGAAATATCCACGAAATACCATAATTAGTAGAGGTTTTTTTTAAATACCTCAGCAATTACCGAAAGATCCAGGAAATCCCGTAATTGGTAGATTCATCCCGAATTTCCTCAGATATTCCCGAAATATCCAGGAAATACTATAATTAGTGCAGTCTTTCTGAAATATTTCAGAAATTCCCGAAATATCCAGGAAATCCCTTATTTAGTAGAGTTATCCAGAAATACCTCAGAAATTCCCGAAATATCCAGGAAATTCCGTTAATATTGGTGTTATCCCGAATTTCCTCAGAAATTCCCGATGGATCCAGGAAATCCCGTAATTAGTAGAGTGATCCAGTAATACCTCAGAAATTCCCGAAATATCCAGGAAATTCCGTAATTAGTGGAGTCTTTCTGTAATATTTCAGAAATTCCCGAAATATCCAGGAAATACCACAATTAGTGGAGACATTTCGAAATACCTCAGAAAATTCCCTAAATATCCAGGAAACCCTTAATTGTAGAGTTATCCAGAAATTCCTCAGAAATTCCCGAAATATACAGGAAATTCCGTAATTAGTAGATTCATCCCGAATTTCCACAGAAATTCGCGTAATATCCAGGAAACCCCGTAATAGGTAGAATCATCCCGAAATACCTCAGCAATTACCGAAGGCCCTGAAATCCCGTAATTGGTAGAATCATCACGAATTTCCTCAGATATTCCCGAAATATCCAAAAAATCCCGTAATTAGTAGCGTCATTCCACAATATCTCAGAAATTCCCGAAATATCCTAGAAATCCCGTAATTAGTAGAGTTATCCAGAAATACCTCAGAAATTCCCGAAATATCCAGGAAAACCCTTAATTTGTAGAGTTATCCAAAAATACCACAGAAATTCTCGAAATATCCAGGAAATACCATAATTAGTGGAGTTTTTTTTTAAATACCTCAGCATTTACCGAAAGATCCAGGAAATCTCGTAATTGGTAGAATCGTCACGAAATTCCTCAGATATTCCCGAAATTTCCAGAAAATCCCTTCATTTGTAGAGATATCCAGAAATACCTCAGAAATTCCTGAAATATCCAGGAAATCCCGTAATTAGTAGCGTCATCCCGTAATAAATCAGAAATTTCCGAAATATCCAGGAAATACCACAATTAGTGGAGACATTTCGAAATACCTCAGAAATTCCCTAAATATCCAGGAAATCCCGTAATTAGTGGAGTCTCTCAGAAATATTTCAGAAATTCCCGAATATACAGGAAATTCCGTAATTAGTAGATTCATCCCGAATTTCTACAGAAACTCGCGTAATATCCAGGAAATCCCGTAATAGGTAGAATCATCCCGAAATACCTCGGAATTCCCAAAAGATCCAGGAAATCCCGTAATTGGTAGATTCATCCCGAATTTCCTCAGATATTCCCGAATATCCAGGAAATACTATAATTAGTGGAGTCTTTCTGAAATATTTCAGAAATTCCTGAAATATCCAGGAAATCCCTTATTTAGTAGAGTTATCCAGAAATACCTCAGAAATTCCCGAAATATCCAGGAAATTCCGTTATTATTGGTGTTATCCCGAATTTCCTCAGAAATTCCCGAAAGATCAGGAAATCCCGTAATTAGTAGAGTGATCCAGGAATACCTCAGAAATTCCCGAAAAATCAAGGAAATTCCGTAATTAGTGGAGTCTTTCTGAAATATTTCAGAAATTCCCGAAATATCCAGGTAATTCCGTAATTAGTAGCGTCATCCCGAAATACCTCAGCAATTCCCGAAGGCCCTGGAAATCTCGTAATTGGTAGCATCATCCCGAAGTTCCTCGGGATTCCCAAAAGATCCAGGAAATCCCGTAATTGGTAGATTCATCCCGAATTTCCTCAGATATTCCCGAAATATCAAGGAAATCCCGTAATTAGTAGCGTCAATCCACAATATCTCAGAAATTCCCTCAATATCCTGGAAATCCCGTAATTAGTAGAGTTATCCAGAAATACCTCAGAAATTCCCGAAATATCCACGAAATACCATAATTAGTAGAGGTTTTTTTTAAATACCTCAGCAATTACCGAAAGATCCAGGAAATCCCGTAATTGGTAGATTCATCCCGAATTTCCTCAGATATTCCCGAAATATCCAGGAAATACTATAATTAGTGCAGTCTTTCTGAAATATTTCAGAAATTCCCGAAATATCCAGGAAATCCCTTATTTAGTAGAGTTATCCAGAAATACCTCAGAAATTCCCGAAATATCCAGGAAATTCCGTTAATATTGGTGTTATCCCGAATTTCCTCAGAAATTCCCGATGGATCCAGGAAATCCCGTAATTAGTAGAGTGATCCAGTAATACCTCAGAAATTCCCGAAATATCCAGGAAATTCCGTAATTAGTGGAGTCTTTCTGTAATATTTCAGAAATTCCCGAAATATCCAGGAAATACCACAATTAGTGGAGACATTTCGAAATACCTCAGAAATTCCCTAAATATCCAGGAAAACCCTTAATTTGTAGAGTTATCCAGAAATTCCTCAGAAATTCCCGAAATATACAGGAAATTCCGTAATTAGTAGATTCATCCCGAATTTCCACAGAAATTCGCGTAATATCCAGGAAACCCCGTAATAGGTAGAATCATCCCGAAATACCTCAGCAATTACCGAAAGATCCAGGAAATCTCGTAATTGGTAGAATCGTCACGAAATTCCTCAGATATTCCCGAAATATCCAGAAATCCCTTAATTAGAAGAGTCTTTCTGAATATTTCAGAAATTCCCGAATTATCCAGGAAAACCCTTAATTTGTAGAGTTATCCAGAAATACATCAGAAATTCCCGAAATATCCAGGAAATTCCGTTATTATTGGTGTTATCCCGAATTTCCTCAGAAATTCCCGAAAGATCCAGGAAATCCCGGAATTAGTAGAGTGATCCAGAAATACCTCAGAAATTCCCGAAATATCCAGGAAATTCTGTAATTAGTGGAGTCTTTCTGAAATATTTCAGAAATTCCCGAATTATCCAGGAAATCCCTTAATTTGTAGAGTTATCCAGAAATACATCAGAAATTCCCGAAATATCCAGGAAATTCCGTTATTATTGGTGTTATCCCGAATTTCCTCAGAAATTCCCGAAAGATCCAGGAAATCCCGGAATTAGTAGAGTGATCCAGAAATACCTCAGAAATTCCCGAAATATCCAGGAAATTCTGTAATTAGTGGAGTCTTTCTGAAATATTTCAGAACTTCCCGAATTATCCAGGAAATCCCTTAATTTGTAGAGTTATCCAGAAATACATCAGAAATTCCCGAAATATCCAGGAAATTCCGTTATTATTGGTGTTATCCCGAATTTCCTCAGAAATTCCCGAAAGATCCTGGAAATCCCGTAATTAGTAGAGTTATCCAGAAATAACTCAGAAATTCGCCAAATATCCAGAAAATCCCTTAATTTGTAGAGTTATCCAAAAATACCACAGAAATTCTCGAAATATCCAGGAAATACCATAATTAGTGGAGTTTTTTTTTAAATACCTCAGCATTTACCGAAAGATCCAGGAAATCTCGTAATTGGTAGAATTGTCACGAAATTCCTCAGATATTCCCGAAATTTCCAGAAAATCCCTTAATTTGTAGAGATATCCAGAAATACCTCAGAAATTCCTGAAATATCCAGGAAATCCCGTAATTAGTAGCGTCATCCCGTAATAAATCAGAAATTTCCGAAATATCCAGGAAATACCACAATTAGTGGAGACATTTCGAAATACCTCAGAAATTCCCGAAATATCCAGGAAATCCCGTAATTAGTGGAGTCTCTTAGAAATATTTCAGAAATTCCCGAAATATACAGGAAATTCCGTAATTAGTAGATTCATCCCGAATTTCTACAGAAACTCGCGTAATATCCAGGAAATCCCGTAATAGGTAGAATCATCCCGAAATACCTCGGAATTCCCAAAAGATCCAGGAAATCCCGTAATTGGTAAATTCATCCCGAATTTCCTCAGATATTCCCGAAATATCCAGGAAATACTATAATTAGTGGAGTCTTCCTGAAATATTTCAGAAATTCCTGAAATATCCAGGAAATCCCTTATTTAGTAGAGTTATCCAGAAATACCTCAGAAATTCTCGAAATATCCAGGAAATTCCGTTATTATTGGTGTTATCCCGAATTTCCTCAGAAATTCCCGAAATATCCAGGAAATCCCGTAATTATTAGAGTGATCCAGGAATACCTCAGAAATTCCCGAAAAATCAAGGAAATTCCGTAATTAGTGGAGTCTTTCTGAAATATTTCAGAAATTCCCGAAATATCCAGGAAATTCCGTAATTAGTAGCGTCATCCCGAAATACCTCAGCAATTCCCGAAGGCCCTGGAAATCCCGTAATTGGTAGATTCATCACGAATTTCCTCAGATATTCCCGAAATATCCAAAAAAATCCCGTAATTAGTAGCGACATTCCACAATATCTCAGAAATTCCCGAAATATCCTGGAAATCCCGTAATTAGTAGAGTTATCCAGAAATACCTCAGAAATTCCCGAAATATCCAGGAAATCCCTTAATTTGTGGAGTTATCCAAAAATACCACAGAAATTCTCGAAATATCCAGGAAATACCATAGTTAGTGGAGGTTTTTTTAATATACCTCAGCAATTACCGAAAGATCCAGGAAATCCCGTAATTGGTAGATTCATCCCGAATTTCCTCGGATATTCCCGAAATATCCAGGAAATACTATAATTAGTGCAGTCATTCTGAAATATTTCAGAAATTCCCGAAATATCCAGGAAATCCCTTATTTAGTAGAGTTATCCAGAAATTCCCGAAATATCCAGGAAATTCCGTTATTATTGGTGTTATCCCGAATTTCCTCAGAAATTCCCGAAATATCCAGGAAATTCCGTAATTAGTGGAGTCTTTCTGAAATATTTCAGAAATTCCCGAAATATCTAGGAAATACCACAATTAGTGGAGACATTTCGAAATACCTCAGAAATTCCCTAAATATCCAGGAAAACCCTTAATTTGTAGAGTTATCCAGAAATTCCTCAGAAATTCCCGAAATATACAGGAAATTCCGTAATTAGTAGATTCATCCCGAATTTCCACAGAAATTCGCGTAATATCCAGGAAACCCCGTAATAGGTAGAATCATCCTGAAATACCTCAGCAATTACCGAAAGATCCAGGAAATCTCGTAATTGGTAGAATCGTCACGAAATTCCTCAGATATTCCCGAAATATCCAGAAAATCCCTTAATTTGCAGAGATATCCAAAAATACCTCAGAAATTCCTGAAATATCCAGGAAATCCCGTAATTAGTAGCGTCATCCCGTAATAAATCAGAAATTTCCGAAATATCCAGGAAATTCCGTTATTATTGGTGTTATCCCGAATTTCCTCAGAAATTCCCGAAAGATCCAGGAAATCCCGGAATTAGTAGAGTGATCCAGAAATACCTCAGAAATTCCCGAAATATCCAGGAAATTCTGTAATTAGTGGAGTCTTTCTGAAATATTTCAGAAATTCCCGAAATATCCTGGAAATCCCGTAATTAGTAGAGTTATCCAGAAATAACTCAGAAATTCGCCAAATATCCAGAAAATCCCTTAATTTGTAGAGTTATCCAAAAATACCACAGAAATTCTCGAAATATCCAGGAAATACCATAATTAGTGGAGTTTTTTTTTAAATACCTCAGCATTTACCGAAAGATCCAGTAAATCTCGTAATTGGTAGAATCGTCACGAAATTCCTCAGATATTCCCGAAATTTCCAGAAAATCCCTTAATTTGCAGAGATATCCAAAAATACCTCAGAAATTCCTGAAATATCCAGGAAATCCCGTAATTAGTAGCGTCATCCCGTAATAAATCAGAAATTTCCGAAATATCCAGGAAATACCACAATTAGTGGAGACATTTCGAAATACCTCAGAAATTCCCGAAATATCCAGGAAATTCCGTTATTATTGGTGTTATCCCGAATTTCCTCAGAAATTCCCGAAAGATCCAGGAAATCCCGGAATTAGTAGAGTGATCCAGAAATACCTCAGAAATTCCCGAAATATCCAGGAAATTCTGTAATTAGTGGAGTCTTTCTGAAATATTTCAGAAATTCCCGAAATATCCTGGAAATCCCGTAATTAGTAGAGTTATCCAGAAATAACTCAGAAATTCGCCAAATATCCAGAAAATCCCTTAATTTGTAGAGTTATCCAAAAATACCACAGAAATTCTCGAAATATCCAGGAAATACCATAATTAGTGGAGTTTTTTTTTAAATACCTCAGCATTTACCGAAAGATCCAGTAAATCTCGTAATTGGTAGAATCGTCACGAAATTCCTCAGATATTCCCGAAATTTCCAGAAAATCCCTTAATTTGCAGAGATATCCAAAAATACCTCAGAAATTCCTGAAATATCCAGGAAATCCCGTAATTAGTAGCGTCATCCCGTAATAAATCAGAAATTTCCGAAATATCCAGGAAATACCACAATTAGTGGAGACATTTCGAAATACCTCAGAAATTCCCGAAATATCCAGGAAATCCCGTAATTAGTGGAGTCTCTCAGAAATATTTCAGAAATTCCCGAAATATACAGGAAATTCCGTACTTAGTAGATTCATCCCGAATTTCTACAGAAACTCGCGTAATATCCAGGAAATCCCGTAATAGGTAGAATCATCCCGAAATACCTCGGAATTCCCAAAAGATCCAGGAAATCCCGTAATTGGTAGATTCATCCCGAATTTCCTCAGATATTCCAGAAATATCCAGGAAATAGTATAATTAGTGGAGTCTTTCTGAAATATTTCAGAAATTCCTGAAATATCCAGGAAATCCCTTATTTAGTAGAGTTATCCAGAAATACCTCAGAAATTCCCGAAATATCCAGGAAATTCCGTTATTATTGGTGTTATCCCGAATTTTCTCAGAAATTCCCGAAAGATCCAGGAAATCCCGTAATTAGTAGAGTGATCCAGGAATACCTCAGAAATTCCCGAAATATCCAGGAAATTCCGTTATTATTGGTGTTATCCCGAATTTCCTCAGAAATTCCCGAAAGATCCAGGAAATCCCGTAATTAGTAGAGTGATCCAGGAATACCTCAGAAATTCCCGAAAAATCAAGGAAATTCCGTAATTAGTGGAGTCTTTCGGAAATATTTCAGAAATTCCCGAAATATCCAGGAAATTCCGTATTTAGTAGCGTCATCCCGAAATACCTCAGCAATTCCCGAAGGCCCTGGAAATCCCGTAATTGGTAGATTCATCCCGAATTTCCTCGGATATTCCCGAAATATCCAGGAAATACTATAATTAGTGCAGTCTTTCTGAAATATTTTAGAAATTCCCGAAATATCCAGGAAATCCCTTATTTAGTAGAGTTATCCAGAAATACCTCAGAAATTCCCGAAATATCCAGGAAATTCCGTTATTATTGGTGTTATCCCGAATTTCCTCAGAAATTCCCGAAAGATCCAGGAAATCCCGTAATTAGTAGAGTGATCCAGTAATACCTCAGCAATTTCCGAAGGCCCTGGAAATCCCGTAATTGGTAGAATCATCACGAATTTCCTCAGATATTCCCGAAATATCCAAAAAATCCCGTAATTAGTAGCGTCATTCCACAATATCTCAGAAATTCCCGAAATATCCTGGAAATCCCGTAATTAGTAGAGTTATCCAGAAATACCTCAGAAATTCCCGAAATATCCAGGAAATCCCTTAATTTGTAGAGTTATCCGAAAATACCACAGAAATTCCCGAAATATCCAGGAAATACCATAATTAGTGGAGTTTTTTTTTAAATACCTCAGCAATTACCGAAAGATCCAGGAAATCCCGTAATTGGTAGATTCATTCCGAATTTCCTCGGATATTCCCGAAATATCCAGGAAATACTATAAATAGTGGAGCCTTTCGTTAATATTTCAGAAATTCGCGTATTATCCAGGAAATCTCTTATTTAGTAGAGTTATCCAGAAATACCTCAGAAATTTCCGAAATATCCAGAAAATACCACAATTAGTGGAGACATTTCGAAATACCTCAGAAATTCCCGAAATATCCAGGAAATCCCTTAAATTGTAGAGTTATCCAGAATTTCCTCATATATTCCCGAAATATCCAGAAAATTCCGTTATTAGTGGAGACTTTCTGAAATATTTCAGAAATTCCCGAAATATCCAAGAAATCCCGTAATTAGTAGTCATCCCGAATTTTTCCAGAAATTCCCGAAATATCCAGAAATTCCCGTAATTGTAGCATCATCCCGAAATACCTCAGGAATTCCCGAAAGATCGAGGAAATCCGTAATTGGTAGGGTCATCACGAATTTCCTCATATATTCCCGAAATATCCAGAAAATCCATTAATTTGTAGAGTTATCCAAAAATACCACAGAAATTCTCGAAATATCCAGGAAATACCATAATTAGTGGAGTTTTTTTTTAAATACCTCAGCAAGTATCGAAAGATCCAGGAAATCCCGTAATTGGTAGATTCATATCCAAAAAATCCCGTAATTAATAGTGTCATTCCACAATATCTCAGAAATTCCCGAAATATCCTGGAAATCCCGCAATTGGTAGATTCATCCCGAATTTCCTCAGATATTCCCGAAATATCCAGGAAATACTATAATTAGTGGAAACATTTCGAAATACCTCAGAAATTCCCGAAATATCCAGGAAATCCCTTAATTAGTAGAGTTATCCAGAAATACCTCAGAAATTCCCGAAATATCCAGGAAATTCCGTTATTATTGGTGTTATCCCGAATTTCCTCAGAAATTCCCGAAAGATCCAGGAAATCCCGTAATTAGTAGAGTGATCCAGAAATACCTCAGAAATTCCCGAAATATCCAGGAAATTCCGTAATTAGTGGAGTCTTTCTGAAATATTTCAGAAATTCTCGAAATATCCAGGAAATTCCGTAATTAGTAGCGTCATCTCGAAATACCTCAGCACTTCCCGAAATATCCTGGAAATCCCGCAATTGGTAGATTCATCCCGAATTTCCTCAGATATTCCCGAAATATCCAGTAAATACTATAATTAGTGGAGTCTTTTTGAAATATTTCAGAAATTCCCGAAATATCCAGGAAATCCCTTATTTAGTATAGTTATCCAGAAATACCTCAGAAATTCCCGAAATATCCAGGAAATCCCGTAATTAGTAGCGTCATCCCGAAATAAATCAGAAATTTCCGAAATATCCAGGAAATACCACAATTAGTGGAGACATTTCGAAATACCTCAGAAATTCCCGAAATATCCAGGAAATCCCTTAATTAGTAGAGTTATCCAGAAATACCTCAGAAATTCCCGAAATATCCAGGAAATTCCGTTATTATTGGTGTTATCCCGAATTTCCTCAGAAATTCCCGAAAGATCCAGGAAATCCCGTAATTAGTAGAGTGATCCAGAAATACCTCAGAAATTCCCGAAATATCCAGGAAATTCCTTAATTAGTGGAGTCTTTCTGAAATATTTCAGAAATTCTCGAAATATCCGGGAAATTCCGTAATTAGTAGCGTCATCTCGAAATACCTCAGCACTTCCCGAAAGATCCTGGAAATCCCGTAATTGGTAGAATCATCACGAATTCCTCAGATATTCCCGAAATGTCCAAAAATTCCCGTAATTAGTGGAGTCTTTATGAAACTTATTTAGATCGAGTTATCCCGAAATACCTCAGAAATTCCCGAAATATCCAGGAAATCCCGTAATTAGTAGCGTCATCCCGAAATAAATCAGAAATTTCCGAAATATCCAGGAAATACACAATTAGTGGAGACATTTCGAAATACCTCAGAAATTCCCGAAATATCCAGGAAATCCCTTAATTAGTAGAGTTATCCAGAAATACCTCAGAAATTCCCGAAATATCCAGGAAATTCCGTTATTATTGGTGTTATCCCGAATTTCCTCAGAAATTCCCGAAAGATCCAGGAAATCCCGTAATTAGTAGAGTGATCCAGAAATACCTCAGAAATTCCCGAAATATCCAGGAAATTCCTTAATTAGTGGAGTCTTTCTGAAATATTTCAGAAATTCTCGAAATATCCGGGAAATTCCGTAATTAGTAGCGTCATCTCGAAATACCTCAGCACTTCCCGAAAGATCCTGGAAATCCCGTAATTGGTAGAATCATCACGAATTTCCTCAGATATTCCCGAAATGTCCAAAAATTCCCGTAATTAGTGGAGTCTTTATGAAATATTTGAGAAATTCCCTAAATATCCAGAAATTCCCGTAATTGGTAGCGTCATCTCGAAATACCTCAGGAATTCCCGAAAAATCCAGGAAATCCCGTAATTGGTAGAATCATCACGAATTTCCTCAGATATTCCCGAAATATCCAAAAAATCCCGTAATTAGTGGAGTCTTTATGAAATATTTGAGAAATTCCCGAAATATCCAGAAATCCCGTAATTGGTAGCGTCATCTCGAAATACCTCAGGAATTCCCGAAAGATCCAGGAAATTCCGTAATTATTAGTCATCCCGAAATACCTCAGAAATTCCCGAAAGATCCAGGAATTCCCGCAATTGGTAGAGTCATCACGAATTTCCTCATATATTCCCGAAGTATCCAGAAAATTCCGTCATTAGTGGAGTCTTTCTGAAATATTTCAGAAATTCCCGAAATATCCAAGAAATCCCGTAATTAGTAGTCATCCCGAATTTTTCCAGAAATTCCCGTAATTAGTAGCGTCATCCCGAAATACCTCAGGAATTCCCGAAAGATTGAGGAAATTCCGTAATTGGTAGAGTCATCACGAATTTCCTCAGATATTCCCGAAATATCCAGGATATCCCGTAATTAGTGGAGTCTTTCTGAAATATTTCAGAAGTTCCCGAAATATCCAGGAAACCCCGTAATTAGTCGACTCATCCCGAATTTCCTCCGAAATTCCCGAAAAATCTAGGAACTGTTTGTCATAATTCCAGGGACACATAAAGTCTAAAAAAGATATTGTTTATTTATATAATTATTTACAGTAAAATGGGAATTCACAGAAAAATGCTTATTTTAGATATATTTCTAAATATAATTTGTTGTTAATATTACAAATAATATATATTTATTATAATTTTTGAATACATACAGTTTATACCTGGCACCACGACAATTAGTTGTTGACAACAAAATTAATTATCGGTTGTGCAATTGTAATAATTAATGGTAAAATGTATGTATAAAAAGTTGTACGTACGTACGCGGACTACTGAAACTTCCAAGCCAAAAAACTAATAAAAAACGACTATTTAAAAAATTTGTAATAGTGGTAAATTTATCCTCGTGTCAATGCGATCACAATGGACTCATAAAAAATGACATTCACTAAATATTTTTTACAGTATAAGGGGTTTTTTACTGAAAAATTCACAATTTCACTTATAAAATTTTAATATTATGTAGATTTTGTATATTAGTTTCCATGAACATAGCATTTGAGTTCAAATAAATTTTATGGTTTTTGTAGTATGATGATAATAGTTTTTACCAAGTGCGTATACATTAGAATATAAAAATTTATACTAAAATATTTTGCTAGAAAGAGTTTTTGTTAATTTATAGAGATACATAATAAATTTTTATATTTTTGAAAGCTTCAACACTGTATGTATAAATGTGTATACATATATGTATGATATATTCTCTTAAATATTGTTTTAAAGACTAAACATTCCTATACATATTATGTATTTTATTTCTATACAGTTTTATTCGCAATTTCATCAGAGCAAAGGGATGTAAACTAAGTTTTAATATGACTTCATCTAATTCAAAGGACGAGTTGATCTTTCTGTGTGATGGTTTGATACTTTTTATTTGAAAATATTTCAAACTTATAATCTATAAAAATTGTATTTGTAAACTTTGTTTTAATTACTATTTTATAGTTTTATTAAAATTGCATTAACGGGGTGTCATAGTCAATATTTATCCTCCCTACCTTATCGGCAATCGTGATTATTATTATATATGAGTCAATCGCGCCATATAGGAGTCGGTCTGCGCATGACAGTTCGTTTCGCGTTCCGATTTTCTGGCATAACCTAACTTTTATTGTACTAAGATTTATATATCAGTGCCTTATGGTTTATTAAACATCCGGAGGATACTGTCGTTTTGCAATTAAATGTTTTTAAATTTATAATGAAGAAGAATATAAGAGTACACCATAAACTTTTATTGGTTTAATCAAAATATTGAATAACTTAGTTTTTTTTTGTAATTAGAAATAATATATTCTATCACAATTCACAAATTATTTGACATGAATCCTCGGTCCCTGGGCAATTTAAAAGACCTCGGATACTATTTTTGTAATGTTCTGCCTTATTTTTCTTTGCAGATTTTCTTTTTAATAAAGATTGGTAATTAAAATACATATTTGTTTGTATAACTAAGTAAATCATTATAATGCAGTTAATTATTAAAACATTATATAAAAAATTTATACTAAAGTTTTTATCAACTCCTCCAAATAAAGCCAATCAAAGTTTGCAGGCAAAAGAGGAGCTTCAAGGGAAAAGTTTTTACATATTAAAAATAGTTGTTTTATGCTTAAAATCTTTAAATTTTAAGAAATTAGGCTTATATGTGAGTTACAATCTAATGCTAATATGATGTTAAAAACTAGTATATTCAGTTACAAAAATGTATTTGAACTCAACAGCAATTACGCAAATTGATTTAGTCATAAGTATGGTAAAATTTTGATAAAGAAGACTGGAATCTGTTCTCTGTGCATACCATTAAAAAAGCTTATATTTTGTTCTGAATAAAGAAATTTTTTAAAATATATTTTTTTTTACTTTTTTCGTGTTATTTTTTTTATAATATTTTTTTTTTTTTTTTTTTTATTATCAATTTTAATCTCAAAAAAGAGATTATTTTGTTACACAACTATTATTACATATTATTAAATTGAGAGGTCACATTTCTTTAGATATTCACATATAGTTTTACATAAGTATGTGGTTGGTGACATTAACAATGTCGAAGTTGTCGTTGGTAATACACATTTTAATTTACGTAATTTTTGTAACAATAAGATTCGATGCTGGTTATATATAGGACAATCCCATACAATATGATCGAGGTCTTGTTGGTGATGACCACATTGACATGTGGGATCATTAATAATTTTAACGCGTGTCAAAGAATATGCCAGATTGTAATGTTCTGACCTGCACCTATTGATAGTAACTATTTTATTTCGAGGTAAGTCTATATTTTTAAACCAAGGGGTGGCATTAGCTTTATAATATTTTTGAAAATAATTTGTTCCTTTTGTAAGGCCTTGATTAGTAATAATTGTAACTGTTTCATCATGAGCACGTTTTTTATAAAATTCTTGAAAGTCAGTAAAAGGGATTTTAACATCGTTCATTGCAATTTTTTTGGCTGCGTTCTTGGCACTGCCATCCGCTTCCTCGTTACCATGAATTCCTATATGAGCAGGAATCCAGAGAAATTTTAATTCACATTTACTATCCGATCTTATTGAAAATTCAACACATTTTTTCTTTATGCTCAATATGTAAGGATTAACTCTTATATTATCACTTGCACCTTTTAAGGAAAGTAGAGCACTTAGCGAATCTGTGAAAATATAAACATTACGATCTGGCATACTCAAAGCCAAATCCATAGCGTCGTTAAGAGCGATACACTCGGTCGTAAATATTGACGCATTTTTATCAATACTTTTTGTTATACACACTTTCAATTCGGGACATATGCAAGCAGATCCACAAGATATAGAATCACGAGATTTACTCCCATCAGTATATATTGCACATGTATTATTTCCGGAGATAAGATTTTCAATTATTAAATTTGGATTTGGAGCTATTTTTAGTGTATTGCCGAAATTAATGTCTACGTTAATTTGTTTTGTCAAAACATTATAATTATAATTGTAAATACTGAAATGAGTATTAGAAATAATATGTTTTGTTATATGATCACTTTCAATAATGCATTGATTTAATAACCTATTTCTATAAATATAATCATTAGTTGTATCACTAAGTATTTTTTTTACTTTGTTTATTGTATCGTAAATTAAAAGGTTTCTATTGCTGTATACTTTACTCAAATAATTAAAGCATAGAAATTTTTTCCTTTGCTCAATAAGCTGCAAAAAAAGTGTACATTTCAAAATCATACATGGTACATATCGACATGTGAAACTAATTTTCTTATCAACTTTCTTTCTTTTTAAATTTTATTTATATTATATTATAATATAAATATAATATTATATAATATTATTATAATATTTATTATAATAAAGTTTATTTATTTATTATAATAATATAATATTATATTATAATAAAGATATATTATATAATGACTTTTTTTATACCAATAAATTATCTAATTATTAGAGTAAAAAGACATAATACTTTAAGTAGACAATATATCACGAATGTAAGGGAGAGAAATTATGGTCATAACTAATCACCATAATCTGCTAAGGCTACAGAACATGAAGGACGGGAGATGAGCTGGACAAAACATGGTTCCCGATAAGGACAAAGAAATAAATAATATTTTTTAAAGAATTCTTTTTAAATTCTATTTTTTCAAAGAATTGAAAAAGAATTCTTTACAATAACTTATAAATATAACGAATGTCCGGTATATTGTAATGCTTTAAGTATTAATAAAGAATTCTTTAAATTCGAATGAAATTTTACGAATGGTATATCCCATTAAAGAAATATTAAGGAAGTGAAAAAGAAATCATTTATTACAAAAAAATAATTAAATATTTGAAAAGTATTCTTTTATACTTCTAAAAGTCATTCCTCATAAAAACAACCCAAAGATTCTCAAAGAACTCTTTTTCAATTCTTTTTTGAGTTTTCTTTATGCGGATTGTAATGTCGTTTTAAACCGTTAAGAAAGAATTCTTTTTGATTTCTTTTATAAATCACTCTCTAAATTTTGAAGAATGAAATTTCAAATTTTCTATTTTATTTAGCATTTTAAACATTTGAATTTATTAAATATATATTTTCTGAAATTAAATAGAATATACATTAAATAACGAAAAAAATCTGCACCGGACGTCGGGATTCGAACCTGGGACCCTCTGCGTCAAAGTCGGAAACCTTACCGCTTGCGCCATCAACACGTTTTTACATTTTACTTCGAATCGTCCTTATTTGTTACACCCCGATTGAATAATTCCGGAACTTTATTAATATTCAATGCATTATTCCGTTATTAATACCAATAAACTAATGATTTAGTCGGTTTGTAAGTAAAGTAAGCACATTCCTGTCGATTCAGATTTGTCAAATACTTTAATTAGTTGTATAAAAGTACAATAATAGGCAACTTAACCTATAATTGAGAATCAGAAAAATTCCATAAAGTTTACTTTACTGCAAAGTAATTTTAGATAGAATGCTATAACCATTTATTGAAAGTCATATATTAATAATTGGTGCAAGTGTGCATAAGTAATTTATTAGAATATTTCACTATAAAGTGACATAATGAATTTATTACATAACAATCAATAAACGAATATTTAAATATATTCAATAATATATAACCTATAAAGACAAAAAAAAGAATTGAAAAAGAACTCTTTTTCAATATTTTTTTTAATTCAAAAAGACTACTTTATAAATACTTATAACTATTTATAAAGAATGCTTTATAAATATTTATAACAATTTAAAAAGAATACTTTTTAACTACTTATATTGTATACATAGAGTAATTTTCATTTAATCAATAATTTTATATATATTATTCAAAGTTTGGATCATAAAGAATACTTTACAGATACTTATTTAATACTTATAGAATTATTTATCGCGGACATTCGTTAATTCTTAAAGAATTCTTTTTTTCAAAAGTGCGCTTATCGGGTTCTCTCTTAATTTTCTATTAAAGTAGTATTTTCACTCGATATGACGGTTTTCTGTTTCTTTGCAATTTGAGTATAAGGAACTAAATATTCAAAGCAGTTGTATAAAAGTTAAAATCAAGATTTTCTTTTTTATAAACATATATTGATTTATACTTTTACTTAGGGAAATGAGCATACTTGGAATATGCATCAATTGCATGTGCACATACAAAGGGGGAATGGGGAGAACATTAAGGTTTAGTATGAGTGAGGCCTACGATGGCTCGGTCGGTAGGGCGTCGGGCTCGTAATCTGGAGGTCCCAGGTTCGATTCCCGGCCCCGGCCGATTGATACAAGCACCACTGGCGAATGTATTTTCAACAAGTGCTTTCTTCACCAAGACATCGTATGACCTCCGTCGCTGATTAGCACCGGTTTTGGAGCATAAAAAGAGCGACGTTAAAATAATAATAAAAAAAAAAAAAAAAAAAATTTTAATTTAAAGTAAAAATTGGTCTGAATTAGTAAAATTATGTACTCATTTTACAAAAATTTATAAATTTTAACAGTCAACATTTACCTTTTTTACAGTTTTATTATGCATATTTCTTATATTAATATTTTACAAATATATTTAAAAATTTTTTGTAAATTCATTAGATATACTCAAATACAATTTACATTTCATTTATTTCCTTGTAAAGAATTCACTACTTATAATTATCAAAAAATTTGATTAAAGTGAATATTTGTTTAATCCTTAAGAAAAAGTGTTAGTACGGTAAAATCATAAAATGTAGTTTAATATATGTACATTTAATAATTGGTACTCAAATAAACTAAATAATGTTTGTGGATAAAATTGAGAGCTAATTAATTTATAAATAATTTTTTAAAACTAAAACTTTAAAATCTATATCTTAGTCGTTTGACATATGATATCCTGTTTGACTTGATCTGTTATTCTAAAAATTAAAGTTCAGTAACTGCAGTTGCAAATTGATCACTGTAACTGAATGTTAAGGAATAATATATATTGATTTAGATAATTTATTTAGTGTTGTTAATGTGATTATACTGAAATTAAACAAGAAATTAAAATTGTGAGTACTTAATACTATCATTCGAACAGAGTTGCAGAAGTATCCGCTCACAATCTTGTGTCAGAGATTAAAAAAAGCTGTGCGTTAATGTTTTAATTTTATTTTAAGTGCATAATACAAAGTTTAGTTACACTATTGAAAAAAACAAACAGAATAGCATTAATAAAAATCTTATTAATTTATGTTATTAGTTCTCAATAGTAATAAAAATGAGTTATATTATGTTAAAATATTGAATTTAATTAAGCCTGCTTTTGCAAACAGAAATAATGAATTATTGCACTTTTGACATTTTAAAATCTTACTCTTGCAGCTACTAATTTTATAAGTTGTAACGGGGTGGGTACTGGGGATATGTAAGGCCCACGGTTAGGCCCAATCTGTCCCAACTTACCAACCTTAAGTGTGCAGTCCCACGATGCGGCCGGGAATCCCTTTGATTCCCGTGCAATGCCGTTAACAACGTCAAACACTCCGTTTGACTTATATACCGTGTGTTGGGCCCTATGCCCAAAATTGCCAACTAGGATAAACACCGGAGAGGGCGGTATTCGTAGGATAGGACGTTAACCGGTAAAATACTATCAACAATCGATATTATTGTTAATCGGCGAGAAAGATTGTCTCGCCGAGTCAATTTATTAAATTAATAAATAAATATTAATAAATAAACAATAAATGAACTTTAACAATTTACGGGGAGTCGTACCGATGACTACCCCCGAGGTCAGCGCGAAAAGAATCGGTTAAAATCTATTTAACAGTCGATTACGAGCAACCGATCCGGATATGATCGGCTGCTTAACCTGATGGCATACGTCACACCGTGTGACGTATGAATCTCTGACGTAGAGAGCTTTTACGTAGAAGCTTACTACGTCACGCGCGCCTTCTCTCGTGAAGTGGTTCCCGCGAACCACCGACCTTTCTATCCGTGCGGGTATTGTCACGAGAGGGGGGAAAGGAGGAACGCTTCCTCACCTGGACCGTACCAGGTAAATCGGGACACGAAATTTAGATAGACACGCGGGTCTAAATGTGGTGCACCACTTACCGCGAATCTGAATATCTCGCTTCGGTAGGGAAAAGGCTGTGCTATTGAGAGAGAGCTCGTCCTCGTATATGTCTCTCTCTCTCTCCAACGGTCGAGAAGGTGGGATTCGCCGAGCCTCCTTTTCTCACTGTCTGTGAGAGGTGCTGCTGCACCCGTCGACGTGGAGGTTAGTGGGGAGAAACTACTCACACCCACACACAACGCACAACAGTTCTTTTACTCTTTTATCCCGAAAAAAAACAATCACCGGTCACCAAAACCGTGTTGTTGTCGATCGCGCGCGAACTCTCTAACGATACTGTCTTGCGCACGATTCTCGCGCGCGTTCCCTGCGCGCGCCGCGCTGTATCTCCTCTTTCGCGCTGCTTACCTGATCGGTAACTCGCTTACCGTTACACCCCCCTTCCAGTTTCCACATACTCTGTATGTGGACTCTGTTCCTCAAGGAACGGGAAAGAGGGTTAACAAGTTACTCTTGATCAGGTTTATCAGGACGCGAGGAAACTGATCCAGACGGAACCTCCCGTTCCGCTCGATGAAGGCAGGGGCTACAGGTTAATCTGTATTCAAAGGCAGCCTCTTTGAAGGCCGCCTCAGCCTTCGGCCGCTGCTGGCGCTTTACGTCCGCTTCGGTCGTGAGCCTGGAGGACGCCCTCGTCCTCGTCTCGGAGGAACCGGTTCAGAATCTGCATTGGCAGACCGCTCTATGGGTGATCGGCGCTTTACGGTCGCGGTTGCTTTCCGAGGACGACCACGCTGTCGTCTGGTAACGCGGGACCTATCTAAAGACGTACGCGACGTCTTGCGCGGATTACACCGAGTTCCCTCGCCAGGGGACTCGCTCGCATTATTCTCCCTCGCAGGGGAGTATTCGCTCGCTACAGGTGGGTCGCACTTCACCTGTTGATCCCTCGGCGGTTGAGGTTGCTTACGTTGATCCTCATCAGTTGAGTCGGCATCATTTTCGGGGACGTATCTCTTCAGATGCTCGATATGAGATACCTCTTGGTCCCCTTGATCATCTTGTATGACGTAGGTATTCATACCTTTCCTACAGATGATCAGATATGGCCCTGTATATTTCGGAGCAAGCTTAGCCGAGATACCTTGTGCGCTGGACGAGAGGATCCGGTTGCGTTTCCACACCAGATCTCCTACCTCGAATTCCGCTGGCCTTCGTCGTGAGTTGAAGATTTCGGCTTGCCGGGCCTTACTGGCAGCTGACTGACGATTTGCGTTCTCGTGCAGTCTTGGCAACTGTTTGATTTTGTCGTTCCAATCCTGCAGTCGACGGAACTCAAACTGTTGCTGGGCAAGCCGGTCTTGCTCTCGACGAGCTGTACCAGGCGCCTCGGGTTGGCGACCATAGTTCAGCATAGCCGGGCTCCATTCAGTAGAACTTTGCACCGCTGTGTTTAGTGCAAAGACTAACTCTGGCAGCTTGTCGTCCCAGTCGCTATGCTTATCCTGGATATACGACGCCACCATTGTCTTAAGGGTCCGATTGGCCCTCTCGACAGGAGTGGCCTGTGCGTGGTAAGGGGGTGTCGTCGAATGATACACTCCCTTAGATTCAAGGTATTCGTCTACAAGTTTATTTTTAAACTCGGTCCCGTTGTCCGAGTGAAATACTTCCGGGGTGCCGAACCGGTTAATCACTCGTTCGTGAAGCTCGCGGACTATCGTCTTTGCGTTAGCTTTTCGTATCGGGATTGCTTCAATCCAGCGCGTGAATAAATCCTGGAATACTAGGATGTATTCGTATCCTCGGCTAGAGCGTGGAAGCGGGCCAGTGATATCTCCTGCTACCACCTGCCATGGTCTGTCCGATTGACGGTGACCCATTAACCCTGAGGGAGCACGTTGCTCGACCTTACATTGCTGGCACACTTGACATCGCCTGACGTAATCCGCAACTTCTGCGTAAAACCGTGGCCAATAATAGTTTTGGGCCACGCGGGCGAATGTCTTTTCTCTTCCGAGATGGCCAGCTGAGGGGTCATCGTGACACTCTCTCAGAATAGAGTGTCGATTCTCTACGGGTACGACCAGCTTCCATGCTTGCTCATCATCCATCTCTTCCTCTAACTCCTTGTCGGGGCGATAGATGTATAGATTTCCTCCAACTATTTTCCAGTCGGGGAAATCACGGGGTCTGTCGGAAACGTTCTTGATCCAGTCTAGGCACCAAGGATCTTCAGTAGTTTGAGCCCACGACATTGCTGCTACTGTAGGCTCGTCGTCTTCATACATGCGAGATAGGGCATCGGGAACGTGATGCAGAGCTCCTTTTCTGTGCTCGACGACAAAGTCATGAGCTTGAAGCTCTAAAGCCCATCTCGCTAGTCGGCTGGTTGGATTTCTCATATTACACAACCAGCGAAGACTACTGTGATCCGTTATCACTTTGAAGTGGTACCCTTCGATGTAAGGTCTGAACTTATTAATAGCCCAGACCACGGCCAAGCATTCCCTCTCCGTAACGCTATAATTCTTCTCGGGTGCTGTGAGAATGCGACTAGCAAACTCAATGACTCTTTCCTCTCCGTCTATCTCTTGGACGAGCACGGCTCCTATGCCGGTATCGCTCGCGTCCGTGTGCAGGCTAAACCGTCCATCTGCAGTGGGACGTTGAAGAACCGGAGCAGTCATGATCAGGGCCTTCAGCTGCTGAAAGGCTTGTTCCTGTTCATCTAACCACTCGTACCCTTGGTTCTTCTTCGTTAGACGGGTAAGTGGCTCGGCAATCGTGGCGTAATCCGGCATAAAACGCCGATACCACGACGCCATGCCGAGGAATCGTCGAAGCTGTTTGAGGTTCTTGGGAGCCGGATAAATCCTTATAGGCTCTGTCTTGGCTGGGTCGGGACGAATTCCATCCCTGTTGACCAGCACGCCAAGATATCTTACCTCATCTTGACAAAAGACACACTTGTCCTTATTTACTGTCAAGTTAGCTTCGGTCAGTCTTTTCAGCACCATCTCGAGATACTTCTTGTGCCCTTCAAATGTCTCGGTGACTATGATAATGTCATCGAGGTAAGAAAAGGCATTGGGCTCGAGATCAGGACCAACCACTTGGTCAATCATGCGTTGGAAGGTCGCGCCGGCGTATGCCAATCCGTACGGCATCCGCTTAAACTGATACAGTCCCATCCCCGGGACTGTGAAAGCCGTATAAGGACGCGATTCCTTCTGGAGAGGTATCTGATGATACGCTGAGTTCATGTCCAGAGTACTAATGTACCGACATCTCTTCAACTTGCGTAAGATATCCTGCATGAACGGGAGGGGATAAGCGTCTGGTTTCGTTAGCGAATTGACCTTCCTAAAGTCAATGCAAAACCGACGTGATCCGTTCTCCTTGCGTACCATCACCACGGGGCTTGACCAACCGCTGTCCGAGGGCTCTATGATCTCTAAATCTAGCATCTCTCGGACCTGGCGGTGCATCTCCTCCTGGATCTTTTCCGACACCGGGTAATACTTCTACTTTATCGGGCGAGCTGATCCCACGTCAATCGAGGGCTCGATGAGTTGGGTTCGCCCGATTTTGGGAGAAGTATTAGACAGCACTTTGCTTACAAGCTCTCGCAGCTCTTCCCTTTCTGCCTCGGTTGCGTCCGCTATCCCAGCGGACGAGAGGGTGGCCATACCCCCTAGTCCAGCAACTTCGAGATGGATCTGCTGCTTGCTGTCTTTGAGGAACAGGCGGTCGTTATCCGGATCCAATATGGCTCTGAATGCTCGTACGAAATTTACCCCTACGTAGCATTCGGCGTCAAGATTTGGTATGATCGCTACCCTTATTTCACGCGTCTCCTTCCCGACTGTGAAAGGTAAGATCACATGACCGTTTAGCGGTTGTTAACTACCATCCGCCATCTTGACGCGTCCGGCGTTCGCCACAATGAGCTCCTTGCCCAATGCTGCGGCGATTTGCAGACCGCTGGGTCCCATCACGGTCGTGGAGGCTCCGGGATCGTATAAGGCTCTTATACGAAAGCCCTCAATCTCCACGAGAAGCCACCAACGACTCTCATCCTCTGGTTTATAGGATGTGGTTGGTCTGCTGGCTTCTTGGGACCGTTCCTCCTTTTGAGGCCCATTTCCGCTCCTCTCTGGACCATACTCTCGGTTGGAGCGGGCCTGTCCCGAACTCACCTGGGACAGCGGGGACTCAAGCTCTTGGGTCGCGGTTTTCGTCCCTGTTAACCGCTCCCTTTGGCGTTTCCCGAGCACACCGGACAGTACCTGAGGGAATATCCAATTTTCCCACAGCCCTTGCAGGTAAGAGGCTTAGTCGGATCGAAAGTCGAGCCCATTCGGTTTTTCGGCTGTTCCTTCCCTTTTTCCCTCGGTGGACTAGCACTCTTCTTCTCCTGCGGGGTCCGAAGCTCTTACTCGGGCCATTAGGTCTGCTAAACCTCCTACTCTTCGGAGATCGATTGGCCGGCGAGCCTTTCTTTGGAGAGCCAGACCTTGGGCTTCTTCTACGGGACTGTCGGGTCGTCGACGCCGATTGGGAGACGATGGGCCGCAGCGCATCCTCCAGCATCTTTGCGATGCGGTCGACGACGTCTGGCTCGCTTGGTTTGGCTGGGCTTACCTCAGCGGCCGCTACCTTAGCCTTCGGCGAACCTTATTTCCGCTTCGGCTTATACGCCATTTCGGGAAGCAGAGACCCTTCCTCCGTAGGTGGTGGACGATATACTTTTTCACCTTCTATCGTCTGCTCCGCTTCCGTGGCGAGGTCCAGCATTTGCTCAATTGAGCTCACTTCCGCTCTCTTGAACAGCCGTTGAAGCTGTGGCAGCATGTTCCGATACAAATGATCGAGCTGCAGCGCTTCAGTCGGCGTAAGGACTATCTTTCGCATTATTGCGATAGAGCACGTCAGATAGTCCCTAACCGGTTCATCGGGTCCTTGAGTCCGTGCGTTGGACTCGGCGATGATCCTCTGCTGGAAACGTTGGCTCATTCCGTACCAACGTTTAGCCGAAGTCACGAAATCTTGCCAGGAGTGCCACTTGTGTTTCTCGTTCTGGTACCACGTGGCGGCAGTGTCTGTCAGAAGTTCCGAGAGTGACGGCAATAACTCGTCCTCTGACAGGTTGGCCAGGATCCTGCAATCCTCGATCCTGGTTAGGAAGGCGTCGATGCTCTGGCTCTTGTCGCCAGAGAACTTGACCTGCCACTTCCTCACAATGCCGCCGACGTCTCGAGGTGTCCCATTTAACCTCGATGACGTCGAGAAGCTTGGTGTTGAAAATGTCCGATCCTTGTTTGGCGAGCTGCGCGCTTGAGGAATCCTCTGGGATTCGCGCGCATTCCCCCCCTTCCAAGCTCCATCAGGCTTAGACTGAGGGGCGCTTGCGCGTTGTTGCTCGCCATTTACTTGCGCCTCACCTATCTCGCTCACATCAGGACCATAACACGTATATGTGTCCTGAAATTGCACATGGTGAGACTGGTTGGCACCGTCCAATCTCGTGCTGTGAGCGGTTTGAGTGCGCTCGGACATCAGCTTATCTACCTTTACAGTGAGGTCATTCACTTTTTTGATAAGCTGCACCAAGGTCTGGGAGAACGATCGAGGGATTTTAAAAATGTTTCCCTCTTCTGAGACCAATGACAGCCATTCTTCCTCTCGTTCGGGTTGAGGCTCTGTATTGGTCGCGGCTGACGTCGTTTCATCTAGCTCGACGTCATCGAAATCCTGCACCGTCCTGTGCAGGTTATCTTTAACCGCAGCGTTCTCCCGCAGTACCAGATACACTTCCTGGTCTGGGCTAGGTTCATCAGACTCCTCGTCTTGATGTTCACCTAGCATCTGCAGCCACCTATTTCTCCGTTGGAGACGGCTGCGAACTGCTGTGGCTTCGTCTTCCTCCTGGTTAAACTCCTGGGCCGAATAATTTCCTAATAGCCACTGGTGGAGTCGCTCGGCTTTCCTATGAACCGAGCCTGCCAATTTTAGGTTCAAGGCGTCCAGGTGTAGTTCGATTTGCTCCCGGGTGAGCGTCTCAATCCATGCGTCGATTTGACTATCGACGTCTTTCTGCTGAGCGGCTATCTTCAGTTGTAGCGTCGTTTATACGTTTCACAGTAAGTAGCCTCGCTGGCTTGACGCACTATGTGTGTGCAAGGTTATATGCTGTCGAATATTTAACTTTGGCGTTACTTGCCAAATGTCCAATCCGCGTAACTGGGTTTTGCTTCTACCTAAGCTAACCGCTAAAGCACAAAACCGGATGCCAAAAGTAAGTCCTGTCTTACTTTGATCAGGAAGCACTACCGAGTTTAAACTATTTTTAACAAATTTGCTAATAAATTTACGATCAACTACTGCCTGGCTCTTACCTTGCGCTAACTTAACGGTACTATATAAATATTAATAAATAAATCAATAAATAAATAAATTAAATAATTAAAGTTACCGCGCGCTTGACCTCTTACAAAAATATAACCTATGATACAATTTGTAAAGGTCTGAGCCAGGTTATAAGCTTCCTGTTTTGTGCCAGCAAAAACCAGTTAAACCTTGCATACACTTACAAACAATTTATTTATACCGATTAATTGCCACCAGGTTATGTCGCGCTGTGTCGCGTTCTTTCGTTCCTCTAGGTGGCGCTAGTTACTTGGTTTGGTCCAAACTACCCAATTTCCAAATTTCCAAGTAACGTTGGTCGGTCTATCGATTCCGTTCGAAAACCCACCAAATTTCCTATTTGTGCGACCTTTTTCTAGTGGCGCCACCTATGTTCGACCAGGAACCAATTTCCTGTGTCTACTACTAAGTAGTCGAGACGAGAAAAATAAAAAAAAATTTTATTTGTTATAAAAAAATTTTTATTTGTTTATAACAATTCTATTTGTTAATAAACAAATCCCGCCTCGAGGGGGAGCGAAAGAGTACCGAAATATACTTCAGAATTTCGAAACGTGACTGCTGACCTCGTTATTGTTCGCGAGTTATCCAATTGTTAATTAACAATATTATCAACAATTGAACAACTATATCGTGCTTGTTGATTTTTCCGATGTCCTGTATCCAAAATCCACACGTATTGGGCGCCAGTTGTAACGGGGTGGGTACTGGGGATATGTAAGGCCCACGGTTAGGCCCAATCTGTCCCAACTTACCAACCTTAAGTGTGCAGTCCCACGATGCGGCCGGGAATCCCTTTGATTCCCGTGCAATGCCGTTAACAACGTCAAACACACCGTTTGACTTATATACCGTGTGTAGGGCCCTATGCCCAAAATTGCCAACTAGGATAAACACCGGAGAGGGCGGTATTCGTAGGATAGGACGTTAACCGGTAAAATACTATCAACAATCGATATTATTGTTAATCGGCGAGAAAGATTGTCTCGCCGAGTCAATTTATTAAATTAATAAATAAATATTAATAAATAAACAATAAATGAACTTTAACAATTTACGGGGAGTCGTACCGATGACTACCCCCGAGGTCAGCGCGAAAAGAATCGGTTAAAATCTATTTAACAGTCGATTACGAGCAACCGATCCGGATATGATCGGCTGCTTAACCTGATGGCATACGTCACACCGTGTGACGTATGAATCTCTGACGTAGAGAGCTTTTACGTAGAAGCTTACTACGTCACGCGCGCCTTCTCTCGTGAAGTGGTTCCCGCGAACCACCGACCTTTCTATCCGTGCGGGTATTGTCACGAGAGGGGGGAAAGGAGGAACGCTTCCTCACCTGGACCGTACCAGGTAAATCGGGACACGAAATTTAGATAGACACGCGGGTCTAAATGTGGTGCACCACTTACCGCGTATCTGAATATCTCGCTTCGGCAGGGAAAAGGCTGTGCTATTGAGAGAGAGCTCGTCCTCGTATATGTCTCTCTCTCTCTCCAACGGTCGAGAAGGTGGGATTCGCCGAGCCTCCTTTTCTCACTGTCTGTGAGAGGTGCTGCTGCACCCGTCGACGTGGAGGTTAGTGGGGAGAAACTACTCACACCCACACACAACGCACAACAGTTCTTTTGCTCTTTTATCCCGAAAAAAACCAATCACCGGTCACCAACACCGTGTTGTTGTCGATCGCGCGCGAACTCTCTAACGATACTGTCTTGCGCACGATTCTCGCGCGCGTTCCCTGCGCGCGCCGCGCTGTATCTCCTCTTTCGCGTTGCTTACCTGATCGGTAACTCGCTTACCGTTACAAAATATTGGTCATTGTATCGATATTCTTGTTAAATAGATTAATCTAATATATATTTAACAAGATCAGAGTGAATGATCTATTTTTTATTAATTACAAAAAATGGTGCAGTTAATGAAGTATTTATTTTTTTATTTAACATTTGGAAGTACAATGAAAGATAGATTATAGATAGTTAAGCATAATCATAGTATCAAACTCTCTAGACCATATGTCAGAAAATCGGAACGCGAAACGAACTGTCATGCGCAGACCAACTCTTATAAGGCGCGATTGACTCATGTATAAAAGTAATTATTATTTACACTAGCAACAAATACCTCGGTCGCTAACGCTCCCTCGGTCGATTTAAACTTTTGATTTATTTTGTTGTATCAATATTAATTATTAGGAAAACATTTAAACTATATGAAGTTATAAAGTTATTAGATTTAATTTTTCATTTTCAAAGTTTAGATAAATATAATATATTAATACTAAGTAATAATAATCTTACTTATTTGTTAACATTTATTATTGTCTATTTTTTAATGCACATAATTACAATAATAATTGGATTTTATTATTCTTCAATTAAAACACTCTTTGATTTTATATTATTATTATTATTCTTATGGCGTTGTCCAACCTTATTTCCTTTGTAATTATTATATGTGAAAAAATAAATAAAATTACAATTTATGATACATGGTCCATGCGGTAACCAAAATACAAAATCTCCATGCATGGAAAATAATAAATGTACTAAAAATTTTCCTAAATCATTTAGAGATACAACAACTTTTCAAAAAACAGGATATGCGTTGTATAAAAGATCTAATAATGGAACAAAAATAGTATATAATGAATACAAAAATAAAAGAACTGCTGATAATAGATATGTAGTTCCTTACAATCCTTATTTATTATTAAAATTTAATTGTCATATAAATGTTGAAGCATGTTCTACTATTCAATGCATTAAATATTTATTTAAATACTGTTATAAAGGACATGATTGTGCTTTCGTAAAAATATCTAATAATAATATTAAAAAAACTAACGATGAGCTTACCGAAATAAGTGACTCAACAAATAAAAATGAATATACAATTACAATGAAATAAAACAATATTTAAATACAAGATATATTAGTCCTCCAGAAGCAATGTTTCGATTATTAGAATATCCATTACATGAATTATCTCATTTTATATACAGATTAGCTGTACACAATGAAAATGAACAGAATATATATTTTAAAGAAGTTTGTGAAGAAGAAGCAATTAATAAAAATATAGAAACTACTTTAACTGCTTGGTTTCAATTAAATAAAGAAGACAGTGAAGCGCAAAAATATTTATATTCAGAAATACCACAATATTATACATTTGATGAAAAAAATAAAAAATGGAATATTAGAAAAAAATTTAATAAACCAATATTAAGTAGAATGTATTTAGTTAATCCTAAAGAACGAGAACAATACTTTTTAAGATTACTATTATTACATATTAGAGGTGCATACAGTTTTGAATATTTGCGTACGGTTGACAATATTGTCCATCCAACTTTCTACGATGCTGCCAAAGCAAAACAACTTATAAGTGAAGATGAAGAATGGGATCGATGTTTAGAAGAAGCTTCAGCAACTAACTTTCCTAAAGCTTTATGTCAATTATTTGCGTTTATTTGTATATTCCACAATCCAATAAATGCATCATTTTTATATCACAAATATAAAATGAACTTTTATCCTCCAAATGTTGAGCAATCGATAGGTGAAAATCAATCATTAATAATTATAAATAATATTTTATTAAGTCATGGATTCAATATAACCGACTTTAAATTGCCATTAATTAATGATGAATTAGAATATCATACATATGATAAAGATGAAATAAATAGTACAATTACAGATGCGCAAACTGAAATTGATTCATTAACTTCAAACCAACGAGATATATTTGATATTGTACCCTTATGGAAAATATCTGCAGATTTTTTTAAATAAATACCTGCAGATTTTTCTGCAGATGTTTCTGCATAATTATCTGTAGGATATACATAAATAGCTGCATACTTTTTCAACAGTGATTTCGCCTATTGAAATATGCTGTAGGAAATTCTTGTATACGAATGTATTAATTTACTGCAGAATCCTGCTGAAAAATACAGCATCTTTTTTGTTGATAATTTCGATAAGCTGTATGATTATTATCAATAAAATTAGTACAAACACTATTTTTGAAAGCTGCAGAAAAATTGTTTAAAATTCGTATTCTTCGAGATATTTGTGAGTATTTTTGAAAAGAAATTTAACGTTGTTATTTGTTGTCCATGGAGAAAACCTAGAATTACTGGGAAACATTGTAACTATGTTGCAAAGAAAATGTAGTTTTAAATAATTGGATATACTGTTCTTTTATAATAAATAAAAATGTTACATATAATTTGCACATTTTTTGAGAGAAAATATTATAAAGATGAAGTACAATTATTTGTATTATGTATTTTGTATAAAATTAGTATAGGTAAACAACCATATTTCACTAACAAATAGAATAAAGTTATATTTGATGAGACTTTGTTGCAATTAAAATTGACGCATTAAGATTAAATATTTTATCAAAGTCTGTTAGTTAGGGGTTCGGGCTCATAATCTGGGGGTTCCAATTTTGATTCCCGGCCCGAGATGAGTGACACAAGCTCTACTGGGGAATATATTTTTGATTAAGTATTATCTTCATAATGACATCCCATGCCCTCGTCGCTAATTAGCACCGTATTTGGGTGTAAAAAAATGAATTACGATAAATAATAACTAACAAAAAAATTTTATTCGCTTGTTAATTGTATCGTTATTAGACATTGCCTTTTTATTATTGTTTGGTGCGTTGATTTATTGTATATCAGAATGCTAGTAATATTTATGTTATCGCGTGCGACTCTATGTAAGTATTAATGTGTAGTTGTTTATTAGCAAATCTATTGGTAAGTTCGTCTTTTACACACAGTATCCTAAGTATAAGCAAGCATATATTTGTGTTAAACTACACTTCCTGTGATCAGAAGTGCATGGACAAACCAGAACGATAAATATTTGCCGTTAATTCGTATATTTTTACCTTTTTACCTCTAAATATGTTATGTAAGTTTTCGGTAGCATCGAAATAGGCGTTGTTTCTTACGCGGAATAAGCGTTGTCAAGTGAATATTTTCTAGCTTGCTAAGTATAAGACCACCAACGCACCCGGCAAACATTACATTGATAAATTGACAGGCTTACAGTAGTTTCATTTTAACACATTATTAATTTCTTTTAATGAGTACTTAAACGTGCTTAGAATAAAAAAGAATGGTCGTCATATTCTAATTCATATATACCGATAACCTCTATAAAATATTTAAAAAATGTTCTAATTTTACCCCCCCCCCCCCTCATGACTCCTCGTGCACCTATCATTAGATGTGAGATAAATGATGTGTGGTTGTCGTATTCAGCGTTAACCCTTCCACTCCACAGATACGTTTAATTCTTGTAACTTTTGGGATACCGGACACCGGAGAACGGATGAATTTTGTATATATAATTATATATATAGATGATAAATCAAAAATAAAATGTTAATTTTTTTAACCACCTTTCTCACTCATTTTACACCTTTGTAATAGAGTATGATGAAAAATGTGCAAAAACGTATATTTAACTGTGATAAAAAACAGAACGAATCATCAAATAAAATATATATTACATTAAAATATATTATTTAAGTTATTAAAAATTATTAGACTGACAGTACTGCTTCAGTCTATGTTAGTATTACTGTGACTACTTTATTTTTACATTATTTATGTATGTAGTGACTATTATTTATTATTAATTACTTATAATATTACTTATAGGTATGTTCTTAAAATAATAATTTAATTTGGTACAAAAATATACAAATATTGGTGTACTGGCAAAAGTGCTTACACACTTTTTTAATATTTTATCCCGTAATTAGTGGAGTTATCCCGGAATACCTCACGAATTCCCGAAATATCGAGGAAATCCCGTAATTAGTGAAGTATCCCGAAATATCCAGGAAATCTCGTAATTAGTGAAGTTATCCCGAAATGACTCAGAAACTCGCGAAATATCCACTAAATCCCAAAATTAGTGAAGTTAACCCGGCATACCTCAACAATGACCGAAATATTAAGGAAATCTCGGAATTGGTGAAGTTATCCCGGAATACCTCAAAATTTCCCGAAATATCGAGGAAATCCCGTAAATAGTGAAGTTATCCAGGCATACATCAGGAATTCCCGAAATATCGAGGAAATCCCGTAATTAGTGAAGTTATCCCGACATATCCACAAAATCCCAAAATTAGTAAATTTATTCCCGGCATTACTCAGAAATTAACGAAATATTAAGAAAATCTCGAAATTGGTGGAGTTATCCCGGAATACACTAAAAATTCCCGAAATACCACAGAAAATCCCGAAATACCATAGAAAATCTTGAAATAACCAGAAAATCCCGAAATTAGAGAATTTATCCCGAAATACCACAGAAAATCCCGAAATATCCAGGAAATCCCGAAATTGGTGGATTAACCCGGAATGCCACAGAAAATCCCGAACATCCAGAAAATCCCGAAACATCCAGGAAATCCCGAAAGTGGTGCAGTTATCCCGGAATACGTCAGAAAATCCCGAAACATCCAGAAAATCCCGAAATCGGTCGATTTATCCCGAAATACCACAGGAAATTCCGAATCCTCCAGGAAATCCAGAATTTGGTGGATTTATTCCGGAATACCACAGAATATCCCGAAACATCTAGGAAATCCCGAAAGTGGTGGATTTATCCCGGAATACCACAGAATATCCCGAAACATCCAGGAAATCCCGGAACATCCAGGAAATCCATAATTTGGTGGATTTATTCCGGAATACCACAGAATATCCCGAAACATCTAGGTAATCCCGAAAGTGGTGGAGTTATCCGGAATACGTCAGAACCCTGCTAAAAATAATCGATTGAAATCGATAGACATGGAATTATTTTGCATACAAATCGATTAAAATTAATCAATTTAAATCGATTTATATGCAAAATTTTTCCATGTCTATCGATTTCAATCGATTATTTTTAGCAGGGAATATCCTGAAACATCCAGAAAATCCCTCAATTAGTGAATTTATTCTAAAATGTCACAGAAAATCCCGAAACATCCAGGAAATTCCGAAATTGGTGGATTTATTCCGGAATACCTCAGAAAATCCCGAAACATCCAGGAAATCCCGAAATTGGTGGATTTATCCCGAAATACCACAGAAAATTCCGAAACATCTAGGAAATCCCGAAATTGGTGGTGTTATCCCGGAATACCACAGAAAATTCCGAAAAATCCAGGAAGTCCCGAAATTGTTGGAGTTATCCCAGAACACGTCAGAAAATCTCTAAACATCCAGGAAATCCCGAAATTGGAGGAGTTATCCCGAAATACCACAAAAAACCCGAGACTTGCAGGAAATCCCGAAAATGGTGGAGTTATTCCAGAATACTAAAGAAAATCTCGAAACATCCAGGAAAACCCTAAATTAGTGAAGATTTCCCGGCATATCTAAAAAATTACCGAATTATTTAGAAAATCCCGAAATTAGTGGAGTTATCTCGGAATACCTTAAAAATTCCCGAAATATCCAGGAAATCCCGTATTTAGTTGAGTTATCCCGGAATACCTCAAAAATTCCCGAAATATCCAGGAAATCCCGTATTTAGTGGAGTTATCCCGAAATAATTCAGAAATTGCCGAAATATCAGTTTTAACCCTTCCACTCAACACATACTCTTCATTCTTACAACAGGAGACCAGACACCGTCGCGGGACACCGGACACCACCGCCGGACACCGGAGAACGGATGAATTTTAATATAATATAGATTTTGGTTATAACAAATTATTTTATATTGTATTTCTTATAATAAATATTAAATTAAAATCCTTATAAATTAATGAAATAAGTTTACAACATGTAATATATTAAATGTATATTCGATCCTTGATTTAAAAATAATGAATGTCACTCAGAATGTCACTCTCCTTTGCATAAAACAATAATATTTTACTTACAAATTTCTATTGCAAAATATAACCATAATCTACAAGATCCTATATAAATAATTCGTATTTTATTGAATTTAAAATGTATAATGGTTAACAAAAAATTTAATAGCAAAAAAATACTCACTCACTTACACTCGCTATTTTTTTATTTTTTTATTTTTTGCTATTATTTGATTAGTGGTGTATTAAATAATATGAACCGTATTTCTGTCTATTAAAACGTAGTTCAGTATATAGATGAAAAACAAATAGTAATATTGTTAGAGTACCAATTTAATATAATAAAATATATATTGTAGGATTCTGTACGAAGTATTACATTAAATAAATAAATATACAGTAAATGTATGGGGCTCAATATGTTGACTCCCAGAAATATTAAGTCCCAAAAATTTTAACGGCAAAATCTAAGACTAAAATTTTTAAAATTTTTAGGACCCAAAACATTGAGTCCCAAAAGTATTACGTCCCATAAGTTTTAACGGCAAAATCTAAGACTAAAATTTTTTAAATTTTTTAAATTTTTAAGACCCAAAACATTGAGTCCCAAAAATATTACGTCCCAAAAGTTGTAACGGCAAAATCTAAGACTAAAATTTTTAAGGCCCAAAATATTGAGTCCCAAAAATATTAAGTCCCAAAAGTTTCAACAGAACAATCAAAGACTAAAATTTTTAAGACCCAAAATATTGAGTCCCAAAAATATTAAGTCCCAAAAGTTTTAACGGCAAAATCTAAGACTAAAATTTTTAAGCCCCAAAATGTTGAGTCCCATAAGTTTTTACGGCAAAATCTAAGACTAAAATTTTTTACATTTTTTAAATTTTTAAGACCCAAAACATCGAGTCCCAAAAATATTAAGTCCCAATAGTTTTAACGGCAAAATCTAAGACTAAAATTTTTAAGGCCCAAAATGTTGAGTCCCAAAAATATTAAGTCCCAAAAGTTTCAACAGAAAATTCAAAGACTAAAATTTTTAAGCCCCAAAATATTAAGTCCCAAAAGTTTTAACGGCAAAATCTAAGACTAAAATTTTTAAGCCCCTAAATGTTGAGTCCCATAAGTTTTAACGGCAAAATCTAAGACTAAAATTTTTTAAATTTTTTAAATTTTTAAGACCCAAAATATTGAGTCCGAAAAATATTAAGTCCCAAAAGTTTTAACGGCAAAATCTAAGACTAAAATTTTTAAGCCCCAAAATGTTGAGTTCCGAAAGTTTTAACGGCAAAATCTAAGACTAAAATTTTTAAGGTCCAAAATTTTGAGTCCCAAAAATATTAAGTCCCAAAAATTATAAGGCTAATATATATAATACTAACGGTCCCAAAACGTCGTAAAAGTAATCCTTGGGGATCAAGGGAACACTTGCCCGGACAGACGGACGGACGGACGGACGCCCGGACGTAGATTTGTACTTTAATATAATGTTAGATAATTATTTCAAATTAGGTACAATTTACATTGAATTCGTAATCCGCAATTAATTTGCAAACGAATGGTATTGGTTTCATATTAATATGAAGCTTTTTTAACGGCAAAAATGCCCTACCCCCACTTTTCCGCTGCTTCAATAGTTTTTAATTTTTTGCAAAAAAACTAAGGCACCCGCAATTTTTTACTTTCCATTTGCAAATCCTGCAAACGATTCCACAATTAACTGTATTTTCTTTTAGCGAAATTTATAAGTTTATCGCTGACTTCGTTGAGCTTAAGGTATGCCCCCTGCTAGGTGCTAGATGGGGGTATTCGGGATTTATTTTGGGTAATATTGCAATACTTTGTCATTTTTTTTCTTAAAAACGGTGGGGGTACAATTAAAATTTCTTGTTTTTTTAGAAAGTACAATTAAAAATACATCGGATAGCATTTTTTTTTTATAAAATTCCGTAGGTCGGCGGGCTGGGGTAAGGGCGGTGGTAAACTGCGAGTAGCCAATCATAGCGCAAGGAAGCAAATAAGACAATGTTGGATCGGTCTTATAGATGGGTTTGCGGTGCCTGGGATCGTGCCACAAATCAACGCTAGCGTCGCCTAGCTGTTGGGGACCCGAAGTACTACATAACAAGGCAAGGCGACACATTTCCTTGGGGACCTGGCATTCTATAACAGGTCTATCTTCGTTGACACAAGTCTCTTACTTCGTGGTATAATCTTTACTTAATTACACAATTTGTTCATAATAAACTTTGCTAAGAGAAAACGAGTTTTGAATTATAATTGTAAAACTGAATGTATTATCTATACTTACAAATTAATTGTAATCAAGTCGTTTTAAAATGAATTTAAATAAAGACAATTGTAAAACAGATAATATAAAATTTATATAAATTTTTTTGTGCAACAATGAATAAATCTCGGATTAATTATGATAGGAAAATTGGTCACCTACCTGATTGGCTGTGTCCAAATTCAACTGTTGTTGCTCCTTTGTATAAAAAGATATGGGAAGCTGTTAAAGAAAATCAAACTATATCTAATACCACGTGCAGTGAATTACTTGTAAATACCAATAAAATTTTTCCATTATTGCTTACAAGTCAATTACCAACTGAAGTGTTGGGGTATATTTGGAGTTTAGCTAATCAAAAATATGCTGGTCAATTAACTGAACAAGAATTATATATAGTTCTTGCTTTGGTCGCTCTTGCTCAATCATCTTATTTATTCAATAAATTAGAAATTTTAAATACCATCAGTTTTCCACCATTACCAAATTTAGATTTAACATCGATTGAATTGAATTGTTTAAAAGATGAAACTAATGGTCTTGTTGATTCACCTATTATAAATAGAAAGTATAATCGTATAGTTAAACTGAATAACAGATTAGTTGATTCAGTCACTGGAAATGTTCATATATCACCTACTTGTAATCAAAATTTATCATCCGAAGCAATGGAACAAAGAACATCTTTGAATGTACTTTATGGAAAGGAATTATCAATGAATAATCAGTCAAATACATCTACTTCATCGTTTTATTCAACTGCAAATTCTAATGATGATTTCTCAGAGTTTCAATGTGCATCAATAATCAATATGCCTAGTAACACAAATGTAATAGATTCAAAGCAAGGTTCTGCAATTGGCAGTAGACTTGCGAATCATAATCTTGGAGTAAAACGAATGAATGATAAATTAAAAAAATTAAGTATAAATAAAAATCATAGTAATTATATTTATGATACATTATCTAATAGCCATCTACTTAGCAATTATCAAATACAATCTAATGATTGTCTATCTGAAATATTTCCAAAATGTGTAATAAATGGACAAGCTAAAACAGTTATTTTAAAAGATACTGCCATCAGAAATAATGATCATATTGAAAAAGATAAATTTATTGCAAATGATTTAAATTTGATTAAAATACAAGAATCAAAACTATCAAATGTAAATGACTTAGATAATATTGTAACTTTCAAAAAATCACTCGTTGATAAATCACAAAAAGATTTAATGAATGTACATCCAAATGAAGATAAATATAGTGCATTAAGATCACTAATTAATGATCAGTCAATTGCAACCAATGTAAAAATAAATTTGGAATCTTCAAATGTTCATAAATTAACAGAAGATTTTGGTGACTTTGTTTCTGCAGAACAGTTTGATGATACTACAAATAAAAAATGTAATCCTTCATTATTTCAAGATACTTCAAATAATTTAAATTCCCTCAGCTTTGAACAAATGTTAGACAAACAAAATAATGATAAATTGTACGCAGCATTTGATATAGGTATGTTAATTCAATTATATAATAGAGAATAAAGGCAAATTTCAAAGTATTAATACAAACCATAACACTAAGTGTAAATGTAACATTTAGTATAGAAAGGAATAATCTAATTTAGTTTAACAAAACGGGTCTAATATATAATTATATTAATATTATTTCTTTTATCCAGGCGGAAATTTATTTTTCCAGAAAGAGCTAAGAAAAGCTAATAAATTTTATAATCAATTTATAATATGCAGATTTTGGACTCTATTAATAGTTAGTAAGAATGTACAACTTGTATTAGCTCTTCTTAGCTTTTGCTAGATTTTATTAGCTTTTAGGTTTTTTTCAAAAGCAAAAGAAATGTGCAAGCTTAAAAAAGCTAATAACTACTAATAAATTTTTTAAATTATTATATACAGTAAATAAGTATTTAGAATTTTTATGAATGTTTACGAATAGCAATCTTTTATTAATAGCTTTGTTTTTTTGCATAGATCACTTAGAAACAGCTAAAAACAGTTAAATACAGGAAAATGCAACAGTTACTATTAGTGTCATTTTGTCGTTTTTTACGATATTTTCGAAATACAAAAATCTAATAAAACCAAATAAAGCTTAGAAATATTTACGAAATTTTTAAAATAACTAATAAAATCTTATAAACATTACCAAATTTTTTAAACTATTACTAGAGTCTAAAATCTGCACTTAATAAAGTGTTATGAAAATCTAATAAAAGCTAATAACTTTTATTAAGTATTTATAAACATTATACCCATATGATTATTTCTGCTAGGGTAGGTATAATTAAGTAAATTGTGCACAAAATCAAAAATTTATAACAAATATACTTTAATCTGATATACATACAAGAATAATTACCAATAAGAGAGAAAATTTGGCTACACTTGTAATATTTAATTTTTTGAAAATAATAACAAATTATTTTAATATTTATTAAAAAAACTCAATGATTTAAAGAAAGAAAATAGACTTTTAACATACCAGTAAATAGAGAGCTTTCAGAAAAGTTAATAATGTAGACATTACAAAAAAATGTGTTTGCCATTTATAAATTAGAAGAGAAATACAATTAAAATTTTAACTGATTAGTTTTAGTTGTTTTACAATTAGTTTTTATTTAAATTACTGTAGCAAAATATGTAAAATTGATCATTTTGTTTTTATTGTAATAATAATTATTTTAAATAAAAATAAAGCAATATCCTCACTGGCTATTATAACAATTAAGCAACATTTCTGTCAAGAGAGAATAAATAATATTGTTTCATTTTTGTGAAAACTTTAACTTACTAAATGAAAAAGTTACATTTTAGTAAGTCGAGCTGGCATGGTATTTTGAAAAGAATAAAAAAAACCTACAGGAATTTTTAACTAATTTTTTGCTAATTTATTATCAATTTCAATAATTTATAGCTATTACCCATTTAACACTGTGTTATGCCAGCTTATCAATTTAGCTAGCGTAACTTTTTTATAGCTGTAGTTTGAAATGAGTTATAAAATTAAATTACAGCTGAAAATTTTTAGCCCAATGAGTGCTTGAAGATAGAATATCGCCGATTTTGCCCCCATTATAAATTAATCTTATATTATATAAATAATTATTTACCAAAAACTGACCAAAAATTAAATTTTTTTATAATTTGATTAGGTACATTTATAAACTGAGAAAAAATTTCTAGTAAATATTACAATACTGTCTAGTAATATGAAATTACAGACTATCAAAATTAAAAAAATTTCTATACTGTATATTCCCAGGTGGAAATTGAAACAATTAGAAGAAAATAATAAAAATTAATAACTGTTTAAAAAAATTAATAAAAATTATTAATATCTAGATTTGAGACAAGTAAAAATAGTTATTAATTTTTTTCAATTTTCATAAAAATTGTTGTTAATAGTTAATAATTTTTTCTAATTTATAACAGCATTGTAAAAAAATGTATGAGTATATGTGTGTAAAATTAAATTAAATTAATAATATGTTATTGTAAATTAGGGTAAAAAAGTGACGATTTCACAAAAAGGAAACAAGTAATAAAAAATTATAAAAAAAAAAAATCTTTAATTTATTATAAAAATACAATAATGATTCGGAAAAATTAATAATTGTTATTAATTAATTAATTTTTGTTGTCAGACTGAAATACTCATGATTCAAGAAAAAAGTACTAAAAATTTATAAAAAGTAATAAAAATTAATAATAGTTTCTAAATGTTATCAATTGTCTCAAATCTAGACATTATATATTATTATTAAAAGTTAATAATTTTTTATATTTTTTTTCTTATTTCCGCCTGGGTTGAAATTACTGTAAAATTAAAATACAGTACATTATTTTTTTTTAATTTTGGTAGTCTGTAATTTCATTACTAGGTAGTATTGTAATTTTTTCTACAATTTTTTTGTCACCACAGTGACCACAAAAAAAAACTAAGAATTATGCTCAAAGAAACTTGAAAATTTTAGTGACTATAATGATATTATCCATGTTATAATAATATGGAATTCTTCATTGACATTATAACCCAAAAGTGGGGTTTACATATCTCTCTCTTTCACAAGAAAACTATAGCGAGTTATAAGGAATTCTGCCAGTTTAGTTAGCGGAACTCTACTGAAAATGTACATGTGATTAATTGCATGCACGTGTTTAACAACATGCTAAATCACATGATTAATCATTGTGACAAGGTATGTTATACCTGTCAAATAATAATAAGCGAGCGAGTCCCAATATAAGTTAGCCTACCTACCCTCACATCTTTAAGCCTACCTAACCTAACCATAAGCCCCCAAATTCCCAATACATCTCCTGGTTCCTTCCACCTAGTACAATAAAGCAGCACATCAGGAGAGGCTAAACGGCTTCCAGGAGGCATCGCACCAGGACCATGAAGCAGCCTACGGTGGCTCAAGGTGCCAGGCTGAGCAGCTCAAGCAGCCAGAAGACTCCAGGAAGCTGTAACATATTAAGCAATCAATAATAATCCCAATTAGGAGGAGACAAGGAAGCATGTAGTTGCATACAGTAACTGACAGCTACATGCTAAGAGAGGATTAGAAGTGAGGTTATGGTAATCATAACATTACCATAACTCTCAATTAATAATTAGTATTAAATACGCAGCACTCCCTCGAGAGCTAGATATTTACCCAGGAAGCAGCCAGAAATCCCCGCAGCAACGCAGCCTCCAAGAAGAGCAACAGCAAGGACCGACGCGCACCAGCTGAGCGGCCACCGTGAGAGCGAGTGAGAGAGAAGACTCGAGTATCGGCCGTCCCGCCTGCACCTGTGATGGAGTGGACCTATTAGCCGATAAGATAACACCAAAGAACGATCGTAAAGGCTTACCTGGTCAACAGCATCACCAGGAACACCGTCCTCTCCGTGGGAAGCAGCAGCCCAGGCAATATCGTCCGCTTTGGTAAACATGGCCGCGAGCACTCACTATACACGAGACGCGCGAGACGACCGCGGCCGACGGGCGACTCGACGCGAGAAGCTGCGCGCGCACATCGGGTCCGAGCAACGAAGCAGCGAACGAGCCCGAGCTCGAGAGAGCTCATCGGGACGCCATCGAGGCAACACCGGCCGACCGATACATAGATAGATTAGTAATCGAAACCGATCACCGATCTCTAATAGTGTGTGTGTGTGTGAGAAAGCAGTAGACTGCAGCAGCAACCTCAGGAGACGATCTCTTCGATACGAAGGTGGGTGTACGCCTTGCAGCGGGTACTTCGTAACCTCCTCAACTCGTAAGTGTGCTTCCCCTTTACTCCCCTCCCCTCCCCTCGCGCAGCAAGCAGCAGCAGCTCGTACGCAGCCGAGCTTGACGGTATAAATTCGCCGAGATCGTACGCGGCTGGCGCCCAAACCTGTTTTATGTTCTAACTATAATAAATATTATTTCATTATTATTCGTTAAATAATTATTCGTTTCGCCTTTGACGCCACGCCCTAATCCAAAATATGGTTACGTCGACCCGAAGCAGCAAAAATCACGCAGCCTAGCAGCAGTAAGCAGCTCGAGCAATCCCAAAACCTCAAAACCTTCTCAGACCCCCAGAGACCACACATCCATCCCCAAATACAACCAAGAGCAGCGATATAACAAACCCAGCAGCCCCCAACCAAGAAGAGCAGCGCCGAACTTCCCTAAGTATGAAGAAGCAGCAAAACGCGATTTGCCAAGGCCAAGCAACAGCAGCAGCACACAACAAAAGCAGCCATGGAATAAGGTAGTCGCCAATACCAGCCAAAAGCAATGGCAAAAAGCAGCAACGACTTCACAAAGGCCCGACTACGTACGCAGCCGAGCTTGACAGTATAAATTCGCCGCGATCGTACGCGGCTGGCGCCCAAACCTGTTTTATGTTCTAATTATAATAAATATTATTTCATTATTATTCGTTAAATAATTATTCGTTTCGCCTTTGACGCCACGCCCTAATCCAAAATATGGTTACGTCGACCCGAAGCAGCAAAAATCACGCAGCCTAGCAGCAGTAAGCAGCTCGAGCAATCCCAAAACCTCAAAACCTTCTCAGACCCCCAGAGACCACACATCCATCCCCAAATACAACCAAGAGCAGCGATATAACAAACCCAGCAGCCCCCAACCAAGAAGAGCAGCGCCGAACTTCCCTAAGTATGAAGAAGCAGCAAAACGCGATTTGCCAAGGCCAAGCAACAGCAGCAGCACACAACAAAAGCAGCCATGGAATAAGGTAGTCGCCAATACCAGCCAAAAGCAATGGCAAAAAGCAGCAACGACTTCACAAAGGCCCGACTACGTACGCAGCCGAGCTTGACAGTATAAATTCGCCGCGATCGTACGCGGCTGGCGCCCAAACCTGTTTTATGTTCTAATTATAATAAATATTATTTCATTATTATTCGTTAAATAATTATTCGTTTCGCCTTTGACGCCACGCCCTAATTCCCAGCGTGACCGTTACATCATATAGTATAATATGTGATTTAGCCCGTGATTTTTCACATGCTAAATAACATGATTATTGCGTTTAAATATGTGCTTCTAGTATAAAACAATTTAATATAATTAAATTTACATATATACAGATTTTTACAGAAACGATACACATTTTTCTCTTCTACTTTTTTGAACACCCAGCCACATACTAACCATGGTAATGCTGATTAGCTTTTATGATCAATTATCTTTTATCTATCCTTAATATTCTATCCTTAATACTACATTCATAAACACTTTCCAATGTTTTAAAAATCATGTAAATCTAAAAAGACGGACATTATCCAATTTTACATTAAATTAAATAGATTACTGTATAATAGAGACTAATTCTATGAATTGTTATATTTATTATTATTATTATTATTTTCCGTGGGACCCCACCTCTGACGTGTTTCTAGAACTAAGCGGTTTATGGCCTCCCCCAAAATCCATGAGCCCAGCGCCGGCCAGCGACAGCTCCATTTTTACTCCGCATAGAGTTATGAATTATTTCAAAATTTTAATGATAATGATGATTATAAAATTAAGCCATTCAAAAATAAGAAGTGAGTGCGACCTTACAGCAACAGCAAGAACAAGCAGCAAAAAGGTATAAAGCAAAACAAAAGTATTTATGTATGTATTTTCTAACTTAAACTGTAACAGCAAACGGTCCGTGATAACCGACATAAGACCAATCTTGCAAGATTACCAGTAGAAGATGCGTAACATGCGCGAACGAGGCAGAGAGCCCGAGAGCATGATTTACTGATAACATCGTTCCGTCTGTGGTGCCGCACGGAAAAGATTATCAACTCAACTGCGGCTTCTTACGTTAGATTGACACGGTTACGTTGTTTACGGGAAGAGTCGGAAAGGGAACGAAAGATAGATAGATAGATATATATTTATTTGTACATTACAAAAATAGTTTTAGTAATACATTTTACAATATATGTATACATAAATAAAATCATGTCATTGCACCTATGATATCACAGTCAAAAACGCTTATAATTATAGTAATATCACAGTCTATTATAAATAAATACAGTGGGTATCACAGTAAGTCGATATAATATATATATACATAATACAAATAAATCATCGGTCAATACATCTATCAGTCAGCGGTTTAAAATTTCATTTACACGCAAATAACATGTAGAACCGGACGATACAATTTTCAATTACACTTAAATCACAGATTCGCTTACCAATCATCCCAAATAAATACATTCAAACTCAAAAACGATGTAAAAGGGACAGAACAAGCGAAGGCTTACAATAAGTATAGGAACAATACAACAAAAATAATTAATAAAATGAATAAAATAAAATAACGCAGGTAAAATGAAATAAATAAATAAATAAATAAATAAATTAATAAATTAAGACGCACAAACTAATCAAGTGCCAGAGAGAGAAAAGAGAGAGAGAGAAAAAAGAGAGAGAGAAAGATATATATATATATATATATGGGGTATTCCACGTGAAGTGATCCGATCAAAATTTTAAAATGCGCCAAATTTTGGGTACACATTGCAAATGTTTTTCAGAATACAGAAAAAAATGTTTAGGTACTGGAATTTATTAGTTCAAAAGTTATTCTAACCTCAAAAAGTGAACTTTTTCCAGTTTTTTTCAACACCAGCTGGGTTCATCGCTATTTAACTCAAAATCTATCAACTTTTACTATACAACATTATATGTAACATTCGTTGCTAATTATGTGTAGAATTTATCCTTCTGGGTTAGAATTTCTAATCTCAAGGTCAATGTTACATAAACTACATGTCAATATTCAACTTAAAAAAAGTGTAAGTTCGCCACAATTGATTTTTTTATCCAAAAGTCTAAAAGAAAGCTTGGAGCAATACCTTTCAAATGATTTGTAGCATTTTTATGGCCTTCAATTCTGTAAAAAGTTATGATAATTTAAAGAAACACGAAATTTTTTTAAAAATTTAAATGGGAAATACCATGTTAATTTTTGTGAATTTTTTGTCTTTCTTTAAATTGTCATAACTTTTTGCAGAATTAAAGGCCATAAAAATGCTACAGACCATTTGAAAGGTATTGCTCCAAGCTTTCTTTTGGATTTTTGGATAAAAAAATCAATTGTGGCGAAGTTAGATTTTTTTCAAGTTGAATATTGACATGTAGTTTATCTAACATTTACCTTGAGATTAGAAATTCTAACCCAGAAGGATAAATTCTACACATAATTAGCAACGAATGTTACATATAATGTTGTATAGTAAAAGTTGATAGATTTTGAGTTAAATAGCGATGAACCCAGCTGGTGTTGAAAAAAACTGGAAAAAGTTCACTTTTTGAGGTTAGAATAACTTTTGAACTAATAAATTCCAGTACCTAAAAATTTTTTTCTGTATTCTGAAAAACATTTGCAATGTGTACCCAAAATTTGGCGCATTTTAAAATTTTGATCGGACCACTTCACGTGGAATACCTCATATATATATATGGGTGGTTCTCTGTGACATCGAAGATGAAAAAAATGATTATTGCTATAAGGTAGATGTCCTAGTTCTCGATAGCGTAAGGAGAAAGTCAACTTTGTTATCTATTATAATATACTTAGAATTCACATAAGCAATTCAAATCGATATTTCCGCTTATTTCAGTTTATGATTTTTAAAATAAAACAAGGGATAGTAAAATTTGTTAATTTTTTAATTCGCAGTTAAAGTTTACAAAAAAATTGTGCAGGGAGCAGTTGTCGATAATTATTTATCGACCTGGAGTAGTTGTCGATATGCCATTGTCCCAATTGTCAATATAGATTTTATTTTTGGTTTAAGGGTATGTAAGAACTCAAAGACATTTATTCCTTAATACTAAACCTATTTTATTTTTCAAATCCTATTAATAACGTTTCAAAACACATTTGTTTACACTATAAAAACTGAATGATTTTGTTTTAAAAAAAGAACAAATTTCATACTAACATACTCCGAAGTCTGGAAAAATGCATTTTGAGTTAGTATGCAGAGTTGTACTTTTCACCGATGAACCAATTTTTAAATAGCTTCAGTATGAAATACATGTTTTAGTTTCAAAAAGAGTTATTAGTCTAAGATTGATTGATTGGTCAAAAGCATACTAACTCAAATAGCATTTTTCCAGTCTTCGAAGGATGTATAGTATGAAATTTGGTTATGGTAGGTTATGTTACATTGACCTTTTAAATATCTACGTTAGCCAAAAAGTATCTTTTAATTTACAAAATAAAGGTTAAAAACGATTAAATATGTACATTATTATAGTTATAAGTGTAAAATATATTAAATTTAGATCAATATTACAAGTATTTGAAAATTATCGAGAAATGGGCAACCTACCGAATTTACTACGGGATTATCGATACCGTGATTAAATTTATTTAAAATAAAAAAATACACTTTTACCCATTGTTTATTGTTCCTAGTAACATTATTAATAGTCTGAAATCGTGTAAATTACCTCAGACATTAAAATTGCAATAAAATAAAATCTTTTTGTTTTCGCTTACTCTTAGCTTTGCGCGTAAGGACAGTGTTGCCAGATAGAAGTATTTTTTCTTTGTTGCACTCACACAATATGACCTGATTTACATTAGATAATAGAGGACAGAAAAACCCTAAATGGTAACCCTGCGTAAGGAAGAGGCCGAAATCATCGTTTTCAACAAGACTGACTAAACAATATTTTTTTTAATCAGTTGCAGCATAGTGCGAAGATTTGAATTATAAATATTAATTCTATGGTAGTTTCTGTTACTTAAAAAATTTTTATTACTGCTTTATATGCACATATAATTATTATAAAAGTATGTATTCATAAATATTATCGACAACTGGATCACTATCGAGAACTGGGACATTTACCTTAACTGTGGCAATATGTTTTCGAGGTGTCCAGTAGTTCTCTTTTTTCAGATTTTTTCGGGACCATTATTTTAAGTTACAGAGAGTAAAAGTTGATATTTTAGCACTTATTTGCATTTCATGCCCATTTTCATGAATTTGTAGCTCCCAGGGGATGCATTTTTTACTATAAACATAAATATGACTTTTTTGTAAAATTTTTTTAATTTTTCATTAAAAATACTTTTAAAGTCATAAATGTCTGCCGTCACACTCTTATAAGCCATTTAAGCCTTAAATAATGAAAATCAGCAATTCTGCTTTGGATTCTGAAAACCAAATACTGTCTAAAAAATGTCTTTTTATAGTCAGAAACTGCCTATAAATTTCCAGAGTGGGTCTAAGACTACTTTTGATCAAAATGTATATTTGTTGCCTTATAACGATGAATCCGTTAGAATGATTATTGCAAAAAAATTAATGCAGTTACCTTGGAGTAATAGAAAAGTATCTCCACTTTATTCAGTATGAATCTAGTCTCCTGAAGCTGTTAAAAATGGCTGTATTTTTAGTTTTACAACCCTTACAACAATGATGATACTAATCTGAAGGATTACTATAAATGTATCAACATTATTATTTTAACCTTTTAAGGACGGGGATTATAACGTTGAAATTCGACTTTTTTTACACAATATTTGTACGTAAAATGAAAACATATGTTATGTGGAGTGCCTGACAAAATTGATGGTCGATATATCTCGCCTGGAACGTAAAGTCCAATGCTACAAATTTAATTTGGCTAGTTAGGAGTGCTTTTAGACGCATTTAGATGCGCTGAATACGAAAAAAATATCAAAAAATGTTCTGAAGATATCCTTGAACTTGAAAATTGTATTTCAAGGTCAACTTCATTACCTGTAGTATTTTAGTCCAAACAGGATGTCCAAAAATGATATGCATTACATGCATTTTTATCACTGATGTATTATGAAAAAATATATTAGTTTTCACTTTTAGCATGACCCAGAATCAATAGCGTGGTTGTGGCGAAAACTTGATCCCTTTGGGGTGCTGGATTTTCGTGAGTTTCCTTGCCTCTCGCGTTAGGGTGCTGTATTTCTGTGAGTCCCCTTGCCTCTCACCTCTAAATATTTGACTTTATGATAATGTCTCTATTGTGTGATATTCTTCAAAACATTTAGCTACGCATAAAGGAATATAACAATCAGAGCACATGTATTTTGGTCGACTAGTAATTTTATGTAAAGCACATAAGTGATACCTTCGACTTGTAGCAAACCTTGGAAAATGACGACCAGCTAATCGAGTAGGAGGGCTAACAAGATGAGGAATACTATTATTAATATTATCCAATTGCAATAATGATCTAACAACCAATATTCAGAATGAAGGAAAAGGCATTGGTCCTTCATTTTTCATTTTATATAAAGAATGAGCATTAGACAAACTTAGATCAAAAAAACGAAAAAATAACTTGCGATACCATTGTTTTTCTAACTGTTTCGGTTATAGACAATTGTCTATCTACATTGTCAACACCACCCATATTTTGGTTGTATTCATGGTTGCATCGTGGTTTTATAATAACCTCATTGGTTTGCTAGTGTTTTTTGCTAGTGATACAAAACTCAGGTACGTGCACAGTTGTAAGCATGCAAACACTACGTTTATCTCGCCACCTGATCGGCATTCCTTTTCTATTTGTTCTTACCGTGCCACACATTCCTGTTTCGCGATCATGCAAAAATTCTGCCAATATGGAAGATGTATACCAGTTATCTATGTATATAACATGACCCTTGTAAAAATAAGGTTGTAAGAAATGAGCGACAATATCCCCAGTAACACCCAAATCAAACTTCTGATAATCAGTATCAGCGCCAGTGTAGACAATAAAACCCAAAATGAATCCAGTCTCACAGTTTAGTAATTCAAAAAGTTTGATGCCAAACTGGTTTCTTTTCAAAGGAATACACTGCTTGAATCGAAGCCTGCCTTTCCATAATACTAGGCTTTCATGTATGCACAAATTTTTGCCTGGAATAAGAGCTGCTGAGAATTTACTTTGTAGATAGTCTATCTTTGGTTTTCGCGTTGAAATTTTGATTTTATCACTTGGTATTTTTTAATATCCGTTGAAGAGAATTTATCGATCTTCCCAAGTCAGAGGTGAAGGTAAAAAAGAAATTTTAATACATTTTTCTTTTTTCGTAACGTTTCGGTAGATTATGCTACCGAAGAGTAGTTAGTTAGTCTTAAGTAGTGTTAGTAGTGTTAGTCTGAAGAGGGTAGCATTGTCTACCGAAACGTTACGAAAAAAGAAAAATGTATTAACATTTCTTTTTTACCATCACCTCTGACTTGGGAAGATCGATAAATTCTATTCACCTGATATCATTGGTTTTATTTTCACTAAAGGATGGTGAGCGATTTCCGAGGTATCTTCATTATCATGAAAATGTAAATGGCGTAAGATTGCAAGAAACCTATCACGAGACATTATTTGATCGAAAATTGGAGTGTAAAGCAGAGAATCTTTAGACCAATAGTCTTTCAAATCACCTTTTCGAATATGGCCCATTAGAATTGAAAGGCCAAGAAAACATTCAAATTAATCTTTTGTAAAAGGAGACCAAGTTTTCAGATGGGATAGCCGATCTTCATGATTCTGACTTTCATAGCGATTCGTCTCATCTAAAATTCTTTCGATCCGTGGGGAATCAAAAAAGTATTTAAAGTAATTGATTGCTTTATTCTCCGATATAGAGATGTTAGGTTTAATTTCAGAAGTACCTTAAAAATCTTTAATTGATGGATAAAAATACGCGTTTTCAAAAATTTGAGTCTCATCATAATCATTTTCTACCAAATCAAAGTCATGAATTTCCTCATTCTCCAAATCTTGTATTTCAGGTTCAGACTCGCCACTACTCCAAGATTCAATATCAGCAATTTTATCACAAATAATAGCTTGTATTTTTTTCACAACTTAGTAACTAAAGAGAATGATGAAATAATAAGAATATTATCAATAAACTATGTGTTGATCTGCCAAGAAACTAATAGTAATAAATAGTTCAAATAAATCATCAAACGCAACACTATTTGTTTCGTATTCAAAGCATTAAAATACGTTAGTATACCAATTGTCAAGTCGTAATACCGAATAAAAAATTTGACCTTGAATTCACTATTTCAAGATCAAGTATACTTTTTAGAATGATAACACTATGTTTCCTGTATTCAACATATAATATTACCCCCGAAACAATTCCAAAATAATATGATATCAAAGTGGTCGATATATCGACTAGTCTCGTCATTGAAATGATAATAGCGAAAGATACGTATTAATACAAAAAAATATATCAATAAATCAGATCTGAGATTCTAAAGGTTAATATTATTAATAGACAGTAAGAAGCTTGTGAAATTAAAATAATATATTGCTGAATAGTATCAATAATAATAATAATAATATTGATATTTTTATAGTAATCCTATAGATTAGTATCGTACTTCTCATAGAGGTTTCTAATCTCATTGTATAATAATAGATGTTTTAGCAGCTGACAGGAGATTACATTGATGCTGAAAAAAGTGGAGATGCTTTTCTACCACTCCAAGATAACTGCATAAATTTTTTTGCAACAAATATACATTTTTATTAAAAGTGGTCTTAGACCCATTCTGGAAATTTATAGACAGTTTCTGACTGTATAAAGACATATTTTAGACAGTGTTTGGTTTTCAGAGTCCGGAGCAGAATTTCTGATTTTCACTATTTAAGGTTTAAATGGCTTACAAGAGTATGACTGTATTAGCATTTTTAATTAAAAATTCAAAAAATTTTACAAAAAAGTCATATTTATGTTTATAGTAAAGAATGCATCCCCTGGGAGCTACGATTTCAAGAAAATGGGCATATAATGCAGAAAAGTACTAATTTGTCAACTCTGACTCTCTGTAATTTAAAATCACGGTCTCGATAAAATCTGAAAAATTTCAGGAGAACTATTTGACACCTACAAAACATATTCCTACGCGGAAAAAAAATGTAACCTCTGTAGTGCGAAACGCTTCATACTACTACAGTTAGTGTTTCGTATCCCGCTACAGACTACATACAAACTTTTAAAGTATTTATTACCATAAAGTATCATAGTAAGAGTTTCTACAAATATGCTTATAGATGCTGAAATCTTGCGGTAGCGCCGCTATAGGCCGGTGGTACGCACTCGCACTACCTACAGTTGTAAAGCTCGTCTCCCGCTGAGGTATAGGTCGCTTACAACGGACTAACTATTTGAATTGCATAATTCGTATACCTATGGAGTATATGTCCTTTACAATTGAAGGGTACCCGTAATGTTTACTTTGGACGTGCGGCGTTCATCCAACCGCGGTATAGTTTTTATACACTGACGGTAAACAACGTAATATACTTTTAACATCCCAAATTCATGCGCACACGGTTTATTTGTTTCGGTTAAATTCTACGTCTGAGCTCCCTACGTCAGAGATACATACGTCACACGGTGTGAGGTATAGCCATCAGGTTAAGCATCCGATCATTCCTGGATCGGTTGCTTATTTCTCGTCTATTAATAAGTGTTAACGATTTGTTTTCGCGCTGACCTCGGTGGTAGTCATCGGTACGACTCCCCTTGAATTGTTAATTGTTAATTTATTATTACGTAATTGTTTATTTAATAAATTGACTCGGCGAGACGATCATTCTCGCCGATTAAAATAATATCTCGATTGTTGATAACGTTATACCGGTCATAGTCCTCTCCCACGAATACCGCCCTCTCCGGCGTATATCCTAGTTGGCAATTTTGGGCATAGGGCCCCAACACACAATATTAAAGTCAAACGAGGTGTTTGACGTTGTTAACGGCATTGCACGGGAATCAAAGTGATTCCCGGCCGCATCGTGGGTCTGTACGCTTAAAGTTGGTAGTTGGGACAGATTGGGTCTAACCGGGGGCCTTACATTCCCCAGTACCCATCCCGTTACAACTGGCGCCCAATACGTGTGGATTTGGGATATAGGACATCGGAAAAATCAACAAGCACGATATAGTTGTTCAATTGTTAATAATATTGTTAATTAACAATTGGATAACTCGCGAACAATAACGAGGTCAGCAGTCGCGTTTCAAAATTGTGAAGTATATTTCGGTACTCTTTCATTCCCCCTCGAGACGGGATTTGTTTATTAACAAATAGAATTGTTATAAACAAATAAAAATTTTTTTATAACAAATAAAATTTTTTCTTATTTTTCTCGTCTTGACTACTTAGTAGTAGACAAAGGAAATTAGTTCCTGGTTGAACATAGGTGGCGCCAATAGAAACAGGTCGCACTAATAGGAAATTTGGTGGGTTTTTGAACGGAATCGATAGACGGACCAGCGTTACTTGGAAATTGGATAGTTTGAACCAAACCAAGTAACTAGCGCCACCTAGAGGAACGAAAGAACGCGACACTACGCGACATAACCTGGAAACACATTTAGAATCCCTTGATCGTTCTCCCAGACCTTGGTGGAGCTTATCCAAAAACTTAATGACCTTATAAAGAAAGTGGATATGCTAATGTCCGAGCGCACTCAAACTGCTCACAGCACGAGATTGGACGGTGCCAACCAATCTTACCGTATGCAATTTCAGGACACATATACGTGTCGTGGTCCTGATGTGAGCGAAATAAGCGAGGCGCAAGTAAATGGCGAGCTACAACGCACAAGCGCCCCTCAGATAAAGCCTGATGGAGCTTGGAAGGGGGGGATTGCGCGCGAATCCCAGAGGATTCCGCAAGCGCGCAGCTCGTCAAACAACAGTCGGACATTTTTGATACCAAGCTACTCTACGTCATCGAGTTTGAATGGAACACCTCGGGACGTTGGCGTTGTTAGGAACGTAAATTAATTAGGCGAGGCGTAATTAATTTTTGAAATGGGCCAATCAGAGGCTGGATTAGGGAAGAAAGGTGAGCAGCGTTGCCGCGCGAGACTAATGCAACAGGTCAACGAGCGAAGCGGCCGAGGCGCCTGAACATAGCTGATGCGTATAGCAGAAGCGAAGATTGCGAAAGCGAATGAATCGCAAAATATATTTTACGATATTGATTGTATGAATAAAATGTACAATCAAGGAAATGATTTTTATTCAAGTTTGAATTAGACCGCAGACTAATAAATTCATTACTACTATTATTAATTTACTTACTAAATCTATGATACGCGTGAGTTATAAATATGAGATTATTACAGTTTTTAATCTCATCGTATTTACATTAATTTATTGAAACTTTTATGACGAATTTTAAGACAATAAAATTTTGAATTGAATTAAGTTTTGTGTACAATATAGCCAATAAATACGTTTACCATAAAGATATATCGCTACATATTGGAAATATATTAATTAATTTTGCAAGTATATTGGCAATAATATTGCTAGGTAAATAATTTCTAGTCCATGTAAAATGAAATTTAGCTCAAGCCTCAATTCTCCGTTTAAAAAACATAATGCTACCGCGAGCGCTCTCCGATGTTCGCGGAGTAAGCCCGCCGCGGGCGCTCTCCGACGTTCGCGCTCATCAAATTTTGTACTCGCGGAGTAAGCCCGCCGCGAACGCTCTCCGATGTCCGCACTGCAAGAGCAAACGTGCTCGAAAAAAGTTACTTCGTTAAAATTACAATTCATTGTGTTTCAGACTTAATAAATATTTTGGAAACTCGTTCCAAATGTTTAGGATAATAATTGCAATAGTCTGGCTGTTGAATTGAATTGAGTGTTCAATATACAAAATGCCAATGAATCACTACCATAAATTCGCAATATATTGGTAATATATTAGCAATAATATTGCTAGTAAGTTAATTCCGAGTCCGTGTAGAATAAAATCTAGCTGAACCCTCGATGAAGTTTTATAATAGTCTGGGAATCATCTAGCTATAGTATATCTATAATATGTTTACATTTACCAAATATTTTTAAACTGATTTTTTATAATATATTAGTATATGCTGAACAAATCGATATCATTAAAATTAATTGGATCATATCTTTACTAAAAATCGGTATTATGAGAAATCGTGGATTTATGTCACGCATCTTAGTAATTATTCGGATGACCAAAGACAGACGTTCATTCACGTTTTCATCCACTTGAGGTAATAAAAGATCATCGATTCGTCGGTAGTATTGACAATTTGGAAGACACGAAACATATTGGCGATATATTGATAATACTTTGGCAATATGTTGGCAACATATTGGCAACAGATTAGCAATATATTGACAATACTTTGGCAACATATTGGCAATATATTGACAATACTTTGGCAACATATTGGCAATATATTGACAATACTTTGGCAACATATTGGCAATATATTGATAATACAAATAATAAATACCCGCGTAAAAAAATTAAAGTTTATATGAACTTTATATAAACTTTAGGTTTGGCTAAACTTGATATGGGGTTGGCCAACGAGACTGAGCCGAACTTGTGCAATTGACTGTTCAGGTTTGGTGAAAGTATATCAAATGTTCAGCTGAAATTCATATAAAGTTTTTATAAAGTTTTTTACAATTACTGACAAATAAAATATAGTTTATACTAAGTTTAGCTGAACTCAATATTAACGTGATAGCAAGTTCAGGTTTAGAAAGTCATATAATGTTGATATCAACATACCCAAAGAAAAATTTTAAAAATCTGCTTTAACTGACATCAGTAAGAATACATCGGTTAGAAAAACGGAGATATATTCCAAAAAATTGGAATCCGTCACTGAAAAGTGTTGTCCATTTCCTTAGTTTTGAAGACATAACCTGAAAGAAGAAATTTAAAAAACCACAAAGTATCTATTTTCACCATTTTTCTAACCGATGTATTCTTACTGATGTCAGTTAAAGAAGATTTTTGTAATGCAATTATTATCCTAAACATTTGGAACGAGTTTTCCAAAATATTTATTAAGTCTGAAACACAATGAATTGTAATTTTAACAAAGTAACTTTTTTCGAGCACGTTTGCTCTAGCAGTGCGGACGTCGGAGTATAAAATTTGATGAGCGCGAACGTCGGAGAGCGCCCGCGGCGGGCTTACTCCGCGAACACAAGATTTGATGTGCGCGAACATCGGAGAGCGCTCGCGGTAGCATTATGTTTTTTAAACGGAGAATTGAGGCTTGAGCTAAATTTCATTTTACACGGACTAGAAATTATTTACCTAGCAATATTATTGCCAATATACTTGCAAAATTAATTAATATATTTCCAATATGTAGCGATATATCTTTATGGTAAACGTATTTATTGGCTATATTGTACACAAAACTTAATTCAATTCAAAAGTTTATTGTCTTAAAATTCGTCATAAAGGTTTCAATAAATTAATGTAAATACGCTGAGATAAAAAACTGTAATAATCTCATATTTATAACGCGTATCATAGATTTAGTAAGTAAATTAATAATAGTAGTAATGAATTTATTAGTCTGCGGTCTAATTCAAACTTAATATATATATATATATATATTGTAACGCGATCTGCGTATGGGGTCTCTACCTCTCTCGATGCGGTCAATGTGGCCCGCGCTTACCGATGTGCTTACCTCGGCCGCACTGTGCAATACCGGTACCTCCTTAAATCGGGCAGCTTTTCCTTGCCGTCCGGGTATGATGACACGGGGAGCACCGCAAACTCGAGAGGCTAATTACTTGGCGTGAGTCTCGCGTCTACAAGGTGGTTTTAAAATATTCCGAATTCAATTGACGACACGACACACACATGCAAAAGTAAACAAACTCAAATTGAAGAATTAATTATGTTTGATTTATTAAACCGCATCAAAGAATAAATGAGTTACAACTAAAGAAAGTTACAAAGGATTACAATATGGTGTGCGGTTGTGTCGTATAGACGTTACGCGAAGTCTCGTTTAGTGTCTCACATTAAGTCGCGTCGATCCCTCGGCGGGATCGTCCTGAGCTATCTCGCGAGCAAAGCCTAACGAGGTTTATCTTTAAGTATTAGAGTGAGAGAGACGGCAGTCGCCGGCCGAGTCGTCCCTTCTCCCTCGCTCTCGATTTACTAATGCGTTGCCCGCTGGCAACGATGATCCGCTCGCGATCGCGTTATATTGAAACGTGGGATCTTAAACCGACTTACGTTTGATGTGGCGTCCTTACAATGCCCCGGACGTCAACTACGCCTTAGATCTCCTAGCCGCCTGTCGGGCAGGTAGCCTTCTCGTCGAGGCAAGGACCGAGGAAAGTCGCAGAAGAAGAGACGGCGGAGCACGTCGCGCACCGTTTCTTTCGTGGCACGATTTCCACACGAACCACTATGTCGAGCCCCGCTTCCTTGGGCTCGCTGCGTTTCCCCACGTCTACGGCAATAGCACGCGTACCACGGGAAACGTACCGATTCTCGGCACTCGTTCGCGTCGCGAAGAAATTCCCTCACACGTGTCGTCTATTCGCTCGTAGCTCGGCCTAGGTAAACCGTAGCGTTGACCGTCTTCGCCGTACTAAATTTTCCGTGGGCCATCTAGAGGTCGTCTCTCCCTCCATTACGCATGGATCGTTGTTCGTTCGTCGCGCCGTTTCCGCGAAAAGTTATTATATTGAATACTCGCGTTTACTAAACGATATTAATTTAATTCAAAACGTCTTTTAATAATTAATACCGTTACAATATATATATATATATATATATATATATATATATATATATATATATATATATATATACATATATATATGTATATTAGTAGGCGTTTATGACGCCCAAGACAGAGAGGGAAGATGCGTAGTTTCTAATGTGCACGAGAGAGATTTAGATTATGGATCGCTGATTTCAAAAACCACCCACCCCCAATCAACGGTGGGAAGCAAACAGAAAATCCAAATTTCCATGTTAATTTTTGTGAATTTTTTGTCTTTCTTTAAATTATCATTACTTTTTACAGAATTGAAGGCCATAAAAATTCTACAGACCATTTGAAAGGTATTGCTCCAAGCTTTCTTTTAGACTTTTGGATAAAAATATCAATTGTGGCATACTTACACTGTTTTCAAGTTGAATATTGACATGTAGTTTATGTAACATTGACCTTGAGATTAGAAATTCTAACCCAGAAGGATAAATTCTAGACATAATTAGCAACGAATGTTTCATATAGTGTTCTATAGTAATGGTTGATAGATTTTGAGTTAAATAGCGGTAAACCCAGCTGATGTTGAAAAAAACTAGAGAAAATTCACTTTTTGAGGTTAGAATAACTTTTGATTTAATAAATTTCAGTACTTAAAAATTTTTTTCTGTTTTCTGAAAAACATTTACAATGTGTATCCAAAAATTCTGCATTTTACAATTTTGATCGGACCACTTTACGTGGAATAGCTCATATATATACAGCGAGGTCACAGTAAGTCAATGAACAATTTAATATTAATAAATAAAGTTTCTGTCAATACATCTATCAGTCACAAAATAAAATAAAGTGAACTAAAACAGTAAGTACAATCGGAAGGCACAATTCCTGTTCACGCTAAATTCATTCAATTAGTCCGCACTCATGCCTTAAATACATTTACTCACTCCGTATATGAAACGCTATAGACGATAAAATAATAAGTAGGACTATAACAGTTTTAATAAATTAACACAAAGTAGGACGGATATTATTCGAGTGCAAGAAAGTCCCCCCGTATAGCAGACTTAAAGCACTTAAGTGACAATAAGTTTTTATATATCTGCCGGCAATGAATTCCGTAGATGCACACCTTTAACTTCAAAAGATCGTTTTCCAGGCTCAGTGCGCATCAAGGGAGACGCTAATTTCTTCGTTGAACCCCTCACCGTACCCCTAGAAACATGTCTGGAGAAGAGACCCTCCAGATATTGTGGTACACGCATACGTAATAGTTTGTACATTAGTACAGTCATGAAATAGTGTCTCCTCGAATTTTTACGCAGCTCACCCAGGGAATCTCAATGAGGAGTCACGTCATCATTCCGCTTAACACCGCACATATAGCGCACAAAGAATTCTGTAATATCTGCTGCCTGTTTCTCATCTCCTTCGAGGCATCCAGCATAACTATTGAACAATATTCCAAGTGTGGAAATAGCAAAGTCTCGGCAAGTCGCTTACGAAGAGTCTCATTCGTGTACTTACGAAAAAAACGTAAGCTGTACAAGACTATGTTTATTTTTTTTGTAATATTATCCAGATGATATTTCCACGTTAATTGAAAGTCAAGGGTAACACCTATACTGAACAGCTAAACATTGTCCACAAAAGGAATGCGGACATCATCCCCAAACTCAACATAAGATTGCTCTTTCTATTCTTTCTCCTAAATAAAATTGCCTGTGTTTTAGAACTGTCGAGTCTGAGATTGGCACCCGCAGTCCAAGCAGACAATTACTGTGCAACCATTCGTAGCCCCTCCAATTTCACACTCAGATCACTATAAAGCATTTGAACATCAACCTGCAGATCATCTGCATGCAATATATATTGAAAACCGGCAGAGACGAGAATCTCGCACAAGTCACCTATGTACAGGCAGAACTGAAAGGGCCCGAGGACTGACCCTGTGAAACTCCTAAATTTGTTGCAATCCAAGGAGATATATTGTCAGAACAAATGGCCGCTTGTTGGCGGTTTGAAAAATACGAGTTAATCCACAGTAGGACAGAACTGGAGAAACCCATGCGTCTCAGTCTTTCAAGTAATCGTGTGAGAGAAATTGTATCAAAGGCTTTGCTGAAGTCAAACAGCAGAAGCAATGTTACCAATTTTTTGTCAATCCCGTTTCGCATGTCCTTAGTCAGTTTCAATAATGCTGTCTCCGTCTAACTATATAGTTTGAAGCCAGTTTACAAAGGTTCCATAAGCGAGTGTTTGTCAAGATGCTCACGCAGTTGTTTCAGCGCAATCTTCTCCAGCACCTTTCACGGAAAGCTCAGCAGTGCGATAGATCGAAAATCAAACGCAGAAGATAGAGTTTTACTCTTCCTAAGTGGTAGAATGTGAGCCCTCTGTCATAGTACTAGAAAGACCCCTATGGCAAATAAGAAGTTGAACAGCTTAACAAGGAGATTACCTACAATCGGCAGAGATTTTACTATTACACTTTGTCGAATGCCGTCCGGTCCCTAGCTTGTGAGAAGAAATGTGAAATCGACAGAATAACATTATTTATTCCAATTTCTTGGAAAATAAATCCATTCTCATTTGCACTTTGGATGATAGACTGATGCCCACCAGATTCTTCTGCAGAAGAGACCGATACGTCCGCAAAGTGTCTATTCAAATGCTCCAACGAAAAACCACTCAACTCCTCCTGCTGTTCCGGAAGGAACTTGTCTCATTAATTGCAATTTGTTTAGCAACTCTGTATCCCCAGTTCGTACGTAGCGTCTGTAAAGTGCATTGCACCTACGCTGGAGTTAGTATAACTCTGCATCCATATAAGCCGGCCTTGATTTCGTTGTATTCAACTTTTCTTATTAAAAGGCCACCAATCACAATATTTAAGCAAGGTCAAGAGCTGTTCTGACGAAATGCTTTTAAAATCACGATAAATTATATTTTTAGAAGGTGCATTCAATGTACAGAAATAAAACAGAAATAACGTTGTGGCCATTGTGAAAAGTCGCAGCTACATTGTCCGACTCAATAATAGAGTCATCGTCATCCACTAGGATTACATCTAATCATGTGCGTGGTGTTGGCGTAAAATGCGTGGACCCATGCTGGACTAATTGCACAGAAAGTTCTGCAAAAAGTTTACGCACAAATTTAGCATTATCACCGTCTCTCAGGATATCGGCAATCAAATCACCGATAATGATTTTATTGCTATATTCACGACAATATATTTATAGAGTATCTAAAAACTCAGGATCCCTGGCAAAAGCATTTTCGGTGGTCGATAAATAACAGCTATGAGTGCAGGTGGTGCATCATTGTCCTGAATTTCACAGAAAATATATTCTGGTATTGCAGGCTTACCCGTTTGTTCAATTTTGGATATTGCAAGGATTTTACATTTTAAATTAGGTATTATATATAAACCTACCCCACCACCTTGGGCATTTCTATCCTGTCTGAGTACCGTATATACCTTGCCATGGATGATGTGATCCTTTACTTTTGAGTTCAGCTTGGTCTCATTAACACCAAAGATGTCAAAAGAGGGACAATCGGAAAGAAATTGACGGATCTGCTCTATGTAAGCTCTAAGCGAGTTCACATTGAAAAACCCACCCGTAATCTCTCCCCTGAAACTACATTAGGCTCTGCAGCAGGAATCCCCAATCACTTTTCCTGTACAACAATATCATTGTCATTGTAGTTGTCAGTGCCAGCCTCAGACGAAATCTAACAAGTTCTTAAACTTTGTCGAAGGATTTCCATCGCGCGCGTTGACATACTAATTACCTCTTCTATGCCAGACAAATTTAAAACCTAATTTTTTAGCTGCTAATTCAGTGCTTTGAATTCTCCATATTTATGCCTATCCATAAATTCCTTACTAAAAATATTTAGTGCAGGCAAGATAGAAGTCCAATCAAAACGCGATGGGTTTAAGTTAAATGTATTAAATGCAGTAAATTTACTCTTATCCTTTAAGATTTTTTCCTGAAGATCACTACTAGAGAGTCGCACCTACAGAGCGGAAACACTTCCCGGACTGTCTCTGACCTTTCTGTGCATAAGTATTTTCGTAGAAACAATACTCTTCGACAGTAAGAGAGAGAGAGAGAGAGAGAGAGAGAGAGAGAGAGAGAGAGATTTGATTTGATGAGTTTATTGGGTACAATGGGGTAAAACCCCGTATACACAAATCGAAAAAATCGGCGCAAAATTTCAGTTACAGAATAAAATAAAATAATAACAAAAGTTATTTACAAAATAAAAACTAAATAACTAAAAACAACAAAATAAATAAACAATAAAATTAATATAAAATATGAAATAACAAAATAGAGATATAATAACAATATATAGTAATGAACAGCGCCAAAATAAAATACAAAAATATAAAATAAATACTGAACTAGTTACACGCAAAACATAGAGAACAGTAACAAGTAACAAGTAATCGGCGGAATACAATAAAATAAGCGCTCAGAAGTCCGGTAAGGAAGGACAGATGATTCCCTCATTTCTAATCCTCACCTCCCAAGCCTGTCGATCCACCTCAGAAAGATACGATGAAAGGGATGATTTGAAGGTACTAACGAGGAGAGGGTCAAAATTGGTGAAAGGGAGGTGATTGATGAGACGAGGTGTAGTGATAATGAAGGAATTATTAAGGGCTTCATTTCTAGGAGGGAGATAAAAAAGGGACAAGGGTGGGTGGCGTGAGGAAGAACGGGATGGAAATGAAGCGTCGCGAATAATGAAGTGATGAGCAATCCCAAGGGGGGATTTATGCGAAATGATGTTATAAGCACAGGTAGCAATGGAAAGGGATCTCCTAAGCTCGACCGACAGCCAACCTAGCTTAAGACGGTATGGTGTGACATGTTCGCGCCACGGAATACTTCCCCACACAAAACGAACTCAAGCATTCAATAATCGCTGTAACTTTAAATTTCTAGCAGCATCCAGGTCGTGAAAAACCGTGCAAGCGTAATCGAAGTGTGGGAAAATCAGAACCTCGACAAAGCTCTTTCTGTTCCGACGCGAGAGCGCTCTTTTAAAAAATCTTAAGGAGTGAAGAACTTTATGAACCCGCTGTGACACAGACGTGACCTGACGAGACCAGTCCAGGGTAGGTGTAATCCAAAGGCCAAGTGATTTGACTTCAGACTCATAGTCAAGGAAATTATTCCCTATTGCAACCTTCAGGGCAGTATCTAAGTCAATGCGCGAAATATAGGCCTGACTGCCCAAGATCATCATCACCCTTGTCTTTTTCACATTCAAATTCAGTCCATTTGACCTCGCCCAGTTATCCACCGCATTTGCATCTTCCGAAATTTTCTGTACACCCTGAGCAAGGTCGGATGGATAAAACGAGTGATTGATGTGGATGTCATCCGCGAAAATCATGTAGTCTGAATGTCTTAAAACACGTGGTAGGTCATTAATAAAAATAGAAAATAACAGTGGACCAAGGACACTGCCCTGTGGACCCCCCCTAGACGTGTCCAGCCAGGCCGAGCCTGCCCCCAGTTCATCCACCACCGTTTGAGTGCAGCCAACTAGGTAATGGTAGAACCAGGTGATAACCGTATCGGAACAACCTAAAGAGCGTAACTTACGATGTAGTAAGTCATGAGGCATCGAATCATACGCTTTTGAAAAATCAAACAAACTGAGAACGGTGATCATGCATTTGTCTATGGCTCTCCTAATATCATCCAAGTCACTGATCAGAGCCGTCTGAGTACTATGCCCCGGCGGAAGCCTGCTTGTCTCTCAATAATTAAATTATTACTATTAAGATACTCAGTGAGTTGTTCATGAACTAACTTTTCTAAAATTTTGGAGACTTCACAGAGCTTTGCAACGGGCCTAGTATCAGACGGCGAGATCACCCTGTTCGGCTTTGCCAAAGGAAAAAAAAGAGACTTAGTCCAAGGCTTTGGAAAAGATATAGTTGAGAGAGACAAATTAAGTAATTCAGCTAGATAAGAAGCTATTTGAGCAGCTATAAGTTTTAGCATTGGAATAGAAATTCCATCGTGGCCTGTAGCTTTGGAGGTGGCCCTGGATATAATAGACAGGACTTTATGTGAGGTGACAGGGGCAAAATAAAAAGAAGTTAAAGGATAAGATAACGGTAAGATGTCTGGTGATGAGATGAGAGACTGAAGTTGAGTAAATGAGAAAGGAAAGGGTGAATAAGAAATAGAAGCATAATGGATGTTGAGGTGATCAAGTGAAAAAATGTTGAGAGGTGATTGTACAGATTTAGTCGCGAGACCCATGTTCCTGAGCTCCATCCATAAACTAGACGAGTTAGAGGCGGATTTGATTTTGTTATTAAAATGTAAAAATTTACTGTAGTCTATGTCATTTTTAACAAGATTACGTAGATCTTTGTAAATCTGATAGTCCGAGTTCAGGCCAGTGGCCAAGTATCTTTTATACGCAATGTTGCGAGCCTTAATATTTTGCTTAATGTGATGAGTTTAGCAGGAGCGAGTAAATCAAATGTATGTAGGATAGCTGAAACAAGATTTAGAAGTAGGATGTTGATGGGAGTGGGGGACGAAGAAGATGGCATCAGCGAACTTTGTGAAGAAGAAGGTGAACGGCCAGACGACGTAGTTGAAGGGTGAAAGATTGATGACGTAGACGACACAGTGGTAGTGCAAGAGAGAGATGAAAGATGATTAAATGTATCAGAAAAAAGAGCAGCCGCCGCCGGCGGATCAATTAGAGCAAGGTTCCGCGACCAAATCCTCTTTACAGTCGGCAATGGTTTGATAATATCCAATGCAAGTATAATATAGTCGTGCCCTGCTGGAAAGGGAACTGATGACTTAGTATAATTATAGACTGGCGGAGGATTACGTGTAATAAATAGATCGAGCCATGTATGAGAAGAATGGGTGGATGAGTGCGTACGATGTATAGGATCGGATTTAATAAGGAAAAGGTTTAGTGAATCTAAATAGGAATCCAACATGGCGGATGCCCCATCTTTATTGCACATGTTAATATTAAAATCGCCGGTGACGACTACCTGGACGCAAGTATATTGTAAATAATTTGTCAACGTATCAAAAAATTTAGACGGGTATGCCGCTGTGGGCCTCCTATAAACAACACAAAACAGCAGCAAACTGATTTTATTAAGAACTCGAAATATCATAAACTCTAGAGTGTTGGAAAAAACGGGGTCGGAGTGAGCCGCAAGCCTAACATCAAGATTATTCTTGAAATAGGCCGGAATTCCCCCTCCCCCCAACCTTACCAACCAGGTCCAGTCTGTGCAAGGTGTAGTCAGGAAGGCCCAACATGTGGGAGGAGTCATGTTCCGTGAGAAAGGTTTCCGAGAAAGCAATGATATCATGATTAGATGGAAGAACTAGTGACTCAATGGATGAAAAGTGTGTTTTTAGGCGGTTTATATTAACATGAAAAATGGAGAATGAAGTGTTAGTAGGTGATGACGCCTGGCCCAACAACCTTCATTGCGAAGAAGGAGAATTATGAATTAAAAGGTTATTTATGTCTGATTCAGAGCGAATCAAAAAAAGCTGCTCTCTTTTCGTTTTACACATAAAAACCGTGTAGTTTTTAACTAAAGGCCTTGCAAAACCCAAGTCAACGAAACGACGCAACGCTTTACTTAAAAGGACGTGTAATTCCTTGGGCCATAGCGCACGCAAAAAAACCGACAAGCTTCCACCCGCACCAAAGAGGGAATCGGCTGACATACCCTTGAGAAGGCGTGCCCTCTCTAAAACAAGATCCCTGGTTGATGGGGAGGAAACCCGGAAAACAATTTCCTTATTGTTAATATCACTAACGCCTGCGGTCAAAGTCGCCGATCCTGGATCTTGATTTCCTGGCTTATTCCGGACAAGCCAGGGACGGGTATCTATTACTTGTGAGCAAACGCGGGGGAAGTTGATGGCGGTTAAGACTTTATCAACGGCCTCCACTTCCGTAAAAGGCCATATTCGCAGGGATACCGAGCAGTAACAACTCGCAGGTATCTGAAGAGGATGTCACTGCCGACACCGCCGATAACGACTGGCTGCTACGTGCGTCACCGATCATGCCGCGAATCGACTCGTTCGCCGCTTCTAGCGCTCCCAGGCGGTCTGAAACGCTGGAAAATCTCTCCTCGGTCGCTGCCTCTATCTGTAAAACCCGGATCTCGCTGGCCAACCGCTGCACCGAAGTTTCGATGCGCGAGACCGTGCGCTCGAAATTGGCCTCTAACCGGCTCGCGAAATCGGAAAAGAGAGCGCCCATGTCAACGGTACCAGTCGGTTGCGCGGGTAGGCCGGAGCAGCTCTCAGTGGGCGCGGCGCCGCGAGGTTGTTTAGCAACCTGCGCACATGGCGGCAAAGTGGGCGAGGCGACGCGCTTGGCCGTCCCAGTGGTGGGGGTCGAGCAGAGTGCGTGATGCTTGACGCGAGCTAACTTTCCAATACAGCCGTCCCGGGAAAAGCTGCCACCTCACGCAGCAAGGAAAAGGCAGAGATCTTCGCAAGTCGGCAACAACGCGGTTCGTTAGAATCGGGCAAAATCGCGAAGCAGTTTGCATGGATGTAGCTGTCGCATCTCGAACATACCTCCGCATGATCCTTTTTTACGATTCTACGGTTACAAACAAAGCAAGTGATGCACGTAGCCGGCTGCATCTTCCAAGGATGTAGTAGGTGTAGAAAAGCCTTGAGGAAGAGGTAGATACTGCGGTGAGGCTGACCTTTAGATACAGGTGATAACCAGTAGAGGCGCTGATCCAACTATGCGGATTCGTCGATGTTGGGCCGCTAATTTGTGAGTAGATGAATCCTAACCTCTTAGAATAGCCAACTTTTCAGAGGAAAAATAAGGATTCCTGGGCGATAAAAAGTACCTGATATTATTTCAGACAACAGCCGCCACTCCAGGGAATCCCCTCCTCTTAGCTGAAACTCGCAGAAAAGAGTGTGAACAAATATATCACAATTCGAGTAGAGGCGAACTTTGAGCGCGTCTAGTATATCCACCAGAGAGAGGGAGAGAGAGAGAGAGAGAGAGAGAGATATCTTTATTGGATTTAAAGGGGTAGAAAGCCCGTTAACACATATACGTGATTTGTGCTATTACATAATATAAGTATAACAAAAAAGGCATATAAATATGTATGATTTAGTGCTTAAATTTAAAAATTAAAGCAATATTTATTATGCAAAAAATGAAAAATAGCGAATAAAACCCAAGAAATAACAAAGAAAATATAATTTAACACCTGCTTAAAATTATTAAAGAGATATAGTTTGAACGAAAAAGCAACAATTGAAATACCGATTCCGCAAGCATTTCACTATTACAATCAGTACATAGGTGGGGTCGATGTTTATGATGGACACTGTAATAATTTATTGCCTAGTATTCGGTCAAAGAAATGGACTTGCATATTCCTCATTAGGCTCGTCCAAGCTGCTATTTATAAATTCTGTTATAATATTTAATGCTGTTGCGAATGATAAAAAAATAGTTGGAACAAAAGACTTTGAAATGCCGATAGCTAAAAGTTATATTCATGATGGTGAGAGAAAACAAAAAAAACATCAAACGATTAAATAAAGCAAACAAAGACGTTGTTTTACTCCTCCTAAAAATTACAGTAAATTCAAGGCAGACATATACTAGTACTCATACTATACCTTTTTTTTCTTATTATTTTAACGTCGCTCTTTTTATGTTCTCAAATCGGTGCTAATCAGCGACGGAGGTCATACGATGACTTTGTTAAGAAAGCACTTATTAAGAATATATTCCCCAGTGGTGCTTGTATCAATCGGCCGGGGCCGGGATTCGAACCTGAGACCTCCAGATTGCAAGCCCGAGCTCCTACCGACCGAGCCATCGTAGACCTCACTCATACTAAACCTTAATGTTCTCCCCATTCCCCCTTTGTATGTGCACATGCAATTGATGCATATTCCAAGTATGCTCATTTCCCTAAGTAAAAGTATAAATCAATATATGTTTATAAAAAAGAAAATCTTGATTTTAACTTTTATACAACTGCTTTGAATATTTAGTTCCTTATACTCAAATTGCAAAGAAACAGAAAACCGTCATATCGAGTGAAAATACTACTTTAATAGAAAATTAAGAGAGAACCATGTTTTGTCCAGCTCATCTCCCGTCCTTCATGTTCTGTAGCCTTAGCAGATTATGGTGATTAGTTATGACCATAATTTCTCTCCCTTACATTCGTGATATATTGTCTACTTAAAGTATTATGTCTTTTTACTCTAATAACACAGCCACAAATGAAAATATTCGTACTGTGAATTAAACATTCCTACTTCTTCGCATTAGTTATATAATGGTGTAAATTTGGTCTCCAACAAGAAAACTGCAAACAGCTACAATAAATCGCGTTTAAAGTTTGATCTTTTTAATCGATTAGGCGGAGGCGAAGGGAAAAATAATCTTATACGCAGATTTTTTTGGCAACATTTTGTTGGAGTGGTCTGCGATTCTCTTCAGACTTATATACATTTAGCTATTGGACATATTGTTTTAATCCGATTAAGGCAGACCACGCCAACAAAACGTTGTCAAAAACAACAACGATTGAGATTTTTTTCCTTTGCCTCCGCCAGATCGATTAAAAAAATCAAACTATCAATATTGAGAATGATCAACCTATCTATATTTAAGGTAGCGTTTAAGTTCTATTGAAAATAGTATTCACCCATGAATCATCAGTTTATAATATGACGACGAATCCAAAATTCCCAAGTTAAAACTAAAATATTATTATTTTACTTTATTTTACGTCGCTTTTATATGTTACTAAGTCGCTGCTAATCAGCGATGTTTTTGAGAAGAAAGCACTTATTCAAAATACATTCTACTGAGCCATTGCAGATCTTCGGAATTAATGTTAAGTTACTAAAATCTATGAATTTATCTCTCGCAACAACAAATTTATTGAAAACTATTACAATATTTTTAATCTTTGCAAATAGTAAAAAAAAACAATTTTATCGTAATTAACAATTATTTATAAAAGATTAATTAACAAGTGCGCATAATAATCATCATTGTATTCATTTCCTAAAGAAAATCAGTATTTAATCGCGGATATTATATTTACAGCAGCAATATTAACTAGATGTAGATCTGTACCAAACTTAGACTTGAATGCAGTTGAGTCTTATAACCAAGAAGATACACAACAGATAGACAATATACACCAAGTAAGACTTAATTCTTATTTAGAAAAGATGTTGCATTTAAGCAGAAAGTTATAAAATTAATACAACTAAAATCATTTTAAAAGTATCCTTTTATAATATCTGTATACACTTTATGTTATGCAGTTATAAATAAAGGATTATTAGTGGAATATATAAATATTTGAAAAGATATGTATAATGACAAATAAGAAACTTCTATAATTATGACAAGAGGAGTTTGTATATTTTAAATAATGCAAAAATCTATATCTAGTAAATATTTTTTTAGAAAGATGATAATTGTAAATTAAAATCATTTATTTATTAAATGACTTGTGCGTATAAATGCAATGTCTACGTTTACCACTTTTTAATAAGTTACTTATATTAATTAATATGCTTTAATTAATGTATAGATAATTTATTGGGAATGGAATCAGTTTTTGCAAAGGTGTATTTTTTTACTGCAAATGGCAGTCACTGAATTTATGAGCATTTCTTCCGAAAGTGTATTAAAAGAAGTTTTATTATCTGCCCATGGATATAATTTTCTTTGTAGTAAGTCCTGCATTTATAATAGTATATTTTCTAATAGAATACATAATGTAAATAGTAAATTGAAGAATATTTTTATTATAAAGATTTAGCTGAGGTAGCAGCGATTTGTAGGCGAATAAATTTTTCGTATAAAGAAATGGATATCAGCATAATAGGATTTAATGATTTATTACTCAACATTGACAGAATCTGGTCGGAAATGGAACCATTCTACACTAATATACCAGTAATTATTTTTAATTTGTTTGCTATTTCCGAATTAATGTTAAATATTTTTGCTTTGATATCTATAGAAATTAAAACTGATCTGATTTATTGTCTGTTCACAGATTATTACAGAGTTACCATCACGGTCAGCAAATGAAGACGATGGCAGTTCTTGTGCAATATGTTTGACTATAATAAGTAACTGTGGAATCATACATAATAATAATCACTACCATTCATCGTGTGCTAATTTATGGTTTCATACTGTAAATCATAGGCTGCCTGTATTACAATATCCGGAATCAAGGATGCAGTCAGTTCTTTTGGAATGCTCAAGCGATGTTTAATCTATATTCTACATCTGTGTAGAGGGAAGGGGGTGGGGTCCGTTGCATATGACTGCAAATAGTATAGTATCTCACAAATCGAAACAATGTTTGAAAAATCGTCGACAAGTACATGATTAGATTAAACTATGGCACAAATATTAAAGTAAACATCTTATTAGATTAACTTTTGATTGTACTTACAACATAATTAATATTAAAATACCTTCATTATTTATAAATTAAATATAATTATATATTTATAGTTAAAGAGTATTTAAACAACATTTCACAATATAAATAGATAATTAACATTTTTCAGTTTTATTATTTATTTAAATAAACATTATCAGAGTCACATAATATGACCTCAACCATGACATTCAACAAAAGTTAAAGTCAAGTCGATTTTTTTAATAGAATCCTAAATTTTTAAACCTGAAATGCAAACTGCTAAAAATATTAAAATAGGATCTTTCCGGGTCATGATTAAATAACCTTATTAATTTATTATATGTGATAATTAATTCCGGTTGCGAGTCCATCGTCCTACCGACCAAGCCACACAATTTAATTATTTTTCTGTTTCTCCAATTTCACAATACTGTGTTGCTATACATTACCTACGATTCAAAAATTTATTTGTACAATAATAAAACTGATAATAACTTGTAAGCTTACAGTTATGCTTAAGAGAAGAAGCCAGTTTTAAAATTTAATAAAAACAAGTTTTAATGTTTTGTTCACAGTAATTGATATTCATGTAAGTACTTATATAAATATTCTAATAAGTCAGTAATTTAAGCTTGACTAGATGCAAAAATATTCATTTTCTAGCTTTAGTTGTACAAAGTTTAGTGTTAATTCAATTTTCCTGGTGGTTGCACTTGAATTCAATGAATTTAAGGACTGAACGAAACAGAATATTAAAAAAGTCATAACAAGTCGTGGCCGCAAAAAGTCTGATTTTTATTTAAACAATTAAATAAGATTTTCTTGAGATCAAAACTTGTTATGACATTTTTGACATTTTTTTTCGCTCAGTCCTTAACTACTTCATTTATCTTTCAAACGAACATTAGGAGACACTTGAACCCCGAAATAAATATAAACTAATAAATGTATTTTATTGAAATCACAAAGAATAAAATAAATGATGTCTATAAACCAGGATTACCTTACTGTATTGTTTACCTTACCGTTTGACGAATTCGAGCAACACGAGCGAACAGTATCATAATGTTCGCATCGGCTCGGGCCGGCGAGATTCGGCTCGGCTCGGTTCGTCGTGTCTACACGGGCGAGATCGACTTCGCGCGCGAAAGATTCGCGCACGCACCTCATTAGAGAAGTGAGGGGCAGATTCATGCGCGCGGAGAAGAGATATAGCCGCCTTCTTACGCGACAGGTGTGATCCCCCCGCGTCCCGCGTTCAGCTTCGTCGTGCTGTGTTTTGCCGTGCGTTACGTGTGTGCGTTTCGACTGCAGGCCTATCCTGCATTTGCAGTTAGTGGTGCAACACCGTGCATCTGCCTGCAGCCACACAACCCCGGTGCACGGACGAGCGGACAATTCGTCCTACACCGCAGCGAGAATGAGAGAGAGAGAGCAACCGATCGGCTGGTCGTTGTTTACCAACGACTACAGCAGCGTATAAAGTAAGTGGTACCACTTCACGCGATCGTGTTTTTATTTGCACTTAATAAATAATCGTGTTGCTTTATACCAGTCCCGTTGACTGGGTATACTATTTTAGTTCGCGATATTTTTCCTCCTCTCTCTACAAGTCGGCCGTTTATCGACTTGTAATAATAGCGTAGACCTCGGCGACAATCAGATATTTTATTTGTTATTTATCTTTATTTTTATTTCAATAAATTCAGTTTATTATTAGAATTCATTCCGGTGTTCGATTAATTGTATTTAACCCACGTACGATTCCTTCCGTAATCCTAAGAGCTCGTAATATTTCTGGTTGATAAGTGCTCGACGCGATATCCCTGTTACGCGATCAATTTCAGATTTGAATTTTACCTGGGGCCTTATTCAGTAATTTTATCGCAAGCGCTAAGTACGATTTAACGCCAAAATTTGTTCGTTATGTGACTTTTATCGACAAATTTTGGCGTTAAATCGTACTTAGCGCTTGCGTTAAAATTTCTGAATAAGGCCCCTGGTTGTTATCTGAAACAGTAATTCGGTTTCAGACTAACACTTAACAGATTTGGTAGAGCGGACAGGTAACCGCCGCCGCAACGCGGGAAAAATACGTTTATTTAAATACGGTAAGTTTAACCGTACCGCTGAGCACCCGCGATATTAAAATAAACATCCGTGCGGCAACCAAACTGTTACAATGTTAATTAAGTCACACTGCGTGAGAGCAACGAAGACAAAATATCTCTATCTTTCAACATTGATTATTCTATTATCACTAATATTTTATTAACACTGATACTTTCGTTGTTCTTGTATCTCGCTACATTATTAATCGCCATTGTAATTTCCCTTAAAATTTTCGGATACATTGTGCTGGATCAATCAACCTAAATATTCAAATTTTCACTTCAAAATTTTTGTCCATCGTGTAGAACAGAAACACTTATGAGACATCAATAAATTCACCGCCACGTGACGTCTTTCAAAATGGCCGACGAATTTTTTTCGGTACAAAATTACATGAATTAAAAGTTCATCTTCTTAACTGTTTTTACGATCCCAAAATTTTGGTTCCTGCCACGGACATGTAACGCTTTAGCATGTTGTTTTTAAAATGTTCTAGATTTATTAAAAGAAATTAAAATCACTGTCGCCGGTCATTATCCAAGTGACAAAGAACACAGGCAAACTCATACTGTGCGAGGAGACGTACCGAGGATCTCACATTCACCAGAAGTCGCGCGCTCGCGTACCGCGTCGTGCGTGTTGCTTGCAGGGCGCCCAGAACGAAAGAGAACGCGTGTGTGAGCGTGCGTGTGCCTGTGCGTGTTTGTGTGTTTGTGTGTTTGTTATAAACCTCATAAAATCACTAATTTTCATGTATTTTAGGGCATAACTTACACCAGCTGTCTTGGCCAATAATCTAACTACCGCCATTCGAAAGCTTTCGAAAAATGTGATCTTTTGAGCGGTGATAGATTAAAATCGATTGTGGCGTGGTCGCCTTTTTTTGATTTTCAATATTTCCGGGTGTCCTATCTCTTCGAGATTTTAAAATTAAGAATTCAACCTAGGTAGATAAGTTCTAATGATTATTTTGAACAAAAGTTGTTTGTAATGTTTTTTGAAAAAGATCAATAGATTGAGATAAATGGCTTTGAGTATAGCAATTTTTCTAAGAAATTGAAAAATTTCCATTTTTTATGGTGGAATAACTCGTAGGCAAATTGTTTTTAAGACCTAAAATTTTTTTTCTATCTTCTGGAAGATATTTCCAGGCTGTTCTCAAATTTTGGAGCGATTTAAAATTTTCATCGTATCACGTGACGTGAAATAGCCCATATATATTATACGGTGAGCGATTTATCGATCAGGTAAGCAAAGTGAAAATCCGTTTTTGCTCGCGCAAACAAGAACAGTACATAACCTTCTGGGCAGCAGCTCTACTAACTGCCCAAAAGTGAGGATTTTTCGCTGTTTAGCATTGTATCTGACCAAAATGCTCGTGCGAATACTGTAACGCGTTTTGGACGTCTGGCGTACTAGCACATACAGCATAGGACCAACAATTCTCTCAGTGTAGATTTATGGCCGAGCGTTTTCTTGTCGTGCTCGACTTGGTTGTGTTGGAGTATGTGTTATTGTATGGGTGTGAAGAAGTTGACCCCTACAATCCAACAGCGAATAACCGCCTGCACGCCTCTAATCCGCAAAAAGAAGAAAAGAAGGCCGAGGCAGCAATCTATATAAGAGCAAGTGGCAGAGAGAGAGAGAGGGTGAAAGTATCTACGTCGGCCGCTGTTTCTCGCCTGTCTGCACGAGTTCGAGCGATGATTCGCACATCGACAAGTGGTTCGCGAGTCTACCTAATCCGATTCAGATGAGGGAATGCCCCCTACTCCCGCACTTAAATTCCACCTGGTTACATAGGTCGGTGGTTCATTAACTCCTTAACTGGCAATGGATCATATATGTACAAAAGAAAGTCGTACCTAAACTGGCAATGGATCATATATGTACATATTTGAATAACTTTCATAATTTAAAAAGCTTATAATTCAAGGAAAAAAAAACAATCAAAATTTACCCCCTTCAACCCCTATTTTGAACCTTTTGGGTGGGTTGTTGGTTAAAAATAACTATGGGAATGGATTCAGCGGGTTCGAAAACCCCTAGAAAACATATTCACGTACATCTAGAAGTATGAGTTGCGGCTGCCAGTTTTGGCAGGAAAAGTCAGAAAAGTTTTGCCAGTTAAGGGGTTAAGAGAGAGGCGTACCGACTGACATACCTCGTTACGGCTCGCCCTTAATTGTTATTATTATCAATTTGTTTATTTATTATCTATGTAATAAATTAATTCGAAGAGATCGTCTATATTGCCAACCAGTCAAGATTAGCGATTGGTTCTTTGGGTAATTCTCCTTTCCGTCGAATACGCCCTCTCCGGTATTTATCCTAGATGGTCAAACTAAGTCATTGGTACTGCTGGTGGCATTGCATGAAAATCGAGATATTCCTATTCGCTCAGCAGGACTTTTTTTATCTAGGTCGATATATATATATATGGGTGGTTCTCTATGACATCGAAGATGACAAAAATAAATATTGCTATAACTGTGGGAATATGTTTTAGAGGTATCCAGTAGTTCCCCTGAATTTTTTCAGATTTTTTCTGGGCCATTATTTTAAGTTACAGAGAGTCAAAGTTGACATTTTAGCACTTTTTTGCATTATATGCCCATTTTCATGAATTTTTAGCTCCCAGGGGATGCATTTTTCACTAAAAACATAAGTATGACTTTTTTTGTAAAATTTTCCGAACTTTTCATTAAAAATACTTTTAAAGACATAAATGTATGCTGTCACACTCTTGTAAGCCATTTAAACCTTAAATAGTAAAAATCAGCAATTCTGCTCCGGACTCTGGTAACCTAATACTGTATAAAAGATGTCTTTTTATAGTCAGAAACTGCCTAAAAATTTCCAGAGTGGGTCTAAATCATTAAGATCACTTATGGTCAAAATATCCGGGAAAAGTGCCCGAAATATTAATAGAAATGTATATTTGTTGCCTTATAACGATGAATCTAGTAGCATGATCATTGCAAAAAAATTTGTGCACTTACCTTGGAATGGTAGAAAAGTATCTCCACTTGTTTCAGTATCCATCTAATCCCCTGCAAGCTGCTAAAAATACAAATATTATTATAAAATTATAAAAAATTATTTTTTAAACATTTATAATGCTGGATTTTTAGTTTTACATCCCTTACAAGAATTATAATACTACTTATAAAAAGACATCTTTTAGACATTATTAGGTTATCAGAGTCCGGAGCAGAATTGCTGATTTTCACTATTTAAGGTTTAAATGGCTTACAAGAGTGTGACAGCATACATTTATGTCTTTAAAAGTATTTTTAATGAAAAGTTCGGAAAATTTTACAAAAAAAGTCATACTTATGTTTTTAGTGAAAAATGCATCCCCTGGGAGCTAAAAATTCATGAAAATGGGCATATAATGCAAAAAAGTGCTAAAATGTCAACTTTGACTCTCTGTAACTTAAAATAATGGCCCAGAAAAAATCTGAAAAAATTCAGGAGAACTACTGGATACCTCTAAAACATATTCCCACAGTTATAGCAATATTTATTTTTTTCATCTTCGATGTCACAGAGAACCACCCATATACATATATATATATATATATATATATATATATATATATATATATATATATATATATATATATATATATATATATATATATATATATATATATATATATATATATATATATATATATATAAATGTTATATATATACTAGGGGGTGTCGCGTTCCGACGAAATTTATATTATTATTTTTCGTAAAAAGTTCTGCGTAGCTTAGAATAAAATTACGGCGTAGAAGACGAACAAAATAAGGTTGATAAAGAATGATTCTAAGTAAATGCTGTAAAATAAAATATAATTTATAGAGCTAAGGGACAGATTAATTTACGAGTGTTTCAAACGAAAAAGAGACTGATAAGTAGAGTTGAAGATATTATTCAAAGCCAATACGCATATAAGCGGGATCGCCGATAGTGAGATCGAAACGAAGGGTTGCGCAAGAGTTTTTTGTACTGCACTATAAAATCAATGCTCGGAGAAAAGTCGACGATGGGAAACATGGACTAGAAAACTCAAGCATTAGAAGGAAGTAATAAATTAAGCCGTTCTTTGGGTAATGTTGCAGTAATAAAAGGGGGACAGCAAATTCTTCGAATTAACTACGAAGCGATACAGAAAATGCATGGGATTCGATAATTTTTAATCACGCACATCTAACGGCCCAATCGGGTGCAAACACAGAAAAATCGAGAACTACTTACGCAATTTCCATCTAAAGCAAAGCGTAAGATAAGGACAGATGCATAGATTTTTAGGGTATATAAAGAGGACCCAGAACAGACACAGCCACTACTAATTTTTCGTCTAAAGCTTTCGTAAGGCGAAGCTCTGCTAGTCAACTCTTTGATTTTTATCCGAGGGCGTGACACTGCTACTCGGACTTCAAAGTAATACGCATTCAAAATCAAGAGAGATTTTGTATTCGGGGATCGAGACGCATCGTTGACATCTACGAGCCATAGTCAAGGAACTACGACTTCGACATCTGGCAATCATCGGACTTCGAAAGCAAACGTTCGAGGCGGACCTTCGTTCCTCACCGTATATATGTATATATATATATGGGTGGTTTTCTGTGACATCGAAGATGAAAAAAATTAATATTGCTATAACTGTGGGAATATGTTTTAGAGGTATCCAGTAGTTCTCCTGAATTTTTTCAGATTTTTTCTGGGCCATTATTTTAAGTTACAGAGAGTCAAAGTTGACATTTTAGCACTTTTTTGCATTATAAGCACATTTTCATGAATTTTTAGCTCCCAGGGGATGCATTTTTCACTAAAAACATAAGTATGACTTTTTTTGTAAAATTTTCCGAACTTTTCATTAAAAATACTTTTAAAGACATAAATGTATGCTGTCACACTCTTGTAAGCCATTTAAACCTTAAATAGTGAAAATCAGCAATTCTGCTCCGGACTCTGGTAACCCAATACTGTCTAAAAGATGTCTTTTTATAGTCAGAAACTGCCTAAAAATTTCGAGAGTGGGTCTAAATCATTAAGATCACTTATGGTCAAAATATCCGGGAAAAGTGCCCGAAATATTAATAGAAATGTATATTTGTTGCCTTATAACGATGAATCTAGTAGCATGATCATTGCAAAAAAATTTATGCACTTACGTTGGAATGGTAGAAAAGTATCTCCACTTGTTTCAGTATCCATCTAATCCCCTGTAAGCTGCTAAAAATACAAATATTATCATACAAATGTAAAAAATTAATTTTTAAACATTTATAATGCTGAATTTTTAGTTTTTCATCCCTTACAAGAATTATAATACTAATCTGAAGGATTACTATAAATATATAAACATCATTATTACAATAACTGAATATTCGTATTTAATACAAAAGATATATAAATAAATCGGATATATAATTATAATGAATAATATGATAACGTGACAGTGACAAGTTTGTGAAATCTAAACAATGTATTGCTAAATAATAATAATAATAATGTTGATACTTTTATAGTAATCCTTCAGATTAGTATTATAATTCTTGTAAGGGATGTAAAACTAAAAATCCAGCATTATAAATGTTTAAAAAATAATTTTTTATATTTTTATAATAATATTTGTATTTTTAGCAGCTTACAGGGGATTAGATGGATACTGAAACAAGTGGAGATACTTTTCTACCATTCCAACGTAAGTGCATAAATTTTTTTGCAATGATCATGCTACTAGATTCATCGTTATAAGGCAACAAATATACATTTCTATTAATATTTCGGGCACTTTTCCCGGATATTTTGACCATAAGTGATCTTAATGATTTAGACCCACTCTGGAAATTTTTAGGCAGTTTCTGACTATAAAAAGACATCTTTTAGACAGTATTAGGTTACCAGAGTCCGGAGCAGAATTGCTGATTTTCACTATTTAAGGTTTAAATGGCTTACAAGAGTGTGACAGCATACATTTATGTCTTTAAAAGTATTTTTAATGAAAAGTTCGGAAAATTTTACAAAAAAAGTCATACTTATGTTTTTAGTGAAAAATGGATCCCCTGGGAGCTAAAAATTCATAAAAATGGGCATATAATGCAAAAAAGTGCTAAAATGTCAACTTTGACTCTCTGTAACTTAAAATAATGGCCCAGAAAAAATCTGAAAAAATTCAGGAGAACTACTGGATACTTCTAAAACATATTCCCACAGTTATAGCAATATTAATTTTTTTCATCTTCGATGTCACAGAGAACCACCCATATATATATATATATGGGCTATTTCACGTCAAGAGGTACGATGAAAATTTTAAATCGCTCCAAAATTTGAGAATAGGCTGGAAATATCTTCAAGAAGATAGAAAAAAAATTTTAGGTGTTAAAAATAATTTGCCTAAGAGTTATTCCACCATGAAAAATGGAAATTTTTCAATTTTTTAGAAAAATTTCTATTTTCAAAGCCATTTATCTCAAAATCTATTAATTTTTTTGAAAAAACATTACAAACAACTTTTGTTCAAAATAATCTTTAGAACTTATCTACCTGGGTTACAATTCTTAATTTTAAAATCTCGAAGAGATAGAACGACCGTAAATATTGAATATCAAAAAAGGCGACCACGCCACGATCGATTTTGATTTAACACCGTTCAAAAGATCACATTTTTCGAGAGCTTTCGAATGGCGGCGGTTAGATTATTGGCCAAGACCGCTGGTGTAAGTTATGCCTCATAAACCTCATAAAATCACTAATTTTCATGTATTTCAAATATTTCATTATCTATAAAAATACCTTGCGATTTTGAATATAGAGGCCCTTTCTTCCAACTGATCTTTCTATTTCCGAAGTTAGTGAAAACGAGCAAGAAGACACGATAATTACTCCTACGCGCGTAAAACATTTTAGCTTAAAACCCGCTGTTTTGGAATACGAGGAACAAAACGAATAATCCTACACACAAAGAAATTTTGGCATTGGGAGATCCCAACTAAGTAAAATATTCGATTCCCAGTACTCATTTGAATTATATGCTACAAAAATTGCAATGTATAAATACCAAATTAAGAATACAGCAGTTCAAATAAAACCTAGCTTGTAGCATTATCAAAATAGGAATAAAGTATACCTAAGCTGGGCGTAACTGAACACCAAGAATCATTCAACTCTCTCATTCTCCCGTCCGTAACACTGTATGCCAGAGTTGGGAGCGTGGCGTGCCCAAGTCAGGGGTAAAGAAATACCAGTTGTATTTAAAGTGTATACATCTTTTGTTTTGATTGCAGTAAGCCCAAGGATGATTGTATTACAAAATAAAATATTTATATGTATTACTATAGCATACAATTTAACTTTTTTTTATTATTTTTCTTATTTAATATTGTTATTACAATAATTTGTTGTTACAAATTTTTCGCTTAATTTAGTAGTATTAAAAAAAAATTCATGAAGTTTCAAATAAAAATTTTATGTAAATAAATACATAATACCTGTATATGATGAAGTATATTATAATCTTCAAATTGCAATAATAGGCATTTATAGTGCCCAATACGGGTTCTACAATATTGAACTCACCACTCAATAGCGGTAATTCCAACTTGGGAGCGCAGAGCTCCCATGATTGAAGCACCTTAATCCGGATAGTCTTTCAATTAACCGACCTCTTATATTTATTTCAGAATTACTATTATTTGGGAATACGGAGTTGTAAGTTAGGTTGGGATCTCCCAATGCCGAAATTTCTTTGTGTGTATAAATTTTAGTACGCTAGCCCCAATTTATTGTCCATATGAACCATTGATTTTAACACCGGATAACGATATAAGCTTGGTAAGAAAACGGCTCGCGACTGAACTGAAAAAAGAATTGTTAGATTCTTATCACGAGGAACCTAAAATCATAGAAAGTTTACAAGAAAGTGTAAATAAAGGGACAACTTTTCAAAGTATCTTATCTTCTAACATTATATTAAAGTACAAATCTACGTCCGGGCGTCCGTCCGTCCGTCCGGGCAAGTGTTCCCTTGATCCCCAAGGATAACTTTTACGACGTTTTGGGACCGTTAGTATTATATATATTAGCCTTATAATTTTTGGGACCTAATATTTTTGGGACTCAATGTTTTGGGTCTTAAAAATTTTAAAAATTTTAAAAATTTTAGTCTTAGATTTTGCCGTTAAAATTTTTGGGACTTAATATTTCTGGGAGTCAACATATTGAGCCTCATACATTTACTGTATATTTATTTAATGTAATACTTCGTACAGAATCCTACAATATATATTTTATTATATTAAATTGGTACTCTAACAATATTACTATTTGTTTTTCTTCTATATACTGAACTACGTTTTAATAGACAGAAATACGGTTCATATTATTTAATACACCACTAATCAAATAATAGCAAAAAATAAAAAAATAGCGAGCGTAAGCGAGTGAGTATTTTTTTGCTATTAAATTTTTTGTTAACCATTATACATTTTAAATCCATAAAATACGAATTATTTAATTAGCATATATATATAGGATCTTGTAGATTATGGTTATATTTTAAGTAAACCAAGTTTCTTCAATGACAATATCTTCACATAAAAAAATAAAAATTATAAATTATGTGTTAGCGTGAAAGATTGTGGATTAAAAAATGTCGAGAGCGACTCGAACGCCCGAGCGGCTCAGTTAGAGGCATGGCGTGCGGTTCCGTGCTTATGGAAAAATCGCTATTATTCAGCTTCCTTAAAACTTGTAAGTCTGAAAATTCCCAGAAAACTTCCTTAACTATTTAGTTTTAATACCCGACCATTACATTCCCGAAATTTCAAACTTCGTCACTCAACTTTTCTCGCTGAACGTAAACATACATAAATTTCATTTTTTCTTTTTAAAAAATCATCACATTTTTTTCTAATCAATATTAAGACTTTTTATCAAGTCTATTACTCGCGGATATCTTAGGAGAAACTTCTATAAAAATTTCAGAACAAAATATTGAATAGAAAGAAAATGGTGGCGAGTTGAAGTGAAAAACGTATTAAAAACGTATTACGTGAAAAACGTATTAAAATAAGTATCGCAAAAATCGCGTTTTTCGGTTATAACTCGAAAATAAAAAATATTTTTAATATTGCTTAAATGCAGAAAATGTGTGAAATTACGTCCTCTACAAAACCCAAAACAAAAAAATTTAATTTTATTGACGTGAAAAATCGACTCCGTGGACAATACTTATCCAGGATTTTCGGCTCACGCGCCCTTTTCGTTGCCGGCCCCTCAATTACGGGATTTCCTCGATATTTCGGGAAATCTTGAGGTATTCCGGGATAACTTCACCAATTCCGAGATTTTCTTAATATTTCGGTCATTGTTGAGATATGCCGGGTTAACTTCACTAATTTTGGGATTTAGTGGATACTTCGGGAGTTTCTGAGTTATTTCGGGATAACTCCACTAATTACGGGATAAAATATTAAAAAAGTGTGTAAGCACCAACCTGTTAATTATTGGGTCGATCACGCAACCAATCATCCCCGACACTCGGAAGGCGCGCATTACAAATAATTAATTACCATATCGGTAACCCAGTCGGTGCTGCCGCCCCGTGCCTACCGGCTATATAATTAATACTAACTGTCCCGACACACTCATACAATAATTAAAATTTAATTTTCAACCACTATTTACAGTTATATACAATTTAAAAACTACTACAAATCGCCCCAAACTCTACCGACGGATTTACATATTTTTCTTCCATTAATTAACTACGCTATCTAGCTAAAATAATCAATCTAATATTATATACGTGCGCGCGCTATATACAATAGTATACACCAATACATAGGTGTGCGCGCACCGTATATGTATATTCTATTATGCCACGGTATACCTTCGCACACATACATTAGGTATACCGCGACTCCTACTCTACTCGCGCGCTCCCCTCGCTCCGCGCGCACTCTCCCATAATCCCACTCACGGTCGCTCACTTGAGCTCTTCGCGCGCGCAACACTCTCGCTGCTCGAGTGATTCCTCCCCTTCCCGCGCACTTTACCTAGTGCCACGCGATCGTCGCCGTCGGTGCTGCGTTCCCCGGTATACGGGTGTAAGGTGGGGGAGCACCCTGGCTCTCCCGACAGTCCCGACTAGTCGTACGGAGTTCGGGCGTGCGCGCATCCATGCGCCATCTCAGCCGTCGTCGTCTGCTGAGCACGTGTGACGGTTGAGGTTAGGACGCCGCCTAACCTCCCGTCTTGTTGACATCAGCAGCGGATACGCCAGGTATCGTTAGACGACCTGGGCTCGGTCCTTGGCTCACGATACCTCTTGGCCGCGGTCTGGGTCGTGATCCTCGTACTACCGTCGGGTATCGGTCGCGTCGTTCGTCGGCTCTGTCGCTAAAACATACCCATACCGTGGGTATCAGTGTTTATTTTAAAAGTGCATCGGCGCATTTTGGTCCGCCAGCGAGGGATTCGCTACCTGCGACGCGATCGCGAACTAATGTAAATTAAAAGTATGCATGCACATGACTTATAAATACAAGCTACGTGCATGTACTTGTGCGTTGTATATTTTACAACGTCACAGTATACAGGGTGTGGCAAAAGTACCGGAACACAAAAATATCTCGACGGGAGTGCATTTTTGGGAAAACTGTTTAAGACAAAAGTTGTAGGATTTTTCCCTGGCTATTTGATGGCACCTTGGATTTGACCTTGATATGACCTTGAAGGTCAAAGTCAAGGTCAAGTCTAGTTTTTCAAATGGAACACCCCATTTTTGACCCCGGAAATGGAAAGAGCGGAAAATTTTACATCCAAAACCGTTTTGGTCGATTTTTTAAATTTGACCTTTGAAGGTCATTTGAAGGTCAAAACAATCACGATTGCGGAAAAGCAAAGTAACTCTGAAAGAGTGGTTTTCCGGAAAAATGTCGAATACATAACTGATAAAATTTTCTCTTGGCTATTTACTGATGACCTAACAAGATCGATGTTTCCTGGCCATTTGGGACGAGCTTGAAGTGTCCCGGACATTTAAGGCAAGGGCGAAGTGTCCCGGCCAATGAAGGCAAGGGCGAAGTGTCCCGGCCAATTAAGGCGAGTGAATCTGAATTACAACTTGTGTTCAAACTGTTCTCCATTGACGGTTTGACAATGTGCTAAACGGAAATAAAAATTATCAATGGCACTCCTTATCATAGCTGGTTGTGTTTCAGCACATGCGTCTATTATCCGTTGCCTAAGATCTTGCAAGTTCTGCGGTTTAGTAAAATAGATTTTAGATTTTATGTGTCCCCATAGAAAATAATCGAGTGGAGTTAAATCAGGTGACCGTGCTGGCCAATGGACGGGTCCTCCTCTACCTATCCATCTGTTAGGAAAAACATTATTTAAATATTGCCTTACCATTAGTCGGAAATGCGCCCCCGCACCGTCTTGTTGGTACCAAATGTCTTGAAAGTTCTCACCAACTATCTGATGTATTGCTGGAACTATTTCGTCACTGAGAAGTCGCAAATACTCTACACCATCCAAATTTCCGTTTATAAAAAATGGCCCAACTATTCGATCTTGAAACAAACCTGCCCATACATTTAACTTTTCAGGATATTGTGTATGATTTTCAAGAACCCAATTGGGATTTTGGTCACTCCAATATCTACAATTATGCCGATTTACTTCGCCGGTAATTTGAAAAGTCGCTTCATCTGAAAAAACAATGTTGTATAAAAAATTAGGGTTTTGATCAATTCGTTGCATCATATCATCACAAAAATCCACACGATTGTTGAAATCCTCTCCTATCAATTCTTGAACAAGATGGATTTTGTAAGGATGAAATTTCAAAATTTTTAGATTCCTTCCAACAGAACGAGAATTCATTTCAAGCTGTTGCGATACTCTTCTTACCGACAGACGAGGATTTTCAACAAACGACAAAGCAACTTCAAGCTGCTTTTCTTCGGTTGTTTGGCTTTTAGGTCTTCCAGATTTAGGTCGATTTTTGTTAGTTCCCGTTTCTTCAAAACGGCGAACCGTACGGGAGACTGTAGACTTTGAAATACCTTCTTCTCCATTACGAAAAGTTTCATTAAAAAGTAATCTAACTTCATCATACGTCCTCTGCCTATCGCCCCAGCCCCGCATCATCAAGAGTGAAACTCTCTCTTGCTCCGTAAGCGAAGCCATTTTAAATCGCAAATAAATTCGAAAATTAATAAACGATACACCAAGGAAATGGAAAAAAGAAAACCGAAGAAAGCAGCAAAGTTCTGAAATATATGCTTTTTTTATTATGAAGATGAGTATTGACCAATTTTCAAACGAAATGATCACAAATGATAATACTTTGTCCAATTGATCTATCCCAAGTAACGGTGAAAATGAATGTTTTGCAAAGAACTAATACCGGTTACGAATCGTCCTTGTAACAGCTTCACGCAAAATTTTGCGTTCTTTTCTATTTCTGAATTTTACCAATAAGTCCTATTCTAAAAAATTCACTTGGCTTTGACCTTCAAGATCATGTCAAGGATAAATCCAAGGTCATCAGTAAATAGAAAATAATATCAGCGCTATTTTCGATTTTTTTTCGGAAAACCACTCCCTCAGAGTTACTTTGCTTTGCTCCGCAATCATGATCGTTTTGACCTTCAAATGACTTTCAAAGGTTAAGTTTCAAAAATCGACAAAAACGTAACTAGATGTAAAATATCCCGCCCTTTCTATTTCCGGAGTTAAAAATAGGGTGTTCTCTTTGAAAAACTAGACTTGACCTAGACTTTGACCTTCAAGGTCATGTCAAGGTCAACATCAAATAGCCTGGTGAAAATACTATTCATTCTGTACTTGAAGTGTTAGCGGGAAACCATTTCTTCAGAGTTACTTTGCTTTTCCGCAATCGTGATTGTTTTGACCTTCAAATGACCTTCAAAGGTCAAATTTAAAAAATCGACCAAAACGGTTTTGGATGTAAAATTTTCCGCTCTTTCCATTTCCGGGGTCAAAAATGGGGTATTCCATTTGAAAAACTAGACTTGACCTTGACTTTGACCTTCAAGGTCATATCAAGGTCAAATCCAAGGTGCCATCAAATAGCCAGGGAAAAATCCTACAACTTTTGTCTCAAACATTTTTCCCAAAAATGCACTCCCGTCGAGATATTTTTGTGTTCCGGTACTTTTGCCACACCCTGTATATTTAGTGTAATTTCGACTTGTTGCTAGTATGATAATTAAAATTTTTCCTCAAAAGTGTCCGGCGTCCGGCGTCCGACATTCACCATTGGGCGTCTTTTTATTATATTTTATATATATGCATTTGTATAAGGGTAAGTGTGTTATGGTGAAGAGGTCAGGGTGAGGGTGAGGGTGGAGGGATGGGGTCACCCTGACCACCTGGACATCGTCTCCAGGAACTGAAAATTTTTTTTGCAAATTCAAGTAGAAAGGCATGTAGACTTTCCTGTGGAGGATGTCAGGATTACCTAGAGGTTACCCTGACCACCTGGACATCGTCTTCAGGAAGTGAGAATATTTTTTGCAAATTTATGCAGAACAGCATGTAGACTTTCTTGTAGACAATGTCAGGATAACCTGGAGGTTATCCTGACCACCTGGACATCGACTTCAGGAAGTGAGAATATTTTTTGCAAATTTAAGCAGAAAGGCATGTAGACTTTCCTGTGGAGGATGTCAGGATTACCTGGCGGTTACTCTGACCACCTGGACATCGTCTTCAGGAAGTGAGAATATTTTTTGCAAATTTATGCAGAACAGCATGTAGACTTCCCTGCGGACGATGTCAGGATAACCTGGAGGTTACCCTGACCACCTGGACATCGTTGATCAACATAGTAAGAGCTATAGTATGTCATAGTATGACATTAATCAACTTAGTAAGAGCTTTTGTGTTTAGGGAATTTCCCAGTGAATAAGCTACAGGACTTGTTCAAGCAAAGCAAACAGAATTTTGGAAATAAGATTAATAATTCTAGAATCCTTTAGAATAACCATATAACTTGAAAGGGATTTTTATATATGTTATTTTATTTTAACTCTTGCAAACACTTATTTGCAAAGAGTATAAAATTGCGTTTACATGTAAAAAGAACTCAATTTTCATTCAATAAAAGTGATTGTCGTTCGTATAAATTAAAAAATATATATATATGAATTCTATATAGATATCAAGGATATATTTATATAATTCGACTATTGATTTAAATTCTGAAAAACCCAATAATCATATAATATCTCTTGATAATGGTTATTGACCAACAATTAGCGCGTATTATTTTATTACATATTCACAGCTTTAGATAGTTAAAAAATAAACAAAAAATAAAATTGTGTTTGCATGTAAAAAGAACTCAATTTTGATTCGATAAAAGTGATTGTCGTTCGTATAAATTAAAAAATATATATATATATGAATTCTATATAGATATCAAGGATATATTTATATAACACGATTATTGATTTAAATTCTGAAAAACCCAATAATCATATAATATCTCTTGATAATGGTAATTGACCAACAATTAGCGCGTATTATTTTATTACATATTCACAGCTTTAGATAGTTAAAAAATAAACAAAAAATAAAATTGTGTTTGCATGTAAAAAGAACTCAATTTTGATTCGATAAAAGTGATTGTCGTTCGTATAAATTAAAAAAAATATATATATATATATGAATTCTATATAGATATCAAGGATATATTTATATAACACGATTATTGATTTAAATTCTGAAAAACCCAATAATCATATAATATCTCTTGATAATGGTTATTTATCAACAACTAGCGCGTATTATTTTATTATATATTCACAGCTTTAGATAGTTAAAAAATAAAAAAAAATAGGAAATATTCTAACTATATAAATATTCTACTATAGATTTAAAGTTTGAACATAATAATAAATTTTCAAAGCAATGAAATATTTCTATTAGTTTAAAGGGCTTGATTGCAAAACAAATTTAGTGAGATACTAGCTTTGTACATAATTGAAACGTTTAATACATTTCATAATTGTGTCTATAATTTGAGTGGGAGTAAATATTGACCTACAAGGAAATATTCTCCCATTAATAGTCACTTGACAGTAATCGTTTTTTTTTGTTATAAAAATATTACAAAATTTGAAATTGATAATAACGTTGTAAAAATTCCTTCAGAATTTATTACATTTTATAATTTGATAGATGATATTTTTGGTAATAAAATAAATATTGATGATTTACATACTCTTAAAGACAAAGTAATTCTTTCACCTATAAATAGTGATGTTTTAGCGATTAATAACGAAATAATTGAAAGAATTGAAGGTGACGGTAAGATATATTTAAGCATTGATAGTATTACTAATGATGAAAATAATAAGTTGGATGAAACAATAACAATAGATTTTATAAATTCATTAATACCAAATGGTTTACCACCGCATAAATTAGTTTAAAAAAAAGGAATGATCGTTATGTTACCTAGGAATTTGCATTTAGATGGAGGTTTATGTAATCGTACCGGCTCATGATTACAGAATTAAAACAGTACACTATATATGGAGAAATTATAACAGGTACAAATTCAGGACAAATTGTGATGATTCCAAGAATAGATTTATGTCCATCAAAGGATGATATACCTTTCAAGATGGTTAGACGACAATTTCCTATTAGACCAAGTTTCGCTATGACCATAAATAAAGCACAAGGTCAAGAGTTACAGATGAAAAAAATGTAAAAATAAAATTTTTGAAATCGTCAATGATACTCACTAATAAAGATATACTTAATATAAATGAGAGTAATTTAAATAATAATATAATAATATATACAACAAATATAGTTTTTTCTGAAGTGTTTGATACTTCAATAGTTTCTTTTTATTTTGAAAAATCAAATTAAGGTCAACTTATTAGGAAAAACGAATTATAAAATAATAAGATATAAGCATCAGACAAAATTTGTAGTTAAAATTGCGTATAATAAAGAATATTTTTCAAGTATACATTATTTACATCAAGCAACATTTCAAAATATCATTACTTATGAAATAAACAAATATTAAAATATTAGTTGTCTGCATTAAGCGACATTTTATTGGCAAAATTATTTATGAAGTATATAAATTATAAAATAATCAACTGTCTGCATCAAGCGACATTATTTTACTAAAATACTGAAGAAATAAACAAATTTAAAATTCATTGTCTGCATCAAACCACATTTTTTTACTAAAATACTGAAGAAATAAACAAATTTAAAATTCATTGTCTGCAATGAGCGACATTTTTTTACTAAAATACTGAAGAAATAAACAAATTTAAAATTCATTGTCTGCATCAAGCGACATTTTTTTACTAATATACTGAAGAAATAAACAAATTTAAAATTCATTGTCTGCATCAAGCGAAATTTTTTTACTAAAATACTGAAGAAATAAACAAATTTAAAATTCATTGTCTGCATCAAGCGACATTTTTTTACTAAAATACTGAAAAAATAAACAAATTTAAAATTCATTGTCTGCATCAAGCGACATTTTTTTACTAAAATACTGAAGAAATAAACAAATTTAAAATTCATTGTCTGCATCAAGCGACATTTTTTTACTAAAATACTGTAGAACTAAACAAATTTAAAATTCATTGTATTCATCGAAGCACATTCTTTTACTAAAATACTGAAGAAATAAACAAGTTAAAAATTCATTGTCTGCATCAAGCGACATTTCTTTACTAAAATGCTGAAGAAATAAACAAATTTAAAATACATTGTCTGCGTCAAGCGACATTTTTTTACTAAAATACTGAAGAAATAAACAATTTTAGTATTCATAGTCTGCATCAAGCGACATTTTTTTACTAAAATACTGAAGAAATAAACAAATTTAAAATTCATTGTATTTATCAAACCACATTTTTTTACTAAAATACTGAAAAAATAAACAAATTTAAAATTCATTGTCTGCATCAAGCGACATTTTTTTACTAAAGTCCTGAAGAAGTAAACATATTTAAAAATCATTGTCTGCATCAAGCGACATTTTTTTACTAAAATACTGAAGAAATAAACAAATTTTGAAATTCATTGTATTCATCAAACCACATTTTTTTACTAAAATACTCAAAAAATAAACGAATTTAAAATTCATTGTCTGCATCAAGCGACATTTTTTTACTAAAGTACTGAAGAAATAAACAAATTTAAAATTCATTGTTTGCTTCAAGCGACATTTTTTTACTAAAATACTGAAGAAATAAACAAATTTAAAATTCATTGTCTGCATGAAGCGACATTTTTTTACTAAAGTACTGAAGAACTAAACAAATTTAAAATTCATTGTCTGCATCAAGCGACATTTTTTTACTAAAATACTTAAGAAATAAACAAATTTAAAATTCATTGTCTGCATCAAGCGACATTTTTTTACTAAAATACTGAAGAAATAAACAAATTTAAAATTCATTGTCTGCATCAAGCGACATTTTTTTACTAAAATACTGAAGAAATAAACAAATTTAAATTCATTGTCTGCATCAAGCGACATTTTTTTACTAAAATACTGAAGGAAATAAACAAATTTAAAATTCATTGTATGCATCAAGCGACATTTTTTACTAAAAATACTGAAGAAATAAACAAATTTAAAATTCATTGTCTGCATCAAGCGACATTTTTTACTAAAATACTGAAGAAATAAACAATTTAAAATTCATTGTCTGCATCAAGCGACATTTTTATTAAAATACTGAAGAAATAAACAAATTTAAAATTCATTGTCTGCATCAAAGCGACATTTTTTTACTAAAATACTGAAGAAATAACCAAATTTAAAATTCATTGTCTGCATCAAGCGACATTTTTTACTAAAATACTGAAGAAATAAACAAATTTAAAATTCATTGTCTGCATCAAGCGACATTTTTTACTAAAATACTGAAGAAATAAACAAATTTAAAATTCATTGTCTGCATCAAGCGACATTTTTTACTAAAATACTGAAGAAATAAACAAATTAAAATTCATTGTCTGCATCAAGCGACATTTTTTACTAAAATACTGAAGAAATAAACAAATTTAAATTCATTGTCTGCATCAAGCGACATTTTTTACTAAAATACTGAAGAAATAAACAAATTTAAAATTCATTGTCTGCATCAAGCGACATTTTTTACTAAAATACTGAAGAAATAAACAAATTTAAAATTCATTGTCTGCATCAAGCGACATTTTTTTACTAAAATACTGAAGAAATAAACAAATTTAAAATTCATTGTCTGCATCAAGCGACATTTTTTACTAAAATACTGAAGAAATAAACAAATTTAAAATTCATTGTCTGCATCAAGCGACATTTTTTACTAAAATACTGAAGAAATAAACAAATTTAAAATTCATTGTCTGCATCAAGCGACATTTTTTACTAAAATACTGAAGAAATAAACAAATTTAAAATTCATTGTTTCCTCAAGCGACATTTTTTTACTAAAATACTGAAGAAATAAACAAATTTAAAATTCATTGTCTGCATCAAGCGACATTTTTTACTAAAATACTGAAGAAATAAACAAATTTAAAATTCATTGTCTGCATCAAGCGACATTTTTTTACTAAAATACTGAAGAAATAAACAAATTTAAAATTCATTGTCTGCATCAAGCGACATTTTTTACTAAAATACTGAAGAAATAAACAAATTAAAATTCATTGTCTGCATCAAGCGACATTTTTTTACTAAAATACTGAAGAAATAAACAAATTTAAAATTCATCGTCTGCATCAAGCGACATTTTTTACTAAAATACTGAAGAATAAACAAATTTAAAATTCATTGTCTGCATCAAGCGACATTTTTTTACTAAAATACTGAAGAAATAAACAAATTAAAATTCATTGTCTGCATCAAGCGACATTTTTTACTAAAATACTGAAGAAATAAACAAATTTAAAATTCATTGTCTGCATCAAGCGACATTTTTTACTAAAATACTGAAGAAATAAACAAATTTAAAATTCATTGTCTGCATCAAGCGACATTTTTACTAAAATACTGAAGAAATAAACAAATTTAAAATTCATTGTCTGCATCAAGCGACATTTTTTACTAAAATACTGAAGAAATAAACAAATTTAAAATTCATTGTCTGCATCAAGCGACATTTTTTTACTAAAATACTGAAGAAATAAACAAATTTAAAATTCATTGTCTGCATCAAGCGACATTTTTTACTAAAATACTGAAGAAATAAACAAATTTAAAATTCATTGTCTGCATCAAGCGACATTTTTTACTAAAATACTGAAGAAATAAACAAATTTAAAATTCATTGTCTGCATCAAGCGACATTTTTTTACTAAAATACTGAAGAAATAAACAAATTTAAAATTCATTGTCTGCATCAAGCGACATTTTTTACTAAAATACTGAAGAAATAAACAAATTTAAAATTCATTGTCTGCATCAAGCGACATTTTTTACTAAAATACTGAAGAAATAAACAAATTTAAAAATTCATTGTCTGCATCAAGCGACATTTTTTACTAAATACTGAAGAAATAAACAAATTTAAAATTCATTGTCTGCATCAAGCGACATTTTTTACTAAAAATACTGAAGAAATAAACAAATTTAAAATTCATTGTCTGCATCAAGCGACATTTTTTAACTAAAATACTGAAGAAATAAACAATTTAAAATTCATTGTCTGCATCAAGCGACATTTTTTACTAAAATACTGAAGAAATAAACAAATTTAAAATTCATTGTCTGCATCAAGCGACATTTTTTACTAAAATACTGAAGAAATAAACAATTTAAAATTCATTGTCTGCATCAAAGCGACATTTTTTACTAAAATACTGAAGAAATAAACAAATTTAAAATTCATTGTCTGCATCAAGCGACATTTTTTACTAAAATACTGAAGAAATAAACAATTTAAAATTCATTGTCTGCATCAAGCGACATTTTTTACTAAAATACTGAAGAAATAAACAATTTAAAATTCATTGTCTGCATCAAAGCGACATTTTTTACTAAAATACTGAAGAAATAAACAAATTTAAAATTCATTGTCTGCATCAAGCGACATTTTGTTACTTTAAATACTGAAGAAATAAACAAATTTAAAATTCATTGTCTGCATCAAGCGACATTTTTTACTAAAATACTGAAGAAATAAACAAATTTAAAATTCATTGTCTGCATCAAGCGACATTTTTTACTAAAATACTGAAGAAATAAACAAATTTAAAATTCATTGTCTGCATCAAGCGACATTTTTTTACTAAAATACTGAAGAAATAAACAAATTTAAAATTCATTGTCTGCATCAAGCGACATTTTTTTACTAAAATACTGAAGAAATAAACAAATTTAAAATTCATTGTCTGCATCAAGCGACATTTTTTACTAAAATACTGAAGAAATAAACAAATTTAAAATTCATTGTCTGCATCAAGCGACATTTTTTACTAAAATACTGAAGAAATAAACAAATTTAAAATTCATTGTCTGCATCAAGCGACATTTTTTTACTAAAATACTGAAGAAATAAACAAATTTAAAATTCATTGTCTGCATCAAGCGACATTTTTTTACTAAAATACTGAAGAAATAAACAAATTTAAAATTCATTGTCTGCATCAAGCGACATTTTTTACTAAAATACTGAAGAAATAAACAAATTTAAAATTCATTGTCTGCATCAAGCGACATTTTTTACTAAAATACTGAAGAAATAAACAAATTTAAAATTCATTGTCTGCATCAAGCGACATTTTTTACTAAAATACTGAAGAAATAAACAAATTTAAAATTCATTGTCTGCATCAAGCGACATTTTTTACTAAAATACTGAAGAAATAAACAAATTTAAAATTCATTGTCTGCATCAAGCGACATTTTTTACTAAAATACTGAAGAAATAAACAAATTTAAAATTCATTGTCTGCATCAAGCGACATTTTTTACTAAAATACTGAAGAAATAAACAAATTTAAAATTCATTGTCTGCATCAAGCGACATTTTTTACTAAAATACTGAAGAAATAAACAAATTTAAAATTCATTGTCTGCATCAAGCGACATTTTGTACTAAAATACTGAAGAAATAAACAAATTTAAAATTCATTGTCTGCATCAAAGCGACATTTTTTACTAAAATACTGAAGAAATAAACAAATTTAAAATTCATTGTCTGCATCAAGCGACATTTTTTTACTAAAATACTGAAGAAATAAACAAATTTTAAAATTCATTGTATGCATCAAACGCACATTTTTTACTAAAATACTGAAGAAATAAACAAATTTAAAATTCATTGTCTGCATCAAGCGACATTTTTTACTAAAATACTGAAGAAATAAACAAATTTAAAATTCATTGTCTGCATCAAGCGACATTTTTTACTAAAATACTGAAGAAATAAACAAATTTAAAATTCATTGTCTGCATCAAGCGACATTTTTTACTAAAATACTGAAGAAATAAACAAATTTAAAATTCATTGTCTGCATCAAGCGACATTTTTGTACTAAAATACTGAAGAAATAAACAAATTTAAAATTCATTGTCTGCATCAAGCGACATTTTTTTACTAAAATACTGAAGAAATAAACAAATTTAAAATTCATTGTCTGCATCAAGCGACATTTTTTTACTAAAATACTGAAGAAATAAACAAATTTAAAATTCATTGTCTGCATCAAGCGACATTTTTTACTAAAATACTGAAGAAATAAACAAATTTAAAATTCATTGTCTGCATCAAGCGACATTTTTTTACTAAAATACTGAAGAAATAAACAAATTTAAAATTCATTGTCTGCATCAAGCGACATTTTTTACTAAAATACTGAAGAAATAAACAAATTTAAAATTCATTGTCTGCATCAAGCGACATTTTTTACTAAAATACTGAAGAAATAAACAAATTTAAAATTCATTGTCTGCATCAAGCGACATTTTTTACTAAAATACTGAAGAAATAAACAAATTTAAATTCATTGTCTGCATCAAGCGACATTTTTTTACTAAAATACTGAAGAAATAAACAAATTTAAAATTCATTGTCTGCATCAAGCGACATTTTTTACTAAAATACTGAAGAAATAAACAAATTTAAAATTCATTGTCTGCATCAAGCGACATTTTTTACTAAAATACTGAAGAAATAAACAATTTAAAATTCATTGTCTGCATCAAGCGACATTTTTTACTAAAATACTGAAGAAATAAACAAATTTAAAATTCATTGTCTGCATCAAGCGACATTTTTTTACTAAAATACTGAAGAAATAAACAAATTTAAAATTCATTGTCTGCATCAAGCGACATTTTTTACTAAATACTGAAGAAATAAACAATTTAAAATTCATTGTCTGCATCAAGCGACATTTTTTACTAAAATACTGAAGAAATAAACAATTTAAAATTCATTGTCTGCATCAAGCGACATTTTTTACTAAAATACTGAAGAAATAAACAAATTTAAAATTCATTGTCTGCATCAAGCGACATTTTTTACTAAAATACTGAAGAAATAAACAAATTTAAAATTCATTGTCTGCATCAAGCGACATTTTTTTACTAAAATACTGAAGAAATAAACAAATTTAAAATTCATTGTCTGCATCAAGCGACATTTTTTACTAAAATACTGAAGAAATAAACAAATTTAAAATTCATTGTCTGCATCAAGCGACATTTTTTTACTAAAATACTGAAGAAATAAACAAATTTAAAATTCATTGTCTGCATCAAAGCGACATTTTTTACTAAAATACTGAAGAAATAAACAAATTTAAAATTCATTGTCTGCATCAAGCGACATTTTTTACTAAAATACTGAAGAAATAAACAATTTAAAATTCATTGTCTGCATCAAACGACATTTTGTACTAAAATACTGAAGAAATAAACAAATTTAAAATTCATTGTCTGCATCAAGCGACATTTTTTTACTAAAATACTGAAGAAATAAACAAATTTAAAATTCATTGTCTGCATCAAGCGACATTTTTTACTAAAATACTGAAGAAATAAACAATTTAAAATTCATTGTCTGCATCAAGCGACATTTTTTACTAAAATACTGAAGAAATAAACAAATTTAAAATTCATTGTCTGCATCAAGCGACATTTTGTTACTAAAATACTGAAGAAATAAACAAATTTAAAATTCATTGTCTGCATCAAGCGACATTTTGTTACTAAAATACTGAAGAAATAAACAAATTTAAAATTCATTGTCTGCATCAAGCGACATTTTTTACTAAAATACTGAAGAAATAAACAAATTTAAAATTCATTGTCTGCATCAAGCGACATTTTTTACTAAAATACTGAAGAAATAAACAAATTTAAAATTCATTGTCTGCATCAAGCGACATTTTTTTACTAAAATACTGAAGAAATAAACAAATTTAAAATTCATTGTCTGCATCAAGCGACATTTTTTACTAAAATACTGAAGAAATAAACAAATTTAAAAATTCATTGTCTGCATCAAGCGACATTTTGTACTAAATACTGAAGAAATAAACAATTTAAAATTCATTGTCTGCATCAAGCGACATTTTTTACTAAAATACTGAAGAAATAAACAAATTTAAAATTCATTGTCTGCATCAAGCGACATTTTTTACTAAAATACTGAAGAAATAAACAAATTTAAAATTCATTGTCTGCATCAAGCGACATTTTTTACTAAAATACTGAAGAAATAAACAAATTTAAAATTCATTGTCTGCATCAAGCGACATTTTTTACTAAAATACTGAAGAAATAAACAAATTTAAAATTCATTGTCTGCATCAAAGCGACATTTTTTACTAAAATACTGAAGAAATAAACAAATTTAAAATTCATTGTCTGCATCAAGCGACATTTTTTTACTAAAATACTGAAGAAATAAACAAATTTAAAATTCATTGTCTGCATCAAGCGACATTTTTTACTAAAATACTGAAGAAATAAACAAATTTAAAATTCATTGTCTGCATCAAGCGACATTTTTTACTAAAATACTGAAGAAATAAACAAATTTAAAATTCATTGTCTGCATCAAGCGACATTTTTGTACTAAAATACTGAAGAAATAAACAAATTTAAAATTCATTGTCTGCATCAAGCGACATTTTTTTACTAAATACTGAAGAAATAAACAATTTAAAATTCATTGTCTGCATCAAGCGACATTTTTTACTAAAATACTGAAGAAATAAACAATTTAAATTCATTGTCTGCATCAAACGACATTTTTACTAAAATACTGAAGAAATAAACAAATTTAAAATTCATTGTCTGCATCAAGCGACATTTTTTTACTAAAATACTGAAGAAATAAACAAATTTAAAATTCATTGTCTGCATCAAGCGACATTTTTTTACTAAAATACTGAAGGAATAAACAAATTTAAAATTCATTGTCTGCATCAAGCGACATTTTGTACTAAAATACTGAAGAAATAAACAAATTTAAAATTCATTGTCTGCATCAAGCGACATTTTTTTACTAAAATACTGAAGAAATAAACAAATTTAAAATTCATTGTCTGCATCAAGCGACATTTTTTACTAAAATACTGAAGAAATAAACAAATTTAAAATTCATTGTCTGCATCAAGCGACATTTTTTACTAAAATACTGAAGAAATAAACAAATTTAAAATTCATTGTCTGCATCAAGCGACATTTTTTTACTAAAATACTGAAGAAATAAACAAATTTAAAATTCATTGTCTGCATCAAGCGACATTTTTTACTAAAATACTGAAGAAATAAACAAATTTAAAATTCATTGTCTGCATCAAGCGACATTTTTTACTAAAATACTGAAGAAATAAACAAATTTAAAATTCATTGTCTGCATCAAGCGACATTTTTTACTAAAATACTGAAGAAATAAACAAATTTAAAATTCATTGTCTGCATCAAGCGACATTTTTTACTAAAATACTGAAGAAATAAACAAATTTAAAATTCATTGTCTGCATCAAGCGACATTTTTTTACTAAAATACTGAAGAAATAAACAAATTTAAAATTCATTGTCTGCATCAAGCGACATTTTGTACTAAAATACTGAAGAAATAAACAAATTTAAAATTCATTGTCTGCATCAAGCGACATTTTTTACTAAAATACTGAAGAAATAAACAATTTAAAATTCATTGTCTGCATCAAGCGACATTTTTTACTAAAATACTGAAGAAATAAACAAATTTAAAATTCATTGTCTGCATCAAGCGACATTTTTACTAAAATACTGAAGAAATAAACAAATTTAAAATTTATTGTCTGCATCAAGCGACATTTTTTACTAAAATACTGAAGAAATAAACAAATTTAAAATTCATTGTCTGCATCAAGCGACATTTTGTACTAAAATACTGAAGAAATAACAAATTTAAAATTCATTGTCTGCATCAAGCGACATTTTGTTGCTAAAATACTGAAGAAATAAACAAATTTAAAATTCATTGTCTGCATCAAGCGACATTTTTTACTAAAATACTGAAGAAATAAACAAATTTAAAATTCATTGTCTGCATCAAGCGACATTTTTTTACTAAAATACTGAAGAATAAACAAATTTAAAATTCATTGTCTGCATCAAGCGACATTTTTTTACTAAATACTGAAGAAATAAACAAATTTAAAATTCATTGTCTGCATCAACATTTTTTTACTAAAATACTGAAGAAATAAACAAATTTAAAATTCATTGTCTGCATCAACGACATTTTTTTACTAAAATACTGAAGAAATAAACAAATTTAAAATTCATTGTCTGCATCAAGCGACATTTTTTCTAAAATACTGAAGAAAAACAAATTTAAAATTCATTGTCTGCATCAAGCGACATTTTTTTTACTAAAATACTGAAGAAATAAACAAATTTAAAATTCATTGTCTGCATCAAGCGACATTTTTTTACTAAATACTGAAGAAATAAACAAATTTAAAATTCATTGTCTGCATCAAGCGACATTTTTTACTAAAATACTGAAGAAATAAACAAATTTAAAATTCATTGCCTGCATCAAGCGACATTTTTTACTAAAATACTGAAGAAATAAACAAATTAAAATTCATTGTCTGCATCAAGCGACATTTTTTACTAAAATACTGAAGAAATAAACAATTTAAAATTCATTGTCTGCATCAAGCGACATTTTTTACTAAAATACTGAAGAAATAAACAAATTTAAAATTCATTGTCTGCATCAAGCGACATTTTTTTACTAAAATACTGAAGAAATAAACAAATTTAAAATTCATTGTCTGCATCAAGCGACATTTTTTACTAAAATACTGAAGAAATAAACAAATTTAAAATTCATTGTCTGCATCAAGCGACATTTTTTACTAAAATACTGAAGAAATAAACAAATTTAAAATTCATTGTCTGCATCAAGCGACATTTTTTTACTAAAATACTGAAGAAATAAACAAATTTAAAATTCATTGTCTGCATCAAGCGACATTTTTTTACTAAAATACTGAAGAAATAAACAAATTTAAAATTCATTGTCTGCATCCAGCGACATTTTGTACTAAAATACTGAAGAAATAAACAAATTTAAAATTCATTGTCTGCATCAAGCGACATTTTGTACTAAAATACTGAAGAAATAAACAAATTTAAAATTCATTGTCTGCATCAAGCGACATTTTGTACTAAAATACTGAAGAAATAAACAAATTTAAAATTCATTGTCTGCATCAAGCGACATTTTGTACTAAAATACTGAAGAAATAAACAAATTTAAAATTCATTGTCTGCATCAAGCGACATTTTTTACTAAAATACTGAAGAAAATAAACAAATTTAAATTCATTGTCTGCATCAAGCGACATTTTGTATTAAAATACTGAAGAAATAAACAAAGTTAAAATTCATTGTCTGCATCAAGCGACATTTTGTACTAAAATACTGAAGAAATAAACAAATTTAAAATTCATTGTCTGCATCAAACGACATTTTGTACTTTAAATACTGAAGAAATAAACAAATTTAAAATTCATTGTCTGCATCAAGCGACTTTTTTTTACTAAAATACTGAAGAAATAAACAAATTTAAAATTCATTGTCTGCATCAAACGACATTTTGTACTAAAATACTGAAGAAATAAACAAATTTAAAATTCATTGTCTGCATCAAGCGACATTTTTTACTAAAATACTGAAGAAATAAACAATTTAAAATTCATTGTCTGCATCAAGCGACATTTTTTACTAAAATACTGAAGAAATAAACAAATTTAAAATTCATTGTCTGCATCAAGCGACATTTTTTACTAAAATACTGAAGAAATAAACAAATTTAAAATTCATTGTCTGCATCAAGCGACATTTTTTACTAAAATACTGAAGAAATAAACAAATTTAAAATTCATTGTCTGCATCAAGCGACATTTTTTACTAAAATACTGAAGAAATAAACAAATTTAAAATTCATTGTCTGCATCAAGCGACATTTTTTACTAAAATACTGAAGAAATAAACAAATTTAAAATTCATTGTCTGCATCAAGCGACATTTTTTACTAAAATACTGAAGAAATAAACAAATTTAAAATTCATTGTCTGCATCAAGCGACATTTTTTACTAAAATACTGAAGAAATAAACAAATTTAAAATTCATTGTCTGCATCAAGCGACATTTTTTACTAAAATACTGAAGAAATAAACAAATTTAAAATTCATTGTCTGCATCAAGCGACATTTTGTACTAAAATACTGAAGAAATAACAAATTTAAAATTCATTGTCTGCATCAAGCGACATTTTTTTACTAAAATACTGAAGAAATAAACAAATTTAAAATTCAGTGTCTGCATCCAGCGACATTTTGTACTAAAATACTGAAGAAATAAACAAATTTAAATTCATTGTCTGCATCAAGCGACATTTTTGTACTAAAATACTGAGAAATAAACAATTTAAAATTCATTGTCTGCATCAAGCGACATTTTGTACTAAAATACTGAAGAAATAAACAAATTTAAAATTCATTGTCTGCATCAAGCGACATTTTGTACTAAAATACTGAGAATAAACAATTTAAAATTCATTGTCTGCATCAAGCGACATTTTGTACTAAAATACTGAAGAAATAACAAATTTAAAATTCATTGTCTGCATCAAGCGACATTTTTTACTAAAATACTGAAGAAATAACAAATTTAAAATTCATTGTCTGCATCAAGCGACATTTTTTACTAAAATACTGAAGAAATAAACAATTTAAAATTCATTGTCTGCATCAAAGCGACATTTTGTACTAAAATACTGAAGAAATAAACAATTTAAAATTCATTGTCTGCATCAAAGCGACATTTTGTACTAAAATACTGAAGAAATAAACAAATTTAAAAATTCATTGTCTGCATCAAGCGACATTTTTGTACTAAAATACTGAAGAAATAAACAAATTTAAAATTCATTGTCTGCATCAGCGACATTTTTTACTAAATACTGAAGAAATAAACATATTTAAAATTCATTGTCTGCATCAAGCGACATTTTTTACTAAAATACTGAAGAAATAAACAAATTTAAAATTCATTGTCTGCATCAAAGCGACATTTTGTACTAAAATACTGAAGAAATAAACAATTTAAAATTCATTGTCTGCATCAAGCGACATTTTTTTACTAAAATACTGAAGAAATAAACAAATTTAAAATTCATTGTCTGCATCAAACGACATTTTGTACTAAAATACTGAAGAAATAAACAAATTTAAAATTCATTGTCTGCATCAAGCGACATTTTGTACTAAAATACTGAAGAAATAAACAAATTTAAAATTCATTGTCTGCATCAAGCGACATTTTGTACTAAAATACTGAAGAAATAACAAATTTAAAATTCATTGTCTGCATCCAGCGACATTTTGTACTAAAATACTGAAGAAATAAACAAATTTAAAATTCATTGTCTGCATCAAGCGACATTTTGTACTAAAATACTGAAGAAATAAACAAATTTAAAATTCATTGTCTGCATCAAGCGACATTTTTTACTAAAATACTGAAGAAATAAACAAATTTAAAATTCATTGTCTGCATCCAAGCGACATTTTGTACTAAAATACTGGAGAAATAAACAAATTTAAAATTCATTGTCTGCATCAAACGACATTTTGTACTAAAATACTGAAGAAATAAACAAATTTAAAATTCATTGTCTGCATCAAGCGACATTTTTTACTAAAATACTGAAGAAATAAACAAATTTAAAATTCATTGTCTGCATCAAGCGACATTTTGTACTAAAATACTGAAGAAATAAACAAATTTAAAATTCATTGTCTGCATCAAACGACATTTTGTACTAAAATACTGAAGAAATAAACAAATTTAAAATTCATTGTCTGCATCAAGCGACATTTTTTTACTAAATACTGAAGAATAAACAAATTTAAAATTCATTGTCTGCATCAGCGACATTTTGTACTAAAATACTGAAGAAATAAACAAATTTAAATTCATTGTCTGCATCAAAGCGACATTTTGTACTAAAATACTGAAGAAATAACAATTTAAAATTCATTGTCTGCATCCAGCGACATTTTTTTACTAAAATACTGAAGAAATAAACAAATTTAAAATTCATTGTCTGCATCAAGCGACATTTTTGTACTAAAATACTGAAGAAATAAACAAATTTAAAATTCATTGTCTGCATCAAACGACATTTTTTACTAAAATACTGAAGAAATAAACAAATTTAAAATTCATTGTCTGCATCAAGCGACATTTTTTACTAAAATACTGAAGAAATAAACAAATTTAAAATTCATTGTCTGCATCAAGCGACATTTTGTACTAAAATACTGAAGAAATAACAAATTTAAAATTCATTGTCTGCATCAAGCGACATTTTGTACTAAAATACTGAAGAAATAAACAAATTTAAAATTCATTGTCTGCATCAAGCGACATTTTTTACTAAAATACTGAAGAAATAAACAAATTTAAAATTCATTGTCTGCATCAGCGACATTTTTTACTAAAATACTGAAGAAATAAACAAATTTAAAATTTATTGTCTGCATCAAGCGACATTTTTTACTAAAATACTGAAGAAATAAACAAATTTAAAATTCATTGTCTGCATCAAGCGACATTTTGTACTAAAATACTGAAGAAATAAACAAATTTAAAATTCATTGTCTGCATCAAGCGACATTTTTTACTAAAATACTGAAGAAATAAACAAATTTAAAATTCATTGTCTGCATCAAGCGACATTTTGTACTAAAATACTGAAGAAATAAACAAATTTAAAATTCATTGTCTGCATCAAGCGACATTTTGTACTAAAATACTGAAGAAATAAACAAATTTAAAATTCATTGTCTGCATCAAGCGACATTTTGTACTAAAATACTGAAGAAATAAACAAATTTAAAATTCATTGTCTGCATCAAACGACATTTTGTACTTTAAATACTGAAGAAATAAACAAATTTAAAATTCATTGTCTGCATCAAGCGACATTTTTTACTAAAATACTGAAGAAATAAACAAATTTAAAATTCATTGTCTGCATCAAGCGACATTTTGTACTAAAATACTGAAGAAATAAACAAATTTAAAATTCATTGTCTGCATCAAGCGACATTTTTTTACTAAAATACTGAAGAAATAAACAAATTTAAAATTCATTGTCTGCATCAAGCGACATTTTTTTACTAAAATACTGAAGAAATAAACAAATTTAAAATTCATTGTCTGCATCAAGCGACATTTTTTACTAAAATACTGAAGGAATAAACAAATTTAAAATTCATTGTCTGCATCCAGCGACATTTTGTACTAAAATACTGAAGAAATAAACAAATTTAAAATTCATTGTCTGCATCAAGCGACATTTTGTACTAAAATACTGAAGAAATAAACAATTTAAAATTCATTGTCTGCATCAAGCGACATTTTTTACTAAATACTGAAGAAATAAACAAATTTAAAATTCATTGTCTGCATCAAGCGACATTTTGTACTAAATACTGAAGAAATAAACAATTTAAAATTCATTGTCTGCATCAAGCGACATTTTTTTACTAAAATACTGAAGAAATAAACAAATTTAAAATTCATTGTCTGCATCAAGCGACATTTTGTTGCTAAATACTGAAGAAATAAACAAATTTAAAATTCATTGTCTGCATCAAGCGACATTTTTTACTAAAATACTGAAGAAATAAACAAATTTAAAATTCATTGTCTGCATCAAGCGACATTTTTTTACTAAAATACTGAAGAAATAAACAAATTTAAAATTCATTGTCTGCATCAAGCGACATTTTGTACTAAAATACTGAAGAAATAAACAAATTTAAAATTCATTGTCTGCATCAAGCGACATTTTGTACTAAAATACTGAAGAAATAAACAAATTTAAAATTCATTGTCTGCATCAAGCGACATTTTTTACTAAAATACTGAAGAAATAAACAAATTTAAAATTCATTGTCTGCATCAAGCGACATTTTGTACTAAAATACTGAAGAAATAAACAAATTTAAAATTCATTGTCTGCATCAAGCGACATTTTGTACTAAAATACTGAAGAAATAAACAAATTTAAAATTCATTGTCTGCATCAAGCGACATTTTTTACTAAAATACTGAAGAAATAAACAAATTTAAAATTCATTGTCTGCATCAAAGCGACATTTTGTACTAAAATACTGAAGAAATAAACAAATTTAAAATTCATTGTCTGCATCAAGCGACATTTTTTACTAAAATACTGAAGAAATAAACAAATTTAAAATTCATTGTCTGCATCCAGCGACATTTTGTACTAAAATACTGAAGAAATAAACAATTTAAAATTCATTGTCTGCATCAAGCGACATTTTGTACTAAAATACTGAAGAAATAAACAATTTAAAATTCATTGTCTGCATCAAGCGACATTTGTACTAAAATACTGAAGAAATAAACAAATTTAAAATTCATTGTCTGCATCAGCGACATTTTGTACTAAATACTGAAGAAATAAACAATTTAAAATTCATTGTCTGCATCAAGCGACATTTTTTACTAAAATACATAAGAAAGAAACAAATTTAAAATTCATTGTCTGCATCAAGCGACATTTTGTACTAAAATACTGAAGAAATAAACAAATTTAAAATTCATTGTCTGCATCAAGCGACATTTTGTACTAAAATACTGAAGAAATAAACAAATTTAAAATTCATTGTCTGCATCAAGCGACATTTTTTACTAAAATACTGAAGAAATAAACAATTTAAAATTCATTGTCTGCATCAAGCGACATTTTGTACTAAAATACTGAAGAAATAAACAAATTTAAAATTCATTGTCTGCATCAAGCGACATTTTTTACTAAAATACTGAAGAAATAACAAATTTAAAATTCATTGTCTGCATCAAGCGACATTTTGTACTAAAATACTGAAGAAATAAACAAATTTAAAATTCATTGTCTGCATCAAGCGACATTTTGTACTAAAATACTGAAGAAATAAACAAATTTAAAAATTCATTGTCTGCATCAAGCGACATTTTTTACTAAAATACATAAGAAATAAACAAATTTAAAATTCATTGTCTGCATCAAACGACATTTTGTACTAAAATACTGAAGAAATAAACAATATTAAAATTCATTGTCTGCATCAAGCGACATTTTTTTACTAAAATACTGAAGAAATAAACAAATTTAAAATTCATTGTCTGCATCAAGCGACATTTTTTACTAAAATACTGAAGAAATAAACAAATTTAAAATTCATTGTCTGCATCAAGCGACATTTTGTACTAAAATACTGAAGAAATAAACAAATTTAAAATTCATTGTCTGCATCAAGCGACATTTTTTACTAAATACTGAAGAAATAAACAAATTTAAAATTCATTGTCTGCATCCAGCGACATTTTGTACTAAAATACTGAAGAATAAACAAATTAAAATTCATTGTCTGCATCAAGCGACATTTTTTTACTAAAATACTGAAGAAATAAACAAATTTAAAATTTATTTTCTGCATCAAACGACATTTTTTACTAAAATACTGAAGAAATAAACAAATTTAAAATTCATTGTCTGCATCAAGCGACATTTTGTACTAAAATACTGAAGAAATAAACAAATTTAAAATTCATTGTCTGCATCAAGCGACATTTTGTACTAAAATACTGAAGAAATAAACAAATTTAAAATTCATTGTCTGCATCAAGCGACATTTTTTACTAAAATACTGAAGAAATAAACAAATTTAAAATTCATTGTCTGCATCAAGCGACATTTTTACTAAAATACTGAAGAAATAAACAAATTTAAAATTCATTGTCTGCATCAAGCGACATTTTTTACTAAAATACTGAAGAAATAAACAAATTTAAAATTCATTGTCTGCATCAAGCGACATTTTGTACTAAAATACTGAGAAATAAACAAATTTAAAATTCATTGTCTGCATCAAAGCGACATTTTTTACTAAAATACTGAAGAAATAAACAAATTTAAAATTCATTGTCTGCATCAAGCGACATTTTGTACTAAAATACTGAAGAAATAAACAAATTTAAAATTCATTGTCTGCATCAAGCGACATTTTTTACTAAAATACTGAAGAAATAAACAAATTTAAAATTCATTGTCTGCATCAAACGACATTTTGTACTAAAATACTGAAGAAATAAACAATATTAAAATTCATTGTCTGCATCAAGCGACATTTTTTTACTAAAATACAGAAGAAATAAACAAATTTAAAATTCATTGTCTGCATCAAGCGACATTTTTTACTAAATACATGAAGAAAGAAACAAAATTTAAATTCATTGTCTGCATCAAGCGACATTTTGTACTAAAATACTGAAGAAATAAACAAATTTAAAATTCATTGTGCTGCATCAGCGACATTTTTTACTAAAATACTGAAGAAATAAACAAATTTAAATTCATTGTCTGCATCAAGCGACATTTTTTACTAAAATACTGAAGAAATAAACAAATTAAAAATTCATTGTCTGCATCCAGCGACATTTTGTACTAAAATACTGAAGAAATAAACAAATTTAAAATTCATTGTCTGCATCCAGCGACATTTTGTACTAAAATACTGAAGAAATAAACATATTTAAAATTCATTGTCTGCATCAAGCGACATTTTTTTACTAAAATACTGAAGAAATAAACAATTTAAAATTCATTGTCTGCATACAAGCGACATTTTGTACTAAAATACTGAAGAAATAAACAAATTTAAAATTCATTGTCTGCATCAGCGACATTTTTTACTAAAATACTGAAGAATAAACAAATTTAAAATTCATTGTCTGCATCAAGCGACATTTTTTACTAAAATACTGAAGAAATAAACAAATTTAAAATTCATTGCTGCATCAAGCGACATTTTTTTACTAAAATACTGAAAAATAACAAATTAAAATTCATTGTCTGAATCAAGCGACATTTTTTTACTAAAGTACTGAAGAAATAAACAAATTAAAATTCATTGTCTGCATCAAACGCATTTTTTACAAAATACAGAAATAAATAGACAAATTTAAAATTCATTTCGCATCAAGCGACATTTTTTTACTAAAACACTGAGAAATAAACAATTTAAAATTTATTGTCTGCATCAAGCGACATTTTTTTACTAAAATACTGAAGAAAAAACAAATTTAAAATTCATTGTCTGCATCAAGCGACATTTTTTTACTAAAATACTGAAGAATAACAAATTAAAATTCATTGTCTGCATCAAGCGACATTTGTTTACTAAATACTGAAGAAATAAACAAATTTAAAATTCAATGTCTGCATCAAGCGACATTTTTTTACTAAATAATCAAGAAATAACAAATTTAAAATTCATTGTCTGCATCAAACGACATTTTTTTACTAAAATACTGAAGAAATATACAATTTTAAAATTCATTGTCTGCATCAAGCGACATTTTTTTACTAAAATACTGAAGAAATAAACAAATTTAAAATTCATTGTCTGCATCAAACGACATTTTTTTACTAAAATACTGAAGAAATAACAATTTTAAAATTCATTGTCTGCATCAAGCGACATTTTTTTACTAAAATACTGAAGAAATAAACAAATTTAAAATTCATTGTCTGCATCCAGCGACATTTTGTACTAAAATACTGGAGAAATAAACAAATTTAAAATTCATTGTCTGCATCAAACGACATTTTGTACTTTAAATACTGAAGAAATAAACAAATTTAAAATTCATTGTCGGCATCAAGCGACATTTTTTACTAAAATACTGAAGAACTAAACAAATTTAAAATTCATTGTCTGCATCAAACGACATTTTGTACTAAAATACTGAAGAAGTAAACAAATTTAAAATTGATTGTCTGCATCAGACGACATTTGTACTAAAATACTGAAGAAATAAACAATTTAAAATTCATTGTCTGCATCAAGCGACATTTTTTTACTAAATACTGAAGAAAGAAACAAATTTAAAATTCATTGTCTGCATCCAAGCGACATTTTGTACTTAAAATACTGAAGAAATAAACAAATTTAAAATTCATTGTCTGCATCAAGCGACATTTTGTACTAAAATACTGAAGAAATAAACAATATTTAAAATTCATTGTCTGCATCAAGCGACATTTGTTTACTAAATACTGAAGAACTAAACAAATTTAAAATTCATTGTCTGCATCAAGCGACATTTTGTACTAAAATACTGAAGGAATAAACTAATTTAAAATTCATTGTCTGCATCAAGCGTACATTTTTTTACCTTACAGAATACTAAGAAATAAACAAATTTAAAATTCAGTGTCTGCATCAAGCGACATTTTTTTACTAAAATACTGAAGGAACTAGAGACGAATTTTTTGAAATTCATTGTCTGCAGCCAAGCGACATTTTTGTACTATGTACTGTAGAAATTAACAAATTTAAAATTCTTTGTCTGCATCAAAACACATTTTTTACTAAAACACTGAAGAAATAAACAAAATTAAAATTCATTGTCTGCATCAAGCGACATTTTTTTACTAAAATACTGAAGAAATAAACAAATTAAAAATTCATTGTCTGCATCAAGCGACATTTTTTTACTAAAATACTGAAGAAATAAACAAATTAAAAATTCATTGCCTGCATCAAGCGACATTTGTTTACTACAATGCTGAAGAAATATACAAATTTAAAATTCAATGTCTGCATCAAGCGACATTTGTTTACTACAATGCTGAAGAAATAAACTAATTTAAAATTCATTGTCTGCATCAAGCGACATTTTTTTACTAAAATACTGAAGAAATAAACAAATATAAAATTCATTGTCTGCATCAAGGGACATTTTTTTACTAAAGTACTGAAGAAATAAACAAATTAAAATTCATTGTCTGCATCAGGGACTTTTTTTACTAAAATACTGAAGAACTAAACGAATTTAAATTCATTGTCTGCAGCAAGCGACATTTTTTTACTAATGTACTGTAGAAATTAACAAATTTAAAATTCTTTGTCTGCATCAAAACACATTTTTTTATTAAAATACTGAAAAAATAAACAAATTTAAAATTCATTGTCTGCATCAAGCGACATTTTTTTACTAAAGTAATGAAGAACTAAACAAATTTAAAATTCTTTGTATGCATCAAAACACCTTTTTTTACTAAAATACTGAAGAAATAATCAAATTTAAAATTCATTGTCTGCATGAAGCGACATTTTTTTACTAAAATACTGAAGAAATAAACAAATTTAAAATTCAATGTCTGCATCAAGCGACATTTTTTACTAAAATACTGAAGAAATAAACAAATTTAAAATTCACAGTCTGCATCAAGCGACATTTTTTTACTAACATACGGAAGAAATAAACAAATTTAAAATTCATTGTATTTATCAAACCACATTTTTTTACTAAAATACTGAAAAAATAAACCAATTTAAAATTCATAGTCTGCATCAAGCGACATTTTTTTAATAAAGTACTGAAGAAATAAACATATTTAAAATTCATTGTCTGCATCAAGCGACCTTTTTTTACTAAAATACTGAGAACTAAACAATTTAAATTCATTGTCTGCATCAAACCAGATTTTTTTACTAAAATACTGAAGAAATAAACAAATTTAAAATTCATTGTCTGCATCAAAACACATTTTTTACTAAATACTGAAGAAATAACAAATTTAAATTCATTGTCTGCATCAAACGAGTATTTTTACTAAAATACTGAAGAAATAAACAAATTAAAATTCATTGTCTGCATCAAGCGACATTTTTGTACTAAAATACTGAAGAATAAACAATTTAAAATTCATTGTATTCATCAAACCACATTTTGTACTAAAACACTGAAGAAATAAACAAATTAAAATTCATTGTCTGCATCAAGCGACATTTTTACTAAAATACTGAAGAAATAAACAAATTTAAAATTCATTGTTTGCTTCAAGCATACATTATGCATTGTCTGCATCAGCGACATTTGTGTACTAAATACTGAAGAACTAAACAAAATTTAAAGTCATTGTAGTTCATCAACTCACATTTTTTTACTAAAACACTGAAGAAATAAACAAAATTAAAATTCATTGCTCGCATCAAGCGACATTTTTTTACTAAAATACTGAAGAAATAAACAAATTTAAAATTCATGTTTGCTTTCAAGCGACATTTTTTTACTAAATGCTGAAGAAATAAACAAATTTAAAATTCATTGTCTGCATCAAGGACATTTTTTTACTAAAATACTGAAGAAATAAACAAATTTAAAATTCTTGTCTGGCATCAAGCGACATTTTTTTACTAAAGTAATGAAGAACTAAACAAATTTAAATTCTTCTTTGTCTGCATCAAAACACATTTTTTTACTAAAACACTGAAGAAATAAACAAAATTAAAATTCATTGTCTGCATCAAGCGACATTTTTTTACTAAAATACGGAAGAAATAAACAAATTTAAAATTCATTGTATTTATCAAACCACATTTTTTTATTAAAATACTGAAAAAATAAACAAATTTAAAATTCATTGTCTGCATCAAGCGACATTTTTTTACTAAAGTACTGAAGAAATAAACATATTTAAAATTCATTGTCTGCATCAAGCGACATTTTTTTACTAAAATACTGAAGAACTAAACAAATTTAAAATTCATTGTCTGCATCAAACCAGATTTTTTTACAAAAATACTGAAGAAATAAACAAATTTAAAATTCATTGTCTGCATCATAACACATTTTTTTACTAAAATACTGAAGAACTAAACAAATTTAAAATTCATTGTCTGCATCAAACCAGATATTTTTAGTAAAATACTGAAGAAGTAAACAAATTTAAAATTGATTGTCTGCATCTAGCGACATTTTTACGTAAAATACTGAAGAAATAAACAAATTGAAAATTCATTGTCTGAATCAAGCGACATTTTTTTACTTAAGTACGGAAGAAATAAACAAATTTAAAATTCATTGTCTGCATCAAAACACATTTTTTTACTAAAACACTGAAGAAATAAACAAAATTAAAATTCATTGTCTGCATCAAGCGACATTTTTTTACTAAAATACTGAAGAAATAAACAAATTAAAAATTCATTGTCTGCATCAAGCGACATTTGTTTACTACAATGCTGAAGAAATAAACAAATTTAAAATTCATTGTCTGCATTAAGCGACATTTTTTTACTAAAATACTGAAGAAATAAACAAATTTAAAATTCATTGTCTGCATCAAGCGACATTTTTTTACTAAAATACTAAAGAAATAAACAAATTTAAAATTCGTAGTCTGCATCAAGCGACATTTTTTTACTAAAATACTGAAGAACTAAACGAATTTAAATTCATTGTCTGCAGCAAGCGACATTTTTTTACTAATGTACTGTAGAAATTAACAAATTTAAAATTCTTTGTCTGCATCAAAACACATTTTTTTACTAAAACACTGAAGAAATAAACAAAATTAAAATTCATTGTCTGCATCAAGCGACATTTTTTTACTAAAATACTGAAGAAATAAACAAATTAAAAATTCATTGTCTGCATCAAGCGACATTTTTTTACTAAAATACTGAAGAAATAAACAAATTAAAAATTCATTGCCTGCATCAAGCGACATTTGTTTACTACAATGCTGAAGAAATATACAAATTTAAAATTCAATGTCTGCATCAAGCGACATTTGTTTACTACAATGCTGAAGAAATAAACAAATTTAAATTCATTGTCTGCATCAAGCGACATTTTTTTACTAAAATACTGAAGAAATAAACAAATATAAAATTCATTGTCTGCATCAAGGGACATTTTTTTACTAAAGTACTGAAGAAATAAACAAATTTAAAATTCATTGTCTGCATCAAGGGACATTTTTTTACTAAAATACTGAAGAACTAAACGAATTTAAATTCATTGTCTGCAGCAAGCGACATTTTTTTACTAATGTACTGTAGAAATTAACAAATTTAAAATTCTTTGTCTGCATCAAAACACATTTTTTTATTAAAATACTGAAAAAATAAACAAATTTAAAATTCATTGTCTGCATCAAGCGACTTTTTTTACTAAAGTAATGAAGAACTAAACAAATTTAAAATTCTTTGTATGCATCAAAACACCTTTTTTTACTAAAATACTGAAGAAATAATCAAATTTAAAATTCATTGTCTGCATCAAGCGACATTTTTTTACTAAAATACTGAAGAAATAAACAAATTTAAAATTCATTGTCTGCATCAAGCGACATTTTTTACTAAAATACTGAAGAAATAAACAAATTTAAAATTCACAGTCTGCATCAAGCGACATTTTTTTACTAACATACGGAAGAAATAAACAAATTTAAAATTCATTGTATTTATCAAACCACATTTTTTTACTAAATACTGAAAAAATAAACCAATTTAAAATTCATAGTCTGCCTCAAGCGACATTTTTTTTACTAAAGTACTGAAGAAATAAACATATTTAAAAGTCATTGTCTGCATCAAGCGACATTTTTTTACTAAAATACTGAAGAACTAAACAAATTTAAAAATTCATTGTCTGCATCAAACCAGATTTTTTTACTAAATACTGAAGAAATAAACAAATTTAAAATTCATTGTCTGCATCAAAACACATTTTTTTACTAAAATACTGAAGAAATAAACAAATTTAAAATTCATTGTCTGCATCAAACGAGATATTTTTACTAAAATACTGAGAAATAAACAATTAAAAAATTCATTGTCCTGCTTCACGCCGACATTTTTTACTACAATGCTGAAGAAATAAACCAATTTAAAATTCATAGTCTGCATCAAGCGACATTTTTTTTACTAAAGTACTGAAGAAATAAACATATTTAAAATTCATTGTCTGCATCAAGCGACATTTTTTTACTAAATACTGAAGAACTAAACAATTTAAAATCATTGTCTGCATCAAACCAGATTTTTTTACTAAAAATACTGAAGAAATAAACAAATTTAAAATTCATGTCTGCATCAAAACACATTTTTTTACTAAAATACTGAAGAATAAACAAATTTAAAATTCATTGTCTGCATCAAACGAGATTTTTTACTAAAATACTGAAGAAATAAACAAATTTAAAATTCAATGTCTGCATCAAGCGACATTTTTTACTAAAATACTGAAGAAATAAACAAATTTAAAATTCACAGTCTGCATCAAGCGACATTTTTTTACTAATACGGAAGAAACAAATTTAAAATCATTGTATTATCAAACCACATTTTTTAACTAAAATACTGAAAAAATAAACCAATTTAAAATTCATAGTCTGCATCAAGCGACATTTTTTTACTAAAACACTGAAGAAATAAACAAAATTAAAATTCATTGTCTGCATCAAGCGACATTTTTTTACTAAAATACTGATGAAATAAACAAAATTAAAATTCATTGTCTGCATCAAGCGACATTTTTTTACTAAAATACTGAAGAAATAAACTAATTTAAAATTCATTGTCTGCATCAAGCGACATTTTTTTACTAAAATACTGTAGAAATAAACAAATTTAAAATTCATAGTCTGCATCAAGCGGCATTTTTTTACTAAAGTACTGAAGAACTAAACAAATTTAAAATTCATTGTCTGCATCAAGCGTCATTTTTTTACTAAAATACTGAAGAAATAAACAAATTTAAAATTCATTGTCTGCATCAAGCGACATTTTTTTACTAAAATACTGAAGAAATAAACAAATTTAAAATTCATGTCTGCATCAAGCGACATTTTTTTACTAAATACTGAAAAATAAACAAATTTAAAATTCATTGTCTGCATCAAGCGACATTTTTTACTAAAATACTGAAGAAATAAACAAATTTAAAATTCATTGTCTGCATCAAGCGACATTTTTTTACTAAAATACTGAAGAAATAAACAAATTTAAAATTCATTGTCTGCATCAAACCGATTTTTTACTAAAATACTGAAGAAATAAACAAATTTAAAATTCATTGTCTGCATCAAGCACATTTTTTACTAAAATACTGAAAAATAAACAAATTTAAAATTCATTGTCTGCATCAAGCGACATTTTTTTACTAAATACTGAAGAATAAACAAATTTAAAATTCATTGTCTGCATCAAGCGACATTTTTTTACTAAAATACTGAAGAATAAACAAATTTAAAATTCATTGTCTGCATCAAGCGACATTTTTTACTAAAATACTGAAGAATAAACAAATTTAAAATTCATTGTTGCATCAAACACATTTTTTACTAAAATACTGAAGAATAAACAAATTTAAAATTCATTGTCTGCATCAAGCGACATTTTTTTACTAAAATACTGAAGAAATAAACAAATTTAAAATTCATTGTCTGCATCAAGGACATTTTTTTACTAAAATACTGAAGAAATAAACAAATTTAAAATTCATTGTCTGCATCAAGCGACATTTTTTACTAAAATACTGAAGAATAAACAAATTTAAAATTCATTGTTCATCAAACCACATTTTTTTACTAAAACTGAAGAAATAAACAAATTTAAAATTCATTGTCTGCATCAAGCGACATTTTTTTACTAAAATACTGAAGAAATAAACAAATTTAAAATTCATTGTTGCATCAAGCGACATTTTTTTACTAAAATACTGAAGAAATAAACAAATTTAAAATTCATTGTCTGCATCAAGCGACATTTTTTTACAAAATACTGAAGAAATAACAAATTTAAAATTCATGTATTTATGAAACCACATTTTTTACAAAATACTGAAAAATAAACAAATTTAAAATTCATTGTCTGCATCAAACCGATTTTTTTACTAAAATACTGAAGATAAAAAAATTTAAAATTCATTGTCTCATCAAACCACATTTTTTTACTAAAATACTGAAAAATAAACAAATTTAAAATTCATTGTCTGCATCAAGCGACATTTTTTTACTAAAATACTGAAGACCTTTAATTTTAATCGTAGTTTCATGTAAAAAAAATAAATACTGTTACACTGAAAGACGATCATCTTCCACCACAGCTGCAGGGGCATCAAGTGATACACTCCAAGACCATCAACTAGCTATTGCATCGACTAATATAAATAATTCAGAGGTAGTAAATGAGCGAGCTGCAGAGGTAGCAAGTGACATTATAGTTCATCAACATCAATTGGCTGATGCACAACGTAACATCAATACTTCAAGAATAGTAAATGATGATCGAATCGAAGCTGCCAATGAATCACATTGTAAGTTTTCTTACTTCTACAGTTTGGAATATTATAAAAATTTACAAAAGAAAACATCTTATAATAGTTTACAATTAAAGTATAACTTAACTTTTTGTACGAACCAATATCATATGTTGAATCTAATTTTTTAATCATTACCAATCAAATGTTATCATGATATAAAATTTTTTATTTACATAATCAATCCATAACCTATGTATATTTTTATCTTGATCTCTATCTGAAATATTAAATAAAAAAAGAAATAATTCTAATAATAGATATTAAATTATAAAAG